>JBBKCR010000027.1:8829975-8856490 GCA_037577295.1 Ladigesia roloffi | reverse complement strand
GTGTGTGTGTGTGTGTGTGTGTGTGTGTGTGTGTGTGCGTGTGTGTGTGTGTGTGTGTGTGTGTGTGTGTGTGTGTGCATAAGTGAAATGTCCTTTTAGACACAACCCAATGAATGACAAACTGTAAAAAGTATGAAATTGTACTTAGTCAGTAATATATAGCCTGATTCCTAATGTTTCTTCATTGTGTCTTTATAAAATGCATCACAGAATTCTTTGAAATGCTGTTTTTCTATTGTTTATGTTTTTGACAAAATTGGCAAATGTAAAACTTTATTAAATAAATAATTGTTCTGTTTTATTGTTGCTATTTTTTATTATTATTTCCAGCACTTACAAAGTTTGCTTTAACGGAGAAACCAAATACAGTTAAATAGGACCCCTAACCCAGGTAAACAGCTTGTTGGGCCAGCTGGTGGCCTAGTGGTTAGGGAGCAGCCCCTGAAATCAAATGGCTGTTCGAATCCCAGGCCTGCCAGTGGTACCACTGAATTATCCTTGAGCAAAGTCCCATCCCCACACACTTCTCCACTGGAGCCCCCTTTGATGGCAGCCCACTACCTCATTTGTTGAAAGGGTTAAATGCAGAGAAAAAATTCACATTGTTTACACTGTGTGGTGCATTCATGCTTTACAATCGAGGGCCACTTCACTGTATCTTTACTTTGGATATCAATTAATGTCAGAGGACCCTCAGACAATGAATCTTTTAGATATTTTTTTATTATGAAACAAACTTTTCAAAACATATAAGCAATAAAAAACAATGTGTATATTTCTTCCAGTGCTGCATAATTCATTTCATTAATTATATTCTTCAGCTTTTTAACTTGCACTATATAAAGTCACATTCTCTTACTGTAAAAATATTCATTTTAAAATAAAAGTTCATTATGATGAATGGGATCCAGTAATTTAGGTGCAATAATCTACAACATAACTTTAAAATAACACTGAGATGAGTGTTAATGGTTTATGTCACACTTTAAAAAATGTTATAGCCTTAGTACACAGAAACGTTTAATGGGTACATTTTATATAATATCTTTATAATTGTATATTTTTAAATAATAGTGGTAATTCTGGTATTCATTTCCTTCTCTTTTTATTTCTATTTTCCTGCCGTGACAATGTAAATTTCCCACCTGTGGCACTAATGGAGAGTTATATTTAAAAAAATTATATTTCTTACGTCTGTTGCTGTGAAATCTATCATAATGTAACTCCACTTATACCAATAAATAAATAATAATTAGTTAATTGGTGAGACATGTAGGATTAGCGCTTCTGAATAAATAGAATTGATGAATCATATAGGACTTTTATTTTGAAAGCGACATTTCTGACCCGAGACCAGTTCCACTGGCGGGTGTTGCCGAGCCTCGTTTGCGTAAGGTTTCCAGTGGGCTGATCCTGGAGCAGTCTGATTTTAGGGCTCTCACAATATGTAGTTTTTAGCTACGCCCCCTTTGTTATGGTTAAGACGCCTGACTCACTGAATCTAGCAAAACAGAGCATCACTCCCACCTAAACTAATGTTAAACTGAAAGTCCGTCACTGGAATGGTTTCCAGTACGAACTTATAATTGATATTTCATAAAACAGTAGCGACCGTAGCAGAGTGGCGGGGATGTTGCTTCGCAATGGGAAACGTTTTCATCAGAAAGGGACGCCCGAGTCGAGTCACGGAGCAGGACAGGGCCATTTTGGTAACTGACAACCTTAACTGTGTTCTGCTCTGAGCTGAGATATGTAAAGTTGTGTTCACTTGCTTAGTTTGCAATTCGCATATTGGGGAATGGTTTCAGATATATGCTGAAAATGATTAGCACGGATTAGTCAGCTTGTCCTACTAAATTGGGCTAGCATCAGCAGGTGCTGACCGTCACACTTGCACTGTACGGACAAAAGTATTTGGACAGTTTTATATGGTTTGGGTCCCTTAATTCCAATGATGGTTGATCTTAGTACATTGTGGACACAGTTTGGGGAATGCCCTTTGTATTCCAGTGTGACTGTGTACAAGGTTGGTTGAGTTTCGTTTTGGAAGAACTCAACTGGCCCGCACAGAACCCCGACCCCAACCTCATCCAAC
Organism: Ladigesia roloffi; assembly: GCA_037577295.1. Lineage (NCBI taxonomy): Eukaryota > Metazoa > Chordata > Actinopteri > Characiformes > Alestidae > Ladigesia > Ladigesia roloffi. Next base: position 8,854,395 of record JBBKCR010000027.1, on the reverse strand, counting down.
ACCTTTGGGATGAAATGGAACGGAAAGTGTGAGCCAGGCCTTTTCGTCCAAAATCAGAGTCTGACCTCGTAAACGCTCTACAGAAGTAATGGGCAACACACCTTGTCCATATAGACAAAATATTGTGGAATACCTGCAAAAAGAGAGGTTACAGCTGTAAAGGGGGTCCAGCTCCACATTCAAATTTGGGATTGTATGCAGTGCTATTCAGGTGGAATGGTCCCAATACTTTTGTCGTCGTAATGTACTTTGAATTCGAAGTTGTTGTATAAAGTTGGAGCCTATAGCCACACATATAGTTTTTGTGATGGTCGGCTCTTTTGGTGCTGACCACTCACAACTCAGGAGGGACGCTGAATGACGTTTGTGAAAATGTAACACAATGACACCAGCATCACACACGCCATCAGGACATGAACATGTTAACTGACAATATTTGGTTAGAAGCTGTCCTGTGGTCAGAAACCCACCACTGAAGGGTGTAGGGAGATTGAACAAGGTGTGCCTGGTAGTAGTCATAAGGTGGTTGTATATTTGATCCAGAACGCCAAGGGACCCTTATAATTTAGAGATTGTAGATCCGTAGGGTAATGGTAAGGTATAATTACAGTAGAAAGCAGTAATTACACCAGCATTTGTATACTGGTGTCAGTTTTGGTGGCCTGGTGGTTAGATGGCCTGCGATTGGAAAGTTGTGAGGTTGAATCCCAGAACTGCCTGTATCACTGCTGAGTTACCATTGAGTAAGGTACCACTCCTACACACTGCCTTGCTTGATGAATGATTTAAATGCAGTGAAGTATTTCACACTGATTACACCGTGTCCAGTGCAGTGGTGTGTTCACTATAAAGCAACATATTTGGTTAGATAAGTCTGACATTACTTATTAATATTGGTATTTTCATATTTTCAACACTCTTATTGAGACACAATTTGGTGCCAAGAGTAAAATTTGTTTCTTTCTTCCAGCAACTCAAACAGCAGCGAGATAAGCTGAGGCAGTATCAGAAGAAAGTCACACTGCAGCTAGAGAAAGAGCGGCTACTAGCCAAACAGCTCCTGAAGGATGGAAAGAAGGAGTAAGGCTGTAATTTGTTTCTTCTCAGGGACTGTGATGGATGCTAAACTTTTAACTGATTTCACACATTTAATGTTCCACTTTTATGACTATAACCAGCTATAACACTTAGCCATACTTTTGATAATACTCCTCGGGGAGGCCCAGTACTCCTCAGAGGCTATATACTCAATTACCTTTATTACCTTCATTATAAATTGAAATGTATTCTGCATTTTGAGGCTTGCTGAGATTAACATATACCTGCTCTCACATTACAGAAGAGCCCTTCTGCTGCTCAAAAAGAAGCGCTATCAGGATCAGCTCCTGGACAAGACTGAGACCCAGATAAGCAACATCGAGCGCATGGTGAGCGTCGTCTTCTGCTCTCCAGGGACTGCACTGATCCAGACGAATGGCACACTGCAGAGGACTTTACTCAAAAGTCGTGTCCTACATACTTTGCTACTTTGTGGCATTGCAGAACATGATACGTCAGTCACAATCAGTGAATTAAAGTGGGTAAATGCACTTTTTTGCAGGTTCAAGACCTCGAATTTGCTCAAATTGAAATAAAGGTCCTGGAAGGTCTGAAGGTTGGCAATGACTGCTTGAAGAAAATGCATGAGGTAAGTTTACATTTACATTTATGACATTTAGCAGACGCTTTTATCCAAAGCGACTGCCATTCCCTAACTTCAGGGGACAGTCTCCCTGGAGCAACTTAGGGGTTAAGGGTCTTGCTCAGGGACCCAGTGGTGGTGCTGGAGGTGGGATACGAACCCATGACCTCTTGGTCCATGGGTTCGTATCCTACCCACTGAGCTACCTCCACCCATAAGTGTTGAGTGTCTAGAGGTCTAAACACCAAAGGGACTGGAACGCAGTTGTTTTTGTTATTAATTATAATATACCAAAACTATTTATTATATTATATAAACTTATATTTTGGTTTTGTTTTATATTATCACCTTCCAAAAAACACATCTCCAAAATTGTAAGCATAAATATTTTGCCAGAGAAAATTATTTTTTTACTACTATTGTTTTATTCATCCTGAAAGTTTCTCAAGATGTAGTATTCAAGTAGTGGGGCTGGTGGTGGCCTAGTGGGTTGAATACTCTGGACCAAGCGGTCATTGGTTTGAATGCTACCTTCAGCACACCACCACTGGGTTCCTAAGCAAGAACCTTAACCCTGATTAGCTCCAGGGAGACTGTCCCCTGTCCCCTGGAAGTCACTTTGGATAAAAGTTTTGTATATGTACACAATAATAAAAACAAATCAGAAAAAATTGAGATTCCTAGACATTGACAATATATTATTTTTTTTCCATTTTGTAATTTAATCAGAACTACAAATTCTCAGATACTGTGTCACCTCACCCGTGATTATGTAGAGTCTGTGTATGGGCCATTGTTTAGAGATTAGTCACTTATTTCAGATCAAGCTTTTGATGATATAACCCATTCATCAGTAAATTCTATTGCATTCCTTAATACGTCTTGACGTCCTGTTTTGTCCTTTCAGGTCTTGTCCATTGAGGAAGTAGAGAGAATAATGGAGGAGACACAAGATGCCATAGAATATCAGAAGGTTTGGCTGTTTGTTTACTGGTAGTGTTTCTTCACAGTACTGGCAGTGTTCCAATTTATTATATTGATTTTATTGAATATTCATATTGTGACTTTGAGCACAGGCCGCCTGCCTTAAACGCCCACTGTGCATGTTGCATAGGGCCCTGCAAATTACGCAAGGACCCTCCTCCTCATGTCAGAGTGGGTCAGTGTTTTGATGAGAGTATGAAGTGCAGCCTCTCATAAAAACACACCCCCATTAACAAAACCTCCTGCTCTTAGTTTGGCTAATAGAAAGTGATAGAAATGAATTTCAGTTTCATTTATGGAGTAGAGAGAGTAATGTGGAAGGCACAGGAGGCCATACAATATCAGTAGGTTTGGCTGTCTGTTACTGTTAGTATTGCCTTACACTATGCTCACCAAAGACAAATAATGGGCATGTTCTACTGCAGTCTGCTCCATGTTCCTGGTCCAGCTGAGCTAATGGCTGTTGTTAACTTTACCCTCACAGCAAATTGACGAGATCCTGGCAGGCTCTCTGAACCAGGAGGACGAGGAGGCTGTGCTGGCAGAGCTGGAGGCCATCACTCAGGTGGGTTCACCTCTATGAGCCGCCTGCGAGCAGTGCTGTGTTTAAACTCTGTGGTAAAGCATGTTAAACACATATTTCCTGTCTGATCATTTAACTAGACGGGAGATTAAATGTTCAGTCCTTTATTTCATTTGTAGTGTGCCTACAGCTGAAATCAGTGTTGTGAGTACAGTCAGCACTGTCAATAAGGTAGTTTTTAATTGGGATACACACACAGAATGGGTAGAATTTTGCTCCAAACATGAATCCATTCACAACATGCAAATGTATTATTTTGAATTTGGCAAATATTCATATTGTCATTTTGGCCAGAGCTAGTGTGCCCTATTCGCCCACTTTCACAAGTTGCAAATTATGCAAGGATCCTCCGATTCATGTCAAAGCGGGTCAGTGATTTGAAGAGAAGATGAAGTGTGATTGTCGTTGTGGTCCCAAAAAGACAAAAAAACACCCCACTGACAAAACTCTCCACTCTTATTTAGTGTAATGAAAGCTGCTGGAAGTGTGCTAATGAGTTTCATGTGTTCATTTAACCAGCACAATATGAGCTTCAGGGTAGGAAAAGGCGAATAAAAAGTCCTAACAAGACCAGTTTGGCTGGAAAGGAAAAGTAATTGGATTTAGCCGCGTTTTAATGGTCAGTGCATCCCTAATAACTGTCTAATGGATATTACATTCTAATATTACTGTTATTATTAATTTCACTACGAGACCATATTTGAGATTCTAGTTCTAGAGTAAAGAAGAAGTACACTTGAAAATCAAAGATTTTTAACAAGTTTATGTAAAGTCTTCTAATCATGGTGCATTCAGATGAAGGAAAAGGAAAACTCTCTCACTCATATGCTGTGTTACTGCGTAATCCTCCACTACACGCAACCACACCTGTTCACCCACGTAAACCAGAAGTACAAGGCTAACGGTGTAAGGAGGGTTGAGGATCGTGTAACTTGAGTATTGAGAATGTTAACCTTTGCCTTGATGGATGGATGGATTCTAAGGCTGTTTTTGCATTGACCTGCCCCTCAAATGTATCTTCTTCTTTTGTAGGATGAAGATGTGTCACTTCCGGAGGTGCCCACTGAGCCCCTGCCCGAGGTGCCCAGGGCAGAGAAGGGTGCGAGTCCTTTATGGTCAAACACACCACCGTAGCATACATGAACAATCTCGTTAAGTAGTTCCCATACCCTCCTTCTTACTTGTTTTTGTGCTGTTTTGTTTTTCAGAGCAAAAATCACCAGAAATCAAGAAGGCTGAAGAGATGCTTGCAGCATAATGACGTATTGGTATATGTTTTGATCTCACGTGTCCCTTCTCTTTGGGTTCAGGAGACCACATTACAGAATAAGAGTACAGTCAGTCTCCTTTTCTGTCACCTCTGTCCATGAACCTTCACGCACCTTCGACCTGATATATGGAACATAGCATTTTGGCCTTCAGTTTATTCACTGAATTTCAGGCATGTTTACTCCCACCTTGTTTGGTCCAGACCTTCAGACTTTTCTATTTGGTCTGAACCAAAATAGAAGGTGTGAAATGTGCCTCAGACTATGATTCTGACCAAAGTGTGCTCCTACCAAAAGTGGTGGTCTTGTACCAAACTCAATCATGAAGTGATTTATTTGCTGTGTGAAAACAATTTTTGGGGTGATTTGTACGAGTTACTAGAGACGCCCCCCCCCCCTTTTATTCTCTTTTCTTACCTTTATTCTTGTTGTTTTATTGAGCCTGCTCATGACAAAAGAGTATCCCTTGGGATAAATTAAAGTTCTTTTTTATTTTATTATTTTAAACCATAGAAGGAAAGTGAGAGAAAGTAGACAGTGTTTCATTGCAATTTAGTCCAAGTCATCTTGGACCAACAAATGATAAATCATATTAAAAGTTTAATAAAAAATGAATAATAGGGGGGTGTCAATAAAAATTAATCTGTTCATTTTTAGCCAGATAAATAGTAGCCCCATTTATAAGCCAGCCAGTGTCAAGTTTAGTGAAATGAAGCCCATATTGGTGATGGTTACTGGATGCATGTGTATCATCCAGATGTTTTTAGTGGGCTTACAAGATTGCAGGTCGAAACCAAAGTTAACTGGATCTGATGTGTACCATGTAAAACATTAACCTTGGGTTAGAGTTTGATATGTTTTCAGCTATTAAACACCTGTAGAATGTCTTGATCCCAACAGCAATTGGTAGCAGTGGGTGGTGGTGGCGGCATAGTGGGTAGGATTCTAGCCTCTGGACCAAGAGGTCATGGGTACCTTCAGCCCACCACCACTGGGTTTCTGAGCAAGAACCCCGAGTAGCTCCAGGGCGACTGCCCCCTCTAGTTAGGGAATGGAGTTCGTTTGAATAAAAGCGTCTTCTAAATACTGTAAATATAAATTAAAAGGTCATTTGGGGGGGCAATAATTTGACCCAAGCAAACACACCACAAATGCCCAGTGTGACATTTAGAAGTTCTACAAGATTATCAAAAATCATTACATAATATTAATCACAATTCATTTGGAGCTGTGACGGCAAGGGCCTTTGTAGTATTCTTTTGTAAATGATTGCATTCATGACTGACAAAACCTTGTTATTCTCAGACAGGCATGGGAAGGATGTGATATCAATTACTGTGAATTATTTCATTTATCTTATTAATTTATTTCCACAGCATTTCATATCAGTCTTCATAACCAAGGGTTCCTCTGTATTGAGTGTTGTGCTGTATTAGTGTGACCACCAGGGGGATTCTTTGTCAACGTTGATGCAATGGCTGACTGCTTTTGGTTATGACCGATGAGATCTACAGTAACATGTGGAGTGTAAATACTGAAAATGGGAGATTTTTTTTTTGAGCGGGGTATAAACCTGTACACGCTGTATACGGGATGCACTGTATAAATGACTTTTTCTGATCACCTGTTATAGGTAACTGACTTGACTGCTCAGTACACACATTGGTTTGTGCTCTGCTTTTACATTGGGAAATAAAGCATCAGATTTTGATACTGAGTTCATTTCTGATTACATGATCAAAGCACAGATTTACTGTTGCATCCATTTCTTTGTGAGCCAACTCAGTTTCTATGGCTACACTTAGTAAGCGGAATTAAAATCTCTGAACAGCAGCTTACTTAAGACACCCTCATTCGTGGGAATCTTGCATTATTCTTCCACCCACAAGCTTGTAAGAGATTGCCAAGAGTATGTTCCTTTTAATACTGGTCAGGCATTTGTTGATAACTAATAAAAATGCATTTTACTTAGAAAAACAACCAGTTAATGCAATAGAGCATTTCATGATATGTTTGAATATTTAATGTTTCAGTGTCTTTAAAAATTGTATCTGTCACCTTCGTTCTACATAATATGTTAGAAAGTGTTGGAACACTTGACAATTACACCAACATCGACTTCAATGGCATTGCAGTCAAATACAGTCTTTGAAATTGAGTCAGTCCCCCCTTTGTTGCTATAAAAGCCTCCACTGTTTTCCACAACGTTTTTAAGTGTTTCTGTAGGAATTTGTGCCCTTTAATTCTGCAGAGCACTAAAGAGGTCAGGCACTGATGTTGGACGAGTAGGCCTGGCCCACAAACTCCGTTCAGGTTCGTCCCAAAGAAAGGGTTGAGGTTTGGGCTCTCCAGGGGAGTCAAGTTGTTCCACACCAAACTCGTCCAACTATTTCTTTATGGACCTTGATTTATCACAGTCACGCTGGAATAGAAAAGGGCCTTCTCCAAACACTGTCCACAAAGTTGGAAGCATGGCTTAGTCCTTCACTGGACATAAGGAGCCTAGACCAAACCCTGAAATAAGGTGTGTCCCAATACTTTTGTCCACATAAATATAGTTAGTCAGACGTTTATTCGCCTCACATTGGTCAGCCACTGTATTTTACTACCGAAGGAATTTGATTATGTAAAAGTCGACCACCAACGGCTTGGATAATTTTTTTATGGATGAATGCAAATCTAGAAAGTCATAATGCCATATTTTAACCGAAGCATGTAGGCTTTTATTCGACACGTTTCTGTCAAACATAAAGCTGTTTATACTGTTGCTTTGATTGTAATGTTGCCATGGTAACACTGACTGGGAGAGGAGGGGGCGAACAGGTACGCGAAGCCCCGCCCCCATTGGAGGAGAAAAGGAAAGGGGCGTGGTTTGGGCAAATTGAGAGAGCTGTCTGGCTCAATTACTGCTGCACGGTGGGCGCCTGCACTTCTCCTGAGAGAACCGAATACCGGGAGGAGGGACGAAACCAGTCTGCTCGCACGGGCACGATTCACAGCTCCGTCCCGCGTCGGACACGAAAAACTCGTTTCGGATAATCCGTCTTCTCATTAGTCGTGTTTATGGTTTGGACCGAAGATCTCGCCATGTCTCGCACCGACGAGGTCCACCGCATTACGGAGAACGTGTACAAGGTAAAGGAGTTTGATGCCAACTTCTCTCTAACGCTTCGCGGCAGGTCTTTGGGCATTGTCAGGGATTTTATGAACGTTCTGTTCATTTAACATGTGTTCGCCTCGCTGCAAAGCCAACACTTCTCTAATCGATCTGCTAGTTTGACTGGAAAGGTGAATTCACGTGAACATGATAGAAAGTCCTCCCCTTTCTCTCTCTCTGTCTATCTCCGCTCGTTGACTGTCTCTCTCCTCCCCTCTGTATATCCCTTTCTTTCTGTCACATCCGTCTCCCTCCCATTTCTGTCTGTCTCACTGTTTCTGTCTTCCTCTCTCTGTCTTTCTCAGCTTCTCATTATCTCTTTCTGTCACTCTTTTTCCCCCTTCCATCACTCTTTCTTTCTCTGTCTCTGTCTCTCTGTCTGACTCTCTTTCTCTTTCTCCGACACTCTCTCTCTCTTTCTCTGAATCTTTCTCTCTCTCTCTCTTTCTCTCTGACTCTCTCTCTTTCTCTCGGACACTCTTTCTCTCTGGCTCTCTCTGGCTCTCTCTGACACTCTCTCTCTCTCTCTCTCTCTCTCTCTCTCTCTCTCTCTCTCTCTCTCTCTCTCTCTCATGTATGACTGTCAGTTTTCATGATTCCAACGGATCCCGGGGCCTTGTCATTTTTGGCTTTTGCTCAAACACTACAGGCGGATCTTTCCAGAGTTGGGGCTTGCTGGGTTGCAACAGGTCCAGTCAACTCTGCCCCCTCAGGCACTTTTCTATAAAAAAAAAAGTCCACCCAGCTACCTCTGTGTGTGGATCCTTTTCCATTTCCTGCTGCGTGTTGTGTCAGATAACCCTCTTTTAAAAAGCCTAAACTGGCCTCGGCCATTAGATCCGCGTCCTCTCCTGTGATCCATAAGCTTGTTAAGTAGGCCACCTGAAGTCTAACGCTTAAAACCAGGACAAAGAAACTATTTTAAGTGATCAAGGCCAGGCGGATGTGTCCTGTATCAGGGTGTTTTTTTTTTTTTTAGAGAGATTGTGAAATTCTGTGCAATGGCTCACTGCTCCCTCATCGTACTCTCACCTGGCCAGTCCAGCTTCATGCTGAATTTTAGCACTGATCTAATAAGAGTGTTCGTTCATGTCAGACTGGGGGTAGTCACACACCATTTAAACCACTGAGCACTTTAAAGAATCAAGATCCAACTGGCATATTTCGCTGTTGGAGGAGGCTTCTATAGGGAGCGTGACCTTTCTATGTGAACAGCCTCAGATCCTTACCATTTAGAGGATCTGACCAGTTGTACTGATGAGGAGGAGGTATCAAGTGCTGGTTGGGGTTTAATGTCAGTGCCTGTTATATTCAGGGGAGATGGTCAGGAAGCTCAAATAATCACAGTGGAGAGTCTCAGCTTGGCAACTGCAGCGCTGTGACTCACGCAACTGCAAGGGTGTGTGTCTGTGTTTAAGTACAGGGTGTGTATAAATTCCACTTGAAGTCTGTTTTATCCTCTCTCTCTCTCACACACACACACACACAAACATATATACACTCCCTGCCTAGGGCTGGAACAGTCACCCACCTGTGAGGCAGTCAGGTGTGTGATAAGTGGATCTCAGCATGAGTCAATCTCCCTGTTTCTGAGCCTTGTGTCCTGGCGCTAACTCTTGCAGAGTGTAGTGGATAACACCACCATCCACGTGCAGGAGTTCAGTGGTTAGGTTGACCTGTCGATGCTCCACAGAGGTGTTTAAGGTCGCTGCTAGGCTGAATAGGCGCCTGTAGAGAGTTTTATTAATTTCCATAGATATGTTTTGAAAAAGAGCGATGGGTCACAGGAGAAGGGCAAATTGAATGTAGTATGTTGGTGATGGTGCTTCTGTTTGTGTTAATTACAGAGCTGTAGTTAACAGTCTTGTGACTCAGATTATTTGATAATACTGGAAACAATGGTTTAAAAAACTATGGCTAAAAAAAATGTGAAAATACTTAATTGTGAGTGCCATTACAATCACAATTAGTATGTGTAAGTTAAGCCCCAGGCCCATTCTTATCTAGGAAATCTAGAAAGACCAAAATATCCTGTTTGCTCTATTGCCTTGAGGCCTGAGCGTCGTGTGGAGGTTGCAGATAGCTGTGGTTGTGTTGACCTGGATGTGAATAGAGGAGTTAGACCAATCAAAGCATCTACAGATTTTAAACTTTGAGTACAATTAGCAAAAATACAAATAATGTATTATTAGAATGATTTAGAATGATTATAATGATATTTGGGGAACCTGGTGGTTTGGGAGCTGCCCCTGCAATCAGAAGGTTGTGGGTTTGAATCTCAGGACTGCTAGTGGCAGAGCAGAGGTACGCTTGAGTAAGTTACCCCTCACACACATACAATGCAGAGAAAGAATTTCACATTGTTCACACTGTGTGCTGTCATGTGTTCACACGTGACTAAATGGCCACTAGACTTCATATCATGATTTGAAAACAATATACAAAAACATTCATGTAAATTTGTTATTTGAAATGTTTTTAATTAATATACAAAAATCATGACCCACACCTAAAACAAATAATCAAAACACGCACAGCAGTCCAGGAGCTAGTATGGAGATAAAATATTGCTGTTCCACTTATTTTGAATGATTTGTATATTGCAGGGCACACCAGCATCCTGGTCACCAAACATGTCTCACACACAGCCACATGTCAAACACAACCATGCACCTGCTGTCAGCTTTTTCAAAAGCATCCACATAAACACAGAAAGTGAGTTTGAAAATATCCCCACCCTGAAGAGCGCTTTCCAAAAGATCCATTTTCAGGAACCGAAAGTACTGTTTTGTGTGGGCAGGAGGCTAAAGCTACATTTCCAAAAAATCTCGATGTGAGGACCTACAAATTCGCATTAGCACGCAAGTGACCCTGAGAGCAGGTAAATATAATTTAGCCACGCACTTTAGAGCAAAACGCAGCTCGTCTTTTCAGACAACTGGGTTTATTTGTTGGCCTAAAACTGTCTGTCCTTAACCTTTTGATTGCAGGTTTATTATAGCATAGAATATACAACAACAAAGCCAGCTTGACTACTGAGAATATAAACAAACTGTGCCACAGTTTCTCATTATTGGTTGAATGCTTACATGAAGCATGGATATAACAGTTCCCCCTTGTGGGACTACTCTTAATGCATTATTGTTTTATATTAAAAAGTCTTTCCTGAAAATTCAAGCAAATTTCACTCGCTCTCACTTATTTTCTGCCAACACTCAACTTTACCAGGGATGCGGGTAGCCAGAGCCTATCCCGGGGTCAGTGGGCATGAGGCAGGGCACACACAGCGTTCACTCCCAGGTTTCCCCTGTAGGTGCAAGTGGTCTCCAGGGAAACTGGACACCCTGGAAGAAGAATTCTCTCCATGCAAACTCCACACATATGAGGCCAGGCCCCCGGAATGGAACCCCCAACCGTTGAGATGTGAGGCTTCGGCTAAACACTGCACTACTGTGGGGCCACAAACTCAATTCAGAATTCAACTAGTTAATTAAAATAGGAAATTAACCTTCTTTCAAACCACTACCCCAATAACCTTTTGATGCTTTCCCTCAACAATGAGTGAGTGAATGGTCTTTGAATGAGTATTTTTGTTCCTACCCCGGTAAGAAACCTCATTAGTAAGTCCGTTTGAGATTGCATAACAGTTCGGCAGGATGTGATTTCAGTATGTAATGCACAATCCTCATTAATCAGGTCTAATCTTTCTGTATGTATTAGGTGTTAGGATTTATTTCGTTCTTGTGCAAAACTAAAGAAGCATATCTTGGCTAGTCTTGGCTTATGTTGAAATTACACACTTTGAATTGAATAATGAATTGAAATATCTAAATGAGAATATGAATCCAGACATCGGCAGGCTTCACCGGTTCGGCGAGCTCCAGGCATGGTCCTGTTTTTCATGGAGCTCCAGAGGGTAGGGTGGCTTCACCTTCACCCAGATGAATCTCTGAACTTAATCCACCCCGTGCTTGCCAGACTAAGCCACCCTCCACTGGGGAAGGAGAGGGAGCGAAAATCACCTGATGCCAAGTCCTGCGAGTTGCTGGCAGCCCTTGGCTAAGTGAGGGTTTGTGAAGGGAGGGGGTGTGTGGATAAACAGTACCTGTTGCTGCGCTCAGGGCAGGGTGCAACTTGTCAGAAGCTTGGGAAGAAAACGCTGCTTGAGTGGGGAGTGTCTCCACACCTCTCCCCAAAGAGTTTAGCATGGGGAACTTTGCTTGTTTGGGTACAACTGCCATGTTGGTGCGTTTTGCAGTGGAAATGAGTAGGTGTGGTCCTGGCTTTGTGCATGCCAGTCCTGTGAGGTTATGAGCAAAGATAACACGGAGAGGACCGCACAACATCGAATGGGTCTTCTGTTTCAAACTGCCTTCCACAGCAGGGGTGTAACGAATCAGAGAATTGGATTAGACATGAGATTTGATTTAACTTTTGATTTTGCAGTCCATTTTTTTTGACAATCCTCTCTGCAGCCTAGAAGGTACAGAGGGATCTGTTTCTCTCTCTTGCACGCACTGTAGACAACACCCCACGGTACACAGGGTGTGGCTGTGCACCAATTTCAGGATATGCATTGTGGTTTGGTACAGAACAGGGCTGTAATGATCTGCTTATTTTCAGGTTTGATTTAGTTCTGAGCTGCACTTTATTTGCACTTAACATTATCTTATCATCCTTACCACTGTTTCTACTGTTCAGTTTTTTTTTTTTGTTCTCAATGTGATGCATTGCAAAAAAAATGCACTTCCATGTCGTGCCCTGTATGATATTGAATGTGACAAATAAAATCTGAGCTTAGCACTTGCTTCCATTTTTGCAAGCTGTTTTTATTCATACTAGAGGCGTATTTATATATACTAGGACAGATTTATACATTGGGACTAAAATCTCAGTTTTATCTATTATTCGCAATTTTTTTTCTTGTCATTTTGTATTTATGTGCGTCAGAAGTTCGGTCCATGTTCTGAAACCCCAGTCCTGGTTTTCTCTACGTAGCTGAGATTTGTCCCATGAGTGACTTGGAGTGTAACAGTGTTGTATGTATATTTTTTTTTATAGCATTGAATACCAGTAGTTTAATTTCAGGTGGGTTATATGCAGAGGGATATTGTTTTATTTATTTTTTACTGATAAACCACAGAGATGGGAAGCTTCCTCCCTGTTTTTATTAAATAAGTCAATTCATTTTTCTGTCATTTTACTTTGTAAAAGCGCATCTTTCAGGCAGCTGCTGAAAAACAATCGCCTCTGCAGCGGTGCTGTGCTTGTATGGAGTAATCGGAGGCTATTAGTAATGATTTGCTCTTATGCAATAGTTTGTTTCAGTACACACTTTTTTTGGTCTCCAAAACAAAATAATATTTGGTTTAACAAAGCCTTGAGCTTGGTTCCCCTTTCTGGAACGAATGCACTAGATATAATTGGTGTTAGAGTAAATCACCCATGGTTTTAAATAATGGAAAATATCAGTTATTAGTGATCATTTTTTCCAATGTATCTTTGCATCCCAGCCCTATTCTGCAGAGCTCTAATTATATATTTTGAATCTAAGGGTTTGACTGTGGCAAGCTAAAGTTTACCACTAACGTTTTCAGCTCTGGGCATGATGCCCTTTATTAAAACATCTAGCAAAAGTCATCTTCCCTGGACATAATGAACTCAGCAGGAAAAAGGCCATTTAAGAACAGGTGTTCCATAGCAAATGCTCTGGACACCCCAACCAGCCCTCCCATCACCCCCCTCACTCACCACCCTCCAAACCCGGGGGGCTTTATTCTGATAGGATGTACCTAGATGTCTAAATTTGATGATGGATTATGATTTCCATGAAAGATGCCAAAAAGTGATTACGGTTGCAGGATGCAGAGCTGGTACAGTTCATATTTAGAGCTCTTTGGAATTTAGGTTTAGGTTTTCTGACATTGAGTTGCAAGGATCATTCTGGAACATTTTTTCTTTTGAAAGTTATCATCACTTATAAATTTTATTTAAATTTTTGAATCTCATATGTTTTAACCCCCTACTTCAATTCAATTGTGCTTGATTGCAGGGTTTTCCTAATCTGGGCACTAGTAGAGTGTGCCGTATTATATTAGTGGTAATCACCAAGAGAGTGATATGTTAGAGGAAAAAAGCAAAAAGGATGAAAAAAAGAGAGCGAGAGGACTGCACTACACGGTTCATGTGGGGAAATCGAGACAGGTGGTTTCTTAGCAACAACATGCTATTAAGTATTTCTGTCATTGTCGTGTCATGACAGAAAGAGAGAATATGAGAAACAGAGAGAGGGAGAGAAAGGGATGGATAGGTCGAGAGTGAGAGGGGAGGGGAAAAAGGAGGCCGATGTGGAGGAACTGATGAGTGCTCGGTAAACAGGAATGCATAAAAACCTTGCAGGCAGAACCATAAACTCTCTTCTCTTTTGTTTAGCTCTTCTAAAAGGCTTTTTTGGGAGGGAGAGGCTTTTAGTTGTCCCCCTCACTTTAAACGTCCACTGTAATTACCCTCTGCCGACAGCTCAGCCACAGAGACTTACAATGCATTTACCATCATACCATCAAGTCTCACTGGCTCATTTGTCTCGGTGTTGCATAACGATGCACAATGATGGCCGAGATAAGATTTTGGCGCAGTTCTTAAGGCAAAACTTCTGCGGCACCGTACCCCTGGTCTGGGAGGACGGCATTTATCTCCGTTTTTTTGACCGTCGTTTGGAACAGTGTGCCTCACAAAATGGGTTTTATAAGATGAGGCAAGGTTCCACTCCATACACCCACGTTCTGCCTGAGTCTGGAGGCGGATGGCTCGGCGCCGCTGCTGCTGCTGCTGCTGCATCTTATTGTCAGGCGCTCTCCCTTTAAAACCTTCTCTGAAACAAAGCAGGCTCTTAAAGTAATCTCGCCAAGCACTCTCAAGAACCCGCACTTCGTTTTTGATGTCGAGAACGATAGCACCGAGCCTAACCTCTTGATGACTTAACCCATTCATCTTGAAGTCGTTGGCTCATTGTCGTGTTGACATGCCAGATGCTTGGATACGTTTTCGTTAATGTTTCAATGGGCTGTTTTCTTATAAGGGGCTTTTCCAAAGGTCGGGTTCGCTGGATATTTCTCGTGGTACCATGTGCGAATGGGATGTCAGTGGTGGCCTTTGCAAGAGGCACCAAGAGTGGGAAGGAAGAAAAAAAAAAGTGAACAGGAGTGGGAGAGAAGGGTGTGTGGGGGGGACATGGTGGGAGAGTTTCCACATCCTTGGTGAAATGGTCTATAATTGCTACGTGGGGATGTGGGCCTGTAATTACCCAGAGGAGAGGAGCCAGAGCCGAGGAGCAAGCAGCTATGCAATCGGGCGGCGGCTGGCGACCTCCTCAAGCTGCTTTCATGGCTCATTTATTGGCGGTTAGTTAACAGGTAGCGAGATGAGGAGTGGGAATACAGTAATTCGCAGCACCCATGCCTGGAACTCAGAGGGATGGTTTAGTGCATGCGTCAGAATAATAGTTCGGGATCCCAGACATTGTTGATAAGCCAGAACATGCTTAGAGTCCAAAGCTGCTTCTTCAATTTTCCCTTAGGCCTCATGTGACTAAGATGAAATGCACTACTGTCAGTGAGCTTTGTATAAACTGCTTGACTAATCCATCAGTCCCTTCCCTGAAACCACTTTCAGTGGTTTAGAATTTTCAAGTAGACTTCCTTATGTGGTTTCTATGGCTGCATGTACTGTCACTGTTGGAATGAAACCTTGTATCTCCATTTTTTTTTAATACCTGGGGTTCTTTACAAGAAAAGTGTCAAAGGTGTTTAGTTGTTGAGGTGTTTCATCCGGTTCCTCTGTTGTTAAGAGATGCTTTTTCTCTGAGATCATACAAGGTTGCGTGTTTTTAGAAAGATAAGGCTGTTCTTGGGTCAGCAGCTGCGGATTATTACATTTTCAGCGCAAAGGTTTTGTGTCAAGTCACTTCAGGCGAGTTTCTGTACAGAAATGCTTCTCAAAGTTTATGTCTGCATTTATTTTTTTTTATTAATGTTTGTAAATGTTTGGTATATTGAAAAACGTTCTGGTTTTTACATTATGTGGTTCTTCACAGATCTTTCTTACTTTGCTGAACGGAATCAGGAGGTTCCATGTTGTCAGTGGTGTCCAATCTTGGCGGCAAAGGGATGGCGTGGTTGCATCAGTACATGGCCAGTTGTTGGATTGTGACCAGTTGATAAAAAAAGTAGAAAGTGGGATCCTAGAATGAAAACCTAAAGCTAAACTGGCCTGTGCTGGAAAAGACACTGTTAAGTACATTAAATGCATCATGACATTGAGGATGGATTTTATCATATAAATATGTAATCACTTACTTTAAGATCGTTAGAACTCTGCCCCATACACGGAACACATGGAGTTTCCTCCATTTAGTCACCAAAAATGCTGCTGTTTCTTTAAAGGTATTTTGCATGACTCCTCCCTCTGCACGTGCCTACAACTGTAAATCACTAGAGAAATAAGTGCTGGTGAAAACACCTGCGCTAGTGAAAACCTATTAAGTGTAATGTTAGGCTGTTCAGAGTAATAGTAGGCTACTGATACCTGCTGCGTTAGTGCTAAAACGGCGAGTTCTCTGAGTGCTTGATGCTAGTCGCTAACTGCTGGCAATTCTTTTCATTTCTTTACTTTATGTAGATTTATCTAGTTAACCCTTCTGTGAGATTGTATTTGATGTTGATAGAAGTGATTTAGTTTTAAGACTTTGCACAGTGAGGGATTGCGTTATGTTATTGTTACTGTTCAAATAAATGAAGATTCGTATGGCTGTTGACTTGCGGACATTTTTGAATGACGTCAAACTGTACAGCACGCAAAGAAATGGATTGTCTCAGTCCTGAAAATGGTGACACAATTCAGTACGAAGCATACATTTTCCCCTTAAAATGACCTTAATTTTGAGTTTCCCATGCAGGAAATAATGGAAGTTAAAGGGGAAAAGTGATTAAGTTGACTGATTAAGGCGTAAAACTACTGAATTTTCTCCTTACTTTTTCAAATTCGATCCTTAGATAATAGAACCTAATGCCCTTAATCTAATTTTAAGGGCAAATTAAGGGGTTGCTTTCACAAACCAATGACCTCATAATTCAAATAAAGGGGTTTGATGTATTTTCAGGGGTAAATTAAGATAGTGGTATAAACATTTTAAGTTCACTGTGTTTTGTAGTGGTTATACCTCAAATGTGTCAAATGAGAAGTGTCTGTTTTCTACACAGTATATAAATGACACAGTGTTCTAGGCTTAGTCTGTGTCTTGGAAATGGACTGATTATTACTATTTTTCCTCTCTTTTTTTATATGATTGCATATTTTTTCCCCATTTTTTTTACAGGCCCAGCTTTCTTATGAAGCAGATCTCTCAAGGGGTCTGACATGCCTTAAGTTCATACCGTTCTTTCTTCCAGGATGTCATCTTTGACTCTTACCACTCAGAGCAAGATCTCATTAGTGCTGCCTCCTGTTTTGGCGAAGGTGAAAAGTGACTGGGGATGACTCCATTCTTCCTGGCTGTGGAGGAGTACAAGCTGTAGTTGTATTGGGTGGGTGTGAGTGAGCAGAGGATGCTCAGATCTTCAGAGATCCTTTATTAACGATGAAACCATTGATAAGGGACTAAAACTATCAGGTGCCACTGCTTCTGGCATCTCTACATATCTTTGGAGACAGGTGATCCACTCTTATTAACAAACCCTGAGTATAAGGAGCATGATTAGATTACCTTTAGAGATCTTTTGAGTGCTGTATCGCATAAGGGTCAAAAGGGCGGTGTTTTTTTTTGTATATAAGATTCTACACAGACAGAAGCCTTTACTGCAGAAGTATGACCAGCAATTAGGCAAAGAGACATTCAGAATCTGTTTCCAATTAAGTGCTCAAAGAAAACAGATCAATCAAGAGGGAGAAAAATCCTTCCGCACGCTGGTTTCCATGGACACTAGTGCTGAGTTGCTGGGGTTTGGAACATTGTGCAAGAGGTCAAAAGGTCACATGGCTGAAGAGATCTGAGAGATTATCTGGCTGATGCCAAGGACACACCGTGACCAAAAAAAAAAAAAAGTATAGCTCTCTGTATCCCTTCCTGCAGTGCCTGATAATGAAGTTAGGGGTTAGAGTTCCATTCTGTATTTTCATTAGAGCCACACTCATCTGTTCCTTAGCATGACTGCTGCATTGATCTCCACTGCCTTTCACTGCAGTCAATAGAATCTTCTGCTGCCGAGGGTTGCAATAGGGGTGGAAAATTCCTAATAAATTTCCACTAAATGTCAATGGGAACTTTAGTAATGGAATTTTGAAATGTCAACAGTAGCTTGTGAGTTGCCTCCACAACCATAAATAGTTGGCATTATTCAGATAAATAAAATGATAAAAAATGTGTTAAAAACACTAATTCAAAAAAATTGTGTTGATATTTAGATGAACAAATGGAATGGTCTTCAAAATATATTACAACAGAGGTATAAAATCCTGTATTGTTACATGAAACCATCTAGCTGGAGGCAGAAGAAACAGCAACACATTTACAGCACGGCATCATGATAAACTAGCATCTTTTAGGAAATTGTACTGCCTAGCTTCCATTTAGCATATGTGGTTTACCAATTACTGAGATACTGTATGAATACATATAGATTTATCAGATATTATTTATACTAGGGTTGCGCAATTTGGTATTGTACGATGTTTAATTTGAAACATCACAATGGAGGATGGCATCGTTGGCGACAGGGGGGGTTGGTGGTTCATAACAAATTAATTAATTGTAGCCTACCATTTCCACTACCTAACCCGCATGGTTTTACCCTTTCAAACGAACCCTGGAGTGGTTCGTTGGTGGTGAGAACAGAATCCAAACTCGAACAGACCCAACTGTAACAAGTACTGCACTGCGCTGTGCATTATAGGATGAGGAGACGTGTTTGTTTACAGTTAACGCTTTAGCAACAATAGCCCCATAGCGGCTATGGAGCTGTGAGGAGGCGTAGCCTCATCCAAATTTAGCCAGATTACATTATTAGGTCCCAACCTTCAAAAAAACATAAGAACAAGCAATATTGGAGCACAGCAAATGGCTCAGGGAAAGGGGGTTTAATAGATCAGTAGAACCATGCCGGTTAAGGCAAAGAAACTCCCAGCAGTCTCCAAGTGATTCTGACCAATCGAAAAGCAGTTTAGGAAATGCATTCAATGGCAAATCTGGCTAGCGAGTGATGTATATGTTGTCAAGTGAAGCATTTTGTTTCAGCTGGTCCGGGCCAGAACACTGAGTGAAGTTGGAAAAGGACCCAAAACGGTAGAAAATTCTACAGTGTATCATTTTTTGCCCTTGTTCTGGCCAAATGGACCGGACCACATATATGAAAGCACCCTAAGTGTGCGTGAGCTGTTTGCTACTGCGGTGGGAACGTTGCGGAGGATCACCATGCCTGCTCAGCATCGTGATGTCTATCGGCCATCGGCGGTGGATGTTGGCATCGTCTGTCGCCCCGACCCTAATTTATACTTTAACATCATTGATCAAATATTACCTACCTTGTAATATCACCAAAACTTACTAGACTTTATGTAGTCTCATGGGCTCGAATGTGTGGCTTCAATCGTCTGTATCTGTGCTGGAAATTAAATTGCATGTGATTGAGAATGCACAGTGCACGTAGGGGGCATGGCCTCAAAAGTCCTGCAGTGAGTAGTATACTACATGCCTGTTATTGAGAAATGGACAACTTTATTTTCATTAGCTGTAATTATGTTACAGTATGTATTTGCCAACGTTTCAATCCACGTAGAGTCGATCATTTCTAGGCCTGTGTCTGCTGGCATGTGTTCTGGTTGAAGCAGGTGGTGGTCTTTTAGCTGTATTACATTTGCAACCTAACAGCATGACCGTCATGTAAAGTCAGCTCCATAATTATTGGCACTCTTGGCAAAGGCGAGTTGAAAAGGTAAAGATATTATGAAGCAAAATCCTCTCTGTTGTTATTAGCTCAATTCCTTGCTGAGAGAAATATGAGAGAAATCTTCTATTTCATTAAAGTAAATTAGGTTTAAGAAAATGATTGGGACCCCTGCCTCTGCAACTGTGTGCAATCCTCCCTTTGCGCACATAACCGTGTTAAGTCTGCTCCTGCAATTCTCGATAAGACGGGAGAATGCAGAGGAAGCAATCTAAGACCGCTGCTCATCACATCATCTCTGCAGGTAGGGATTTCAGTAAGGTGTGGGTCACTGAATTGAGGTGACATTGTCATACGCTTGTTTCTGTGGTCGTTCAACCATATTGGATTTGGAAATGTTTTCGGTGATTATCCTGCCAGGAGTTCCACACAAAACCTATTTGGTAGAGAAAGCCTTTTCATATTTTAATTAAATATATCCTAGGATGTCACGGAGTCTGTAATGCCTTGCATTTCTGCAAGACCCCTAATCATCTTAGACCTTGGAGGGTCCATTTGATATGATCTCGTCTCCCTTCTATTGTTATTGCTGTCTGATTTTGTAAATTGACCAACAATGCACAAATTAGTGCTGCTGGGATGAAGTTTTTGGTTTCTCCAAAGTTTGTATTACCTATATTGTTTACAGTAATTTGTGTTGCAAAGTTCTTGTTCAAATTTGATAAATGACACAAACATGTTATTTTCTCTGTGTTTCAGATTGAAACAATCTGAACATTTAAAGGGGACATGTTTTTTACAACTCACATTTTGCATTCTTTTCATTTGGGTTTCTACTGCCCCTAACTTGTTTAAAAAGTTATAATATGACCCTTTAAAGTAAAACACATGTAAACTAGATAAATAGTTTATGGTCTTGTTGGAGTTTTATTGTATTTTATTGTGTAAGATTTTCTTTGGTTTCCTTTGCACACACTAAACCCAGTAGCCTTGTATAGCACTCAAGCCTGGTTGTGCCTGTGCCCCTTCCCCACTCTTCCTCTGACCTGTGCTCACATTGCACTTAATGGTCGAGATCCTCAGCAAGCATATGCCGTCACGTCACACACAGCTCTATTTCTTTTCCTCACGTTCTTCGAGGCTTCATTGTTATCCATGATCATGAATATATTCGTGAATTTTGCCAAAATATCTGAAGAGTTCTTTTATTGTGTCCCAGTGTCCACATATCCAGGGAACACTGCACATATTCATCAATGTGTCACCATGTTTACTAAATGGGACAGTTGAGTTTTGCACTAGTTCTGTGCCACCTCCTCAAAATAAAGAGTGATTAACCAAAGAAAGTGAACTTTGAAGGTTACAAGTGCTTGTGAATTAGAATACAGCAAAAGAGTCCACTCAAAGCAAACTGTCCGGTTTGAACAATGTTCTTTCAACCATCTGCGTTCATGAAGATAAATGCATATAGCAAGATTTAGTAATATATAATAATTTATATAAATAATGTAATCTAAAATACTCTGCTCCTTTGTTATATCAGTAGCAGTAACTAAGAATTGCATGTAGGCGGACCAATCTTGGGTCTCCCGTAGCATTCTACTGGCTGCTGAAATATGCTTCTACGGATGTTCCCAGAGATGCTTGTAAAATTCCAGCTGTTAATTTGAGCTGGCTTAAAGGGTTGAGGCCTGCTGGTCATGGTCTCCTGGAAAAGGCACATCCCTGGAGCTCGTTGTAGACTCACGTATGTCAAGGCTGTGGCCTCTGCCAGATGAACGACAGAGTGAACCAGGCCTTGGCAGCAAGGGTGACTTGGCAAGCATGTCAGAAAACAAGCTTGTCTGTGCTAAACCCCCCCTCCCATGTGAATGCAGAGGTGATTCTCGTGCAGTGCATTCTGGGCATTCCTGCATGCAATGAGCGGGTGCTACGAGTGCCCTTCACAGGATCTGAGAGGCCTGAGTGGCTTGGCATGACTCTGTGTTGTTTGGATGCCTGCTGAAAGTGAATGGGTGAAGAACTGTGCTGAGTGCAGGACAGGGCCACTGACCTTTTGAGTGTTTGTGGTGGAGGAATGCAGCAAAAACATCTTTCTTCTTCTTGAACTTTAACCAAAGGGTGGATGAAGATTGGAGGGGAAAACAAGCATTGTGTGCATACCACTTGAAAAAGTTAAAGCCATTAAACATTTGCACACAGTTAATTAGAATGACAGTTCACTTGTTATCTTGGACAGCTCTCTGGTGTTCAGGATGCATGTTATTGGTGTCTTGAGTTGTCTCCTGCTCAGTTATCCATAGCAGAGTGTTATTTTCCTTTTTTATATCTCATGTCAAGTAATGCCTTGCCACAGACCTTGTTGGCAAACCAGTTTTGGGAACATATTTACAGAAACAAATGGGTGATTTCATTATTTAGTCCAGTTCTGAACTAAAGAAGCAAAATCTTGAGCAGATCCACTTCAATTAGGGTTGTTTGTTATGGACCTTCGTGCCTACAGTATGCGCATACATTGGGATAAGCACACATATAGCCCCCTTTTTGGCAATGTGTGTGTTTGGGCCTGTGTGTTCCTGTGCACATCACCAGCAGTTGTTTATTGCTTCATCCTTCTGGTTGTTGTGAAGTTTTGTAACTGGAATTCAGAATTAACACGATTTTGGATATGCACTGGAAACCTGCCAGGTTCTAACTTTGACTACCTGCTGAGAGAGAGAAAGAGAGGGAGGAGACCGATACCGATAAGAAGGAAAGGAAAATGAAAGCTAGAGAAGAAGAAAAACAAATGAGAGAGAGCCGGATATGCAAGTGATTGCCACCAGAATGACAGAAAAATGAAGGGTGCTGGTAGAGGAGCAGAAGGCCTGATGTTGCAGTTTCCATACTTGTTTCTGTTGTTTGTACACATGCTCTTTGTCTGCTGTGGCCTGTTGCGCCGTCCTGCTGCAGTCGATTAGCTCAACAGTGTTTTTGGATCTTTCATCCGAGGAGAAAATCACATCTCAGGTGGTGGCGGTGATGGTGGAGGATCAAAAATATCATTTTTCTTCCGACGGGACTGGCGAAAGGAACCGAGCCAGAGGGAAAGAGAAGAGGGAGTAGTCTGCAGGAAACATTTTAGCGGGGGGACTAAGATATAATCCAGAACAAAGAGCTAACTAAAGTTATCTAAAGCACTTTGGCCTGAAGCCCGTCGCTGCTTTGGCCGCCGATGTGGGGGAGAAAAAGTTATTTATATATATATAATAACCCTGTGCTCCTGCTGTGAGGAGCCCTGCATGTTTCGCTTTGTTCCCCTCAGGATTTATCTGACTTTGCTCTGCTCTCCTGTGCACTCTGATTAGGCACACAATAGGCCACACCCCATTCACTCATACCCCGATGGTCTTAAAGACAATGGACGGTTGCATCTGCTGTTCCAGATAGTTTTTTAAGAGCAAAGCCTTTTTCGTAGGAGCACCTAATTAATCCTGGGACCATCTAATTAATCCTGGGACAATGTATGGCATGTTAACCCCAAAGCAAGAATGGCCAAACTATAGAAAGAGCAACCAAACCATAATGGGGACCAGAGGCGAATCAAGCTTTCCAAAAGTGGAAAGCTTTATATTGTATTAAATTGATTCAATTTAATCAATTTAATACAATATAATCTGACAAAAGTGGGGGGGGTGGAATCAAATTTGAGCAAAACTGGGGGTGTTGAATCCCCCCCATCCCCCCCGTGTGCTACGCCCCTGCCGGGGACAGTCAGTATCTGGCCAGGAATGGAGACATGTTTATTTTCTCAGGTTCGAGCAGACTTTTCAATGCCATATCCTCATTAACTGGGACAAAAAATCAATGTTCACAGCACAGGTGCAGACTACAAGGAAGCTAAAGGACAGATAAATGCCTGCATGGAGCTATTTTTAAAGTTCTGTGTTTCCCACACACTTGGAGTGTATTTGTCATGATAAATGTAGTTAGTTGGGCTGAGGAGAGAGATTAGCATGGCCACTGCATAAGAATAACATGACACGGACTTGAGGTGTCCCCTAATCCGAGGCAGCTGGTTCCTGTTCACCTGCTGCTTCACTTGGTGAATGGGTTGAATACATAGAAGAATTTGGGATTGCATTGGGGTGGGGGATTGTTGGGTAAAAAATTGTGAGATGTTGACATCAATGTTTCCTTGCGGCTATGTAAAATGTGCAAAACTCAACAACCCTTCTGTGTCTTAACTGTCGTCAGCCTGAGGGGCAAAGGGGTGAGGCCCGTGTTGATACTTTGGTGGGTGGCAATAAATACCTCAGGGTTTGCGTAGACACTGCAAGGCACTACAGGCATCAAGGATGATTTGTTGCTCCTAGCCAATTATCATTTTAATGGACAAATAACATGTATAAAATATATTTTCATAACAGTGAACACATGTTTTTATGTTTACATCATGTTTATATTTATTCATGTGTACCTTTTATTTTCCAAAATGTTTCAATCAAAGAATTCTGTCCTGTCATGTCATTGAAAAGCTTTGATGTCCATGAAGAAATGCAGAGGTTTCTCAGGTCTTGATGTACAACATTTCGAGTTTACATCGCTCACTCTGCCAGAAGGTTTCAGCATACGCAGATACTGTTGTATTTACAGACTAGGTGGGTGAACTAGTTTGGTTGCGTGCAGTGGAAGAATACGTAGAATATTGTCACAAAAATCCCTCAGCTCAGCCAAAGGTTCTTCAAAAAAAACCAGGCTCCGCCACAACAGCACTTTAGTGCACGGTGTTTTATTTTTCAAAGTGTACCCCAAAAGTGACAGAAAACAGA
>JBBKCR010000027.1:8818656-8829875 GCA_037577295.1 Ladigesia roloffi | reverse complement strand
TTTGGGTGTGCACCCCCATAGTAATAGCAGTAATTTAAACAAACTTTCTGGTGAGTTAGACAGAGCCCTCTGTCACAAATATGCAGTTATGTGGCATATGAGTGTGGGTAACAGTACTCTTACCTAAGCCATTTTGTACAAGTAAAAGTATATTTCTGTCCTTTTCCTTTTTTTTGTGGCTTAGTTATTATTTTTAATGTTCTAGATTACAATTTTGCAACTGTGCTAGAAGAAGTAAGTGACTTTTGACATACACCAAAGTTTGGCTTACGTCACTGGCATAGAAACGTATCTGTCATAACTGGAGGACCCCCTGCTGCGAATGGCCGTGTGTCGTATCTGAGCTCTCTTGGTATAGGCCCATTCTTTAAAACATTCCTGAAAATATGGAATTATTAAGTAAATCTACAAATTTTATTCATTCATGTATTTCTAATATTTCCTATAATTTTGAAGAAGCTACATATTTTTTTAGTTTGTTTTAGTTTTGTTTCTTTTGTTTTTGTTTTTCTGAGGATGGGCCCAAATGTATGGCTTGTATAAATTATATGCTAAAAAAATGGAACATCTGCATTGATAATTTGGTTGTTTTAGATCCTCCATCACACACCAGTACCTCTGCAGGTGTTTTGGTAAAGTGATGAAACAGCTGGCAGGGACACATGAGCAGATTTTTACATTTTGAATTTGGAAGACCCTCAAAGTACCAGTAACTTGGATGTGGTTGTTTATTAAGTGGGAAATAAATGAATGTTCCGCGCAGAGCAAATGGAAGAGGAGCTTTCTTGTGGGTTTGATGAATATGTCTGTACAATTATCTAATTCAAAACACCTGCTCTAAACACATTAACTAGATATAATTAGATGCCTGTCTCCATCTCTCTCTCTCTCTCTCTCTACTCAAATTTTGTTCAGACTTTTTGCCACATGCTTGTTTTTTACTGTACTTGCCTTGTTCAAAAACGGATATATTGGTGCTACTTTAATTACTTCTTTCTTCTAGAATTAATATACTCTCTTGGTCTTGCCATCCATATGAAGAAAACTAAAACTTGCTTTATTGCTTTTGGGAGTATTGTTGCACAAGCAAAGTCCGTGATCTTGGTTATAGCTACCCGCCAACCCATAGGTTTGCCTTTTTTTGTCTTTCACAGGTGATGAAACACAGTGTTTTTATCTGTTATAGGTTGAGTCTTTTGTGAAAAGAACAAAATATCAGACAGGTAAATGCAGTAAACTGTGTTAGGGAAGTATGGTTTACAAAACATTATTATATGTTATTCTTTTTTTATGTGGATTAATAATAGGAGTGGCTGGAAATGTGCTTTGTTCATGTATTTGCTTACTACTACTTTATTTCTTTCTTTCGTTCCTTCTTTCTCCCCTTCTTTCCCATGTGAATGCCGGGACTTGAGGTTACCCAAACAGAATACTGTACATAGCATCAGACTGCTTAATGGGGTTCTATTATGTTCATGTATTGGCCATTCTGACAAAATGTAATACACTACAGGAACTATAGGGGGCAACATGCTTTTATTTAGTCACACCACAAATCATTGATTGCACTTTCAATGATGGCATTACTGGAACTGGGCAAAATAAGGAGAATCAAAAGACCTAAAAGTCACTTATTCAATAAAAATATAGGAAAATCTCTTAGACAAATCTATCAGTTTCTGTCATAATGTCTATCTGTGATTTTAACATTTAATGATGGCAGTTATGCGGTGTCACTGAAGAGGACGTATTGTGTATGCCCCCTTTTTACAGCGAGTCAGGAATAACCCGGCTCAGTCGAAGTGCCTGTCGGCCTCGGATTCCAATTAGCTCCTGCAATTAGGCTGGCAGATGTAGCACAAGAGGACTGGGATGGATGATAAATTTAGTAACGGTGACCAAAAAAAAAAGAAAAAGAAACCACCTGCCACCTCCCCTAACACGACTTCTAGCACATTTGATTCATAATGTTGTCTTGTAGCGTAGAGCATAATCTTGTGTTATCGTCTCATCTACTTGACGAAGCTGTTCCGAGCGAGTTAATGATGCTATTTATTGAAGCACGGTTGAAGAGCAGGAGAGTGTGTGTTTGTACATCGTGTTCAGGAGAGACTGGTTGGAGTGTGGCCCCCTCACTGTTCTAGCTGCAGCCCAAGTCCAGCTAGGCTCTGTTTTTTATGAGCATGCCACAGGAGCACTGTGTTGGAGTCGGCTCTCCGTTATGTAAACCTCCCACATCTCTGTCTCTCTCCTTCTCTTTCTCTCTGTCTCTCTCTCCTCTTCTCCTTTACACATTTTAAAATGACGACTCTTATCATAGAGCTTGTTTAAAGTGAACAGCACTGTAGGACGTTTAGAGGAAAACCTAAGAGAGGAGGGTGAGACGACCTGCATGCTCATGGAACCCCCTGGAGTTTTCCTTTCTTTCTTTTTTTTTTTCCCAGAAGGATGCGAGAAAGCTACTTGTCTGTTATGACTGGCTCTCCTCTGCCCTGCATGCTCTCTTCCTTTCGTGTGCTGTCTTGCTGAGCTAATGGTTTTACATGTAATAGATACAAAGCCATCATGAGCTCTCTTAGCTTCATTAAAATCGAACCCAGCTTGTGGTATTTCAATGGCGTTTTTAACTCTGATTCCGAAAAAAATATATAGAGACTTTGAAAATAAGTTTAGCTCCTTTTTTCCAAAATTAATATGCGAATTCTATCTAGCCTGAGGGTCCTATACAATTATCACATATTTTGACAAGCATTAACATTTGATAGCAATTTGCTTTACAACCCTAAAATAAAGGAGTTTAGGAACTAAAGAAGGCTTTCTGGTTTCCTTTAAACATGTGATCCAGGAATCTGGAGAGGGGACGAGTCCTTGGTGCCATTAGAATGCATTCTGCCCATCATGCCTCTCAACCACTTTACACTTTCAAATCGTTTATTTTCAGATGACACACTCTGATTTGCTGTATTAAAATAACTGTCACTCGTGATCTAACACCAGGGATCAACAAGCCAGGAAATAGAAAATGGTCAAACGAGGCTTAAATTGATTCGCAACCCAAGCAGTCAGGGGAAAAAAATCCTCATACAGTTCCTGAAACGTAGGGCTTTATGTTTTTTATGAGAAGTGAGTGATAGCTGGGCGGCAGAACAGTGCTAAGGTCATATAATCTGTAAAACAAAAAAAAGAAATGCTGTCGGATTGGTAACATTATTTCCGGTCGTTGATTGAGAACCTCATGTGCCTTATTGGGTCAAATTTGAGAGAAATTTTGCTTTGTCGGTATTGTAGAATGAAACAAGCTTCATCGGAACATAGCACTTCTGTAGCATGAATGCAGTTTACTTGAATCAGTACATGGAAATGTTACTAATTCCAGAGGATGTACACCGTTTCCAGTGTGTCACCAATGCTTATGACCTAATTACATCTACTGTGCCATATAAGACTCTCGCTCTAGTTCATACAGCTCATGGATATTTGTTACTGTGGAGGCTCTCAAAGGGAACTGTAGCTTCTTGCGCTGATGTTGCTTCCCAGTTGCTGACAGTGGTCTTTCCTAGCTTGCTGAAGATGCTGTGGTTGCCGTTTTAAAGAGGTTTAAAAGCTTGTATGAAAGAAAGGGCGACAGTTGCCCATTTTGTAACAACATACGCAAAACGCCTGGAGCGCTTTGAATCTTATCCAGGATCAAAACAAGCAAACTTGAGGTATCAAATACATATTAAGCTGTTGACTACATTTGGGGTAATGTCAAAATTGGATTCTTCCCTGAACTACTCCTTTTAAGTGAAATCTCCCAATGGTGTATCTGGTTTACCCAGCAGTCCTCCATCACCCACCCTCCCTCTGCGCACTCTCTCCTGGGCCTGCTGATTTGCTGAGCCACTCCGGGCTGCTTTGCGCTCTCCATCTTCGTCCCCGTCAGGGCCAGACCCACTTTCCGAGCTGCGCCAAAACTTTGGCAGTCGCGGCAAGGTGACCTGGACCAATGCTCCATTAAGGTGTGAGGAACGACCCTACTTGCTTCTCTCACTCGCACCAAGAGCGTTCCACCATTTCATCCAGGCGGGGTGGTGTTTGTGATGATGCCTCTCATAATGAAATCTCCATTGAAATATTTATCATAAACTCACAGCGTTGAGTAGTCTGTCGTCTATTAATACCTGACCTACATCATCCAACTCGACTGGCCCAAATCTGTCTTCTGCTCCCTGCATCCGAGAAGGGTT
Organism: Ladigesia roloffi; assembly: GCA_037577295.1. NCBI lineage: Eukaryota > Metazoa > Chordata > Actinopteri > Characiformes > Alestidae > Ladigesia > Ladigesia roloffi. The sequence goes on along the minus strand of JBBKCR010000027.1, from coordinate 8,825,646 downwards.
TTGACCTGGTATTTTTCAGCCCATTGACATATACTGATGATGCAGCTAGCGTTCAGGTTTGGAGCACTCGAGTTTTCACCTCAAACATGAGAATATTAGCCGATGACCTAGGATGAGATTGTTCACCTTCTATGTGGTATACAATTCTAAAATAGTCCTCCTGTGGAAATAGATGAATGGAATTAAATGTTTTGAATCCTGAAGGAAGTCAGAGATCAGTTCAATTCATATGTTGTGAGTTATAATTTACCAGATGCCTCCAAAAGACATATACCATATAGACAGAATTATTGGGCAACTTACTTCCAGTGAAGGTCAATCTTAATGCTTCAGCCGGCCAAGAGATTTTGGAGAACGCCATGCTTCTGTTGTGGACACAGTTTGGGGAAGAACATTATTTCCAGCATGGCTGTGTCCCCAGGGCAGAAACCAAGCTCAATTAAGACATTGTTGGATGAGTTTAGTGTGGACAAACCTGACTGGCTTCATAACCTTTACCTCATAAATGCTCTACATCAGGGGTCTCCAACCTTTTTACCCCCGAGAGCTACTTTTACAAAATGAAAATGGTAGAGAGCTACTAATTTTTGTATCATGAAAATAAGTTTTCAGCCTCTTATTTGCATGGTTCCTGATCACCTCCCATCATCTGAATCTGAATCCGAATCCAAATGTGAATCATCACCTTTGGCAGTTTTATTGACAACTCATTCACATATCGCGACTTTTGCACGCTCAAGTCCATTATTTCAAATGTAGTTACGCGCGGCAGCCGCGCTTTTTTCAGGCGCGTCCGCAACGTGTTGAGTTGGAAACACCTCAACTTTTCAGAATGCCGCAAGCACACCGCGGTTTAAGTGACAAGATTCAACCAATTAGCTTCCTTGCATTTTCCATTACACTGAACAAAGATGGCTTCACAGGAGAAGCTCTGTTTACTGATGCTTGGGCCAATTTTTCCTAAAATATAATCCAACTGGTCCTTGTGAAATCTGAAATAGGCTTTGAACCTCCCGTTGTCCAGGCGGAGCTCCTGGATCAGCTGGTGAAATTCACCGTGTTTTTTTTTCTGTTTTTGAAGAATGGGGTGCACCCAGACACTACTGTTTTTTTCTGCGGAAATAAATAATGTAGCAGAGTAACAGCAAGTGTTTTTTGTTGGTGGAAATCCCTTGCTGAAATTAATGGAGAGTGCGGCGGATGGTTGCTTAGCAACGACAGACACTTCCGGAGCGCAAGTGCCCGAGTGCTTTGGGAAAGAAGGAGAACGCGACGTGCATCGTGTTTTCCACGGGTTTTTAGGCGCGATATGTGAACGCCCTCTAAAACATTTGACTGATCACGTTTTCAAATGTATGTAGATTCTTTAACCCTTCGGCGAGCTACTTGGAGAGGGGTTGCGAGCTACTGCTAGCTCGAGAGCAACGTGTTGGAGACCCCTGCTCTACATAATGAATGGATATGAATTCCCACAAAAACACTCAAAAATCTTGTGGAAAGCTTTCCAATAGGAGAGCAAGCTGTTATAGCTGCAAAAGGTGCAACCACACTAAAGTTTGTGTATTTGAGCACAATGTCAAAGTACCTGTTGGTGTAATGGACAGGCAGCCACGTAGTGTAACATCATTGGTTTAAAAGGACATGTTTGTTTGGTACTGAATATTTTGCTGTATTGGGACAAAAGCATAGTTTAGATTACTGTTATCACATACAGGCACTGATGTAGTATAGCGAAGAACCCCTGTGTCCGACGAATGGTCAATACCTTCCATGCTGTAGATTAGGTCCGGGTCGGTGTATATTGACTGGCTGATGTTAAGGTTAATTAATAGCAGCAGTCAGCAGGGATCATCAAAAGTTAAGCAAGAGCCTTCAGGCTAAATTTGACTGAATGTCTGTTAATGAGTTGCTATATGCTTAACAAGAGGGGGATTAAGCTAAATGTATCATAGTTGTGCTTTATTATTCACAAACAAGCTGAACTGCTGCACTCCATTAAAGAACGGCTTTCGCACACACACTCACATTAAAGCACTTGATTTTGTAACTATATATCACTTTTCTAGTTGCTCTGTACATGAGTGTTATAGCTTATATGCATGTATATAAATTGTTTGCCTGGATGTGTTCTTTTCCTCACCTTTTCATGGTGCACCACAATAAATACAGAAGGATGCACTGAGACTACATTTTGCAGATATTGATACCTCAGTGGTGTCACTATTCCCTGACTGCTAGTGACACCACTGTGGAACCCTTGAGCAAAGTACCATCCTCACACACTGCTCCCTGGATGCCCCTAATTGGGGGCAGCCACCTTCTTCCCATGTTGAAGAGGTTAAATGCAGAAATAGGATTTCACGTTGTTCACACTGTGTGTGGTGTTCACGCTGGACTATAAGGGGCCACTTTACTGATACTTGATTTACCTGGCAGTGCTGTGAATGATATTAACTCTTGTGTATACATACTACTCCGTAGGGGCTTATAAATCCTGATCTTGATGCCGTTTTATTTATTTCAAGCTCTATTTTGACAAAAGAAGCGTTTTGTCATAAACATACTAATGCCGTTTGATTTAAAAGCCTGTTGTAAGTAGCTTTTTCTTCTGAAATGCCTGTTTACTTTTAATTACAAGGATTTCTGGTTCTCTGCATGAAAAAGGTTCCAAGACTGTGGTGTTTGTGTTTTCTAATGCAGCTGACTGATGGAGTGCTCTTCCCTCTTTCCAAATGTCTCTGTAATTTTCGCTCCATCTGTAACAATCTGGGCTAAAATGACCTGGACTCAGCCAGATCATGAACACCAGAAACTGCAGCATGCAGTTGTCACACTATATTGCCAAAACGGATATTACATTATTTGGACAAAAATATTGGGACACATGATAATTACATAGCGAATTTAATGACCTCGCATTCTTATTTATAGGCTTTAATATGGAGTCGGTTGCAAAGTTGAAAGCATGGCATTCTTCAAAATATTTTAAGGCGTTAAGGTTGTCCTTCACTGGAAGACCTGAATTCAATAATTAAGAGGTACCAATACTTTTGTCCATATAGTGTATATTTTAGTGCGAAAAACAGGAACTATACCTTTAATGTATCAGTGTGACACTGCTAAACAAATATACCCAGTTCAGATACTGACCTGAATAGTTAAACTGTTATTTGTTTAACAAATTGATCATTAAATGACATCTGCCACTCAGTCAGTAAAGCACTGTAACTAAAATCATTGCAATGAAACTACCAATATAAAACGATATCGGTTAATATTATCGGTTACAGATACATTTAGCTTCTTCTCAATCAGTACAGTTGACCGTGTTCAGTTAGACCTCCTATGAGCACGTTCTGTGTGCCGTTCCTGCCGATCAGCCAGAATTTCAGGCCTCCCTCCCAGCGTGAAGTCATCACCACACTGCTCGAGCTCTGTGGGTTACACTGCTCGCCTTTTCCGAGAGCAGGAGAGGACATGGGTCGAGCCTCATGTGTTTACACTTCTGGATCTGGTCGAGCATGAAAAGAAAAGAACATATGAGCTCAGGAGGGAAGAAGGAGGGGTTAATCATTAGTGTTGCATGATGCGTCAAGTCCAGTGCTCGTGCAATATTAACTCATCAAATTTATGCTTGATTGAGTTATAGGTGACCTGTGGACAGCACACCTTAGCACACATGTGAAGAAGGTCGTTCAATGGCATGACCTCATGTGACCTTTAGTTCATTGAAAAAAATTAACTTGAGTGATATAGCCAAATTCTCATCATGCTGCGATTTTTACAATAAGAGTTATATTATTTGCTGTTAATCTTCACTTTAGCATGTGTAGTTATTATTGAGTAATGAAGTATTTGAATAGTGTTTGGATAAAGAGGCTGATAAAGAGATGTTAACCAGTTCTAATAAATACTTTCTCTTCTTAAAGCAATGGGGGGTTCAGATTAAGTGTTTTTATAGTTTTAATATGTCTTTTATATTTTATATACAGAGGGTTCATGATCTACTCGTAAATGTTTATCGGACTACTAGGGGTGGACCGAACCGAATATGGTATTTGGAAAGGCACAAATATCGTGTTTTTTATGAATACCGTATTCAGACAATTACTTATATATATTTGTATTTGGGACCCCCCTAGTCACACGTGGGGTTAGGGCACTTGCCCTGCGATGAGAAAGTTGTGGGTCGATAGAGTAAAATTCATAAGGCAGCCCGCGAACTCCGAACACAAATACGAATATGAATAAGTTTCCACTTTCAACAAATACAGATATGAATATCAGCTGCTTTGCAAACCCCGACTGCCAACATAAGGGGTCCGTTTGAATTTGTATTGGTCCAGTATTGGTATTACAGCTGTTTGCTATTGCTTACCGCACACATAATGACTTGTGTTCAGTTTAAATTGTGTTGCTAAGACTAGCACTGGCTACAAAATGGTTCGTTATCTTTATTGCATCAACCCTGATATTCTGCACATTCCTAGACAGTAGACTTTATATCTGTATTCTGATGTGACCGCCTCGGTTGTTAGTGTGGTTGGAAGACTGTAGTGGCATTGATCTAGACATCGGTGGTAAGTTTGACTCAAAGAGAGGCGGCTGCAGCGAGGCAGAGCGAGGTGAATGTGTCAGTGGCATTGTACCGGCAGCTCTAGAAGTTGGTTAACCCTGCGGCCCTGGAACACTGTGGCTGCTCTAATTGGAGGAAGCCCTGGAGGGGAAGGGAGTGAGACCCGGGAGAGTTATGGCAGGTGCCTGCTCCGCGGAGTGTCCCTTGCATGATTTAGGGACGGCAGACATGTGGTGTGTTTGTTTTGGTCACTTATACAAATACTAATGTGAACCCCAAACAGATGCATATGCATAAACAGGCTGTTTTTGTTACAGCAGCTTTTATGAGGAATGTATGTAAATGAGATGTATTCTGACTGGTTCTTTTCCATTCTGACTGATTCAAAAAGCATTACAGAGCTCACCACTCATTTTAACTTTAGCACGAATGAGTGGAATTAAACTGCTGTTGCCCAAACAGATAATATGTAAATGCATGACATTACAATAAACTGAATTCAAAATGGCCTTTTTTGGAGCTTGATTTTTAAAATGCAGCAAATGAAGGGCAGTGCCTTCTACAACTGGTCAAATCTGAGATTGGATGAAGGTAAACTAATAGCTTCACACATGGATGTTTCTTTGAAACTTGTTTTACTATTCAAACATAAAATTTTGTTTACAAAAACATACAAATGTGAAGATGCAGCTTAAGAAATATGGTTCCATTTCAAAACTGGATTGACGAGAATCATTTGGTCACTATGGCTGAAATGAGATTTTTGTGCCCATTGAAACGAAGGCTGCAATATCAACAGTGCAGGCACTCGACCTAACCCTAACCCTGACGCGCTGGGTCTTTTTCTTCTTGATGGATGAGAAAGAGGTAACATTTAGCTGACTATGGTAACATTTAAAACTTTTAAAAAGGTGAAATTCATTAGAAATACATACAGCCATACTACTATACTATTCACAGGTCACTTTGAGTTTTGTCTCTTGTGGGTGCGACCAAGGAAATTATTATTGTCTCATGCGGCCCTTAGCTCCAGATAAGAATGCAAAAATAAGTGTATGTATATTCTAGGGATTAGCACGTTAGTGTTATCACGGACATTATTATATCACACGTTCATGCTTGTTTTGTACCCTTTTATTTTGAAAGTTTATAGCTTTTTTGTGCTCGTGTGCGCTTGTAGCATGCAGCTCTGCATCTCGGCTGGTTTTCATGGGGGTCTTATAATATGGACAAAAGTAATGGGACACCTGACCATTACGCTAACAGGGATTTCAATGAAACTGCCTTCAGATACATAGACTTTCATATGGAGTTGGTTCCCGTTTGCAGCTGCTAAAAAATGTTCTGCTCACCATAGTCTGATCTTGTTTTTCCGTAGCTAAATAAAACGTGAATGCCCTGCCGTGGCAAATAGCTTTGCTTTTATATTTGATTTGGTTACGTTCATGTTTAAAAGCTCCTTATTGGTTTTAAATCTCAATTTAAACAGCAGTTACACAGTTTCAGTTAAAGTGTTTTTTTTTTTTTATTACAACATTAAAAATAAAAGTGTGTGATACAGATACATAAAATGGAATTTTAATTAGTTCATTTAAATGTAAACAGTGCGATTTAATGTGATTAATCGGAGAAAAAGCAAGTGATTAGTCATGATTTAAATTTTTAATTGTTGCTCATCCTCAGTATATCCCCATGTAACCTGTGAATTAAAGACTCAATTAAATTTTTTTCATGTGACACCCTTGCGAACAGGCTTTCGATGCCTAGACCTAAAAGAGGAGGCTGGAGACTTTGGATTGCCATGTCTACAAATGGTGCTAAGAGTTTGTTTGAGTGATTTGCATGTTTAGTTAGTTTATAGGTAACATTAGCTCCTCTTGCTGATTTGGTAATGCAATGGCAAGCAATTATGTCTACAGGCGAATAGATATTTATCTTCATGCATAACGCATTTTAAGACCCAGTGCAATCAGCGTTCAACAGTTCGTTTTCCATTATTTAAGCCATTGACTATCAACATTTACATGTTTTGTTAAAAGAAGGCACCTGGTCCATTCACAGCCTCCACTACATGCTGATTAACCCTTGACACTCTTTCTACCCCTCTTACGGTTTCCATGCGTTATTATCTCTCAAACTCCTCCTGACTCCAAGCTAAATAGTTCAAAGCCAGCTGCCATTGTCTCCCGCCTCCACCCCTAGAATCAGCAGCTGGCTGCCTCCTCTCAGTAACAGTCCCACACAATATAGCTTGACACATACAGTAACAATGCACAGTAGGATAGAACTGTGTGTCAAGATCCTTAATGGAATGTGTGAGATAGAAGAGATGCAAAATGGGGTGTGTGTGTGTGTGTGTGTGTGTGTGTGTGTGTGTGTGTGTGTGTGTGTGTGTGTGTGTGTGTGTGTGTGTG
>JBBKCR010000027.1:8792046-8802588 GCA_037577295.1 Ladigesia roloffi | reverse complement strand
TCTCTCTCTCTCTCTCTCTCTCTCTCTCTCTCTCTCTCTCTCTCTCTCTCTCTCTGTGTCTCTCTCTCTCTCTCTCTGTCTCTCTCTCTCTTGCTACCCCTCTCTACCTCATATCGTTCCTGTGCTTAGCTACCTCCTTTTTTCCTCTTCAAGTCCCCCTCTGCTGAGGCTGAGGAAATAATTAGCTCTGAAGACACTCATTAGCTGATTATTTACTCCAGTAAAGCAGTCTGAGGTGCACCAGAGAGGGCAGACGAGGAGACCACAGCACCTAGCAGCTGTCACTCACAGCTTAAATAACCACATAGAGGTGGGCCAAGCTGTCCCCCCGGTTTTGTGAATAACAGCTCTAAGATTAGAAGAAATATATAAATAGCTTCCATGGATTGTTTGAACATCTAATAATTATTTCACAGATATTTTCATACGTTATGGTGTTTTTCTAGTACAATCCTGATTAGATTGGTGTTCCAAAATTGTTCAGACAGAGAGGGGCACTCTGTTCTGCCTGTGAGGGTTGAAGTGTAGGGATTACTCTGGGGAAGAGCATACAGGATGGAAGAGTGCTGATATAGGAGAGGATGCATGCAGCCTCAGCAAGGTTGAGCTTATTGCAGGCAGACACGGGGACACCCGGCAGGGAGACACACACACACACAGACACGGAACCTCCATTAGCGTGAACGGGCTATGTGTGTTAGCACGTGAGGGTCTCCCCTTAAAGAGCTGACATTTTGTAGTCTTTTTCCTTCAAAGCCTTCCTTTATCCCACAGTATTCTTAGACCTTTAAAACGGATATGTAAATAACATGTGTTTTGACTGGCAGCCAGAATCTGCGGGGACAAAATAAATTCCCTTTAGGATATCTGGATCCTTTGGAAGGATAATAATTTTCCCATCAGCTTCCAATACAGTAAAACCTGGGACTACTGCTACCACCATATAAGCTTACTTTATGCAGCTTAGTTTCTTAATGGATTGAGGAGTGTTCGGTACATTTTGAGACATAGTACCCAAGAAGACAGTAAGCAAAGATTTTTTTTTTGATCCCACTAATTAAGCTGTGTTAATCAAAATGAATTAAAGATGATATGTCCACCACTCATTTTTTCGGTCTAACAGATGAAAAAAATCATGCAAATACTGCTATGGAGGTGTAATCCTCATGGGTACTATAGTTAAGGGAACAAACTTGTATCATATTTTATCATATTCAGTAATTATTATTTTATTTGTGTTTAAACCATGCATCTTGTTTTTAATCCAAGCTTTTTATTTGATTTAAGAATAGCCAATATATGAATATTGGACTATATGAATTATCAGGATTCCTGACCATCACACCAGCCGGGACTTTACTGACATTGCATTCAAATATGGCACTCGTCCCCCCTATGCAGCTATAACAGATTCCACTCTTTTTGGAAGGCACTGATGTTGGACGAGAAGGCCTGGCTTGCAATCTCTATTCCATTTCATCCCAAAGGTGTTGGATGAGGTTGAGGTCAGGGCCCTATGTGGGCGAGTAAAGTTCTTCCACACTGAACTCATCCAACCATGTCTTTATGGAGCTTGCTTTGGGCAATGGGGCACAGTCATGCTGGAATAGAAAAGGGCCATGCTGAAATAGATTTTGTCTTCCAAGTTAGATTAATGCGTTATCCAACATGTCTTGATATGCTGAAGATCTTGTCCCAACACTTTTGTCCATGTAGTGTATAATACGGTACATTAGTGCTCCTTTCCCTTGGACCCTTGGACCTAAACATCCATGTTGTACCATTAAGGGACCAAAAGACACTACACCCTCCTGGTAATTGCAGGATCTTTGGTGGAACGGTATGAGGACCATATTCAGATTTGAAAGAAGCCCAGTGGTTCAGGTATTTATACACAGCAATTAATGAAAAATGTTGCAGAGGCTGCAGGTTATCACTTTTTGCTGAGTCATCTGAAGAAAAAATGAACTCTGGAGTGCTCAGACCTGCAAGGTGGTGCTGGTTTAAGATGCTAATGTAAAAGAAACAATAGAGCTGTGTGGGATTTTCCATTGATTGTGTCACATAGTCATAACTCGGGAGTAAGGAGACAGACTGGTCCAGCAGCTTTCTGGAGGCCATGCTGTAACTTTCATGGGAGTTTGAACACACTGTATTGATTGTTTAAGGGGTATGTGTGTGTGTGTGTGTGAGTTTGAAAGTGTGGACTGCAGAGCAGAGTCCCCGCCCCCACCTTGCACACTCCCTCAGTCACAGCAGGAGTATTGGGCTTGAAGCGTGTCTGACAGCTCCCCTATCAGAAATGAAACCCCCTCCTTTCCCAATCAATCATTCACACTGTAGCTGTCACCCCCTTCACGCCTGACTGGAATCCTTCTGTCCCCTGTGCTGCTGACCTCACCAAACCCACCCACACACTTCACTGTCCTTTCGTCTCTCTTTTCTTAGTAATATTTTTATTTTGTTTCTCACTCATTCATTCATTGTCTCTCTTGTTTGTTTTTTCTTATATTCTCACACTTGGACTTTCATTTCCTTCTGTTTTTCTGCTTATTGGTTTGTTGTTTGTTTTCTTAGTTTCTCTTTGTGTGCTATCTATTTCTTGTTGTTTTCATTTCTTTCTTTATTTCATTAAATTGCAATTCTTCTTGTCTTTTCATATTTCATTTTTCTTTCCATTTTTGTTTTGTCTTTTCATTTCTTGTCTAGCTTTACTTGTTTCTTTTTCCATGCTGCAGTATCTCATGACTCATACTGCATTCTAACTTTTTTTTTTGTTTTTTTTTTGCATGCATGTGATCACGAGGGAAAAAAATCGGTGGCGTTTCTTGGCTTTTGGCCTTGATGGCTCTATTGCTCTTCTTTTCTGGCTCTGTTGAAACTCACCTGTATTTTTCAGTAGATCTACATTCCCTGAAGAGGGTTGCATAGAGGATGATGGCGTAAACAAAGCACACCAGGCGATTTAGCCAAGCTGCCTTGAGTGGGCTGAACGTCATGGAAGCCTTTAATCTACCTGCTGTCAGCAGACTGGGGGGTTAAAGGGGGGTCCTCAGGGGGCTTTACCTAACCCGTGTGGGGTTTATTACACATTACAGTCTGGCAGTACATTTTATCGCTTAACTAGCAAGGCCATTTTAGAGCAGAAAATGGCACCAGCCTGTGGTGGGAAGGTACACTGCATGTACAGCCATGCCACAGAGGATCATTGGCTAAATAAAGCTTGTACTTATCATTAGGTGTTCATTAGCTAGCTTTGATCAGCAAGCTTCCGCTATGCTCTCTGTCGTCTCAGTGCTTTTTACCAGCCCTTTGTTGAGTGATAATATAAACGCAGGTAATTATCAGGCTGCACAGCACGCTGTGCCTTGATAAGCCACCTGCTTGAGTGTCCAGCTGAGTTTCAGTGACTTTGGTTGGATTGTCAGCCACTTCGTAGCCTCTCCGGTGGAATCGTTAAGTTCCTCATTTGTGGCAGAGTCTGCCATTGATCCAGTGAGATGTGCACAACTGTGTGTGTGTGTGTTTGTGTGTGTGTGTGTGTGGTGCTTTCCTCATTACCGCGCGTCTCCCTCTCCCAGGGTGAGCGCGCCGATATGATTGAAGCGGATGATAATATGGGCGGCCGGTGGGGAGTCCCCTCGCCCCATTGTGGGGAAATTGCATTGGAGTGCTGGAGCACCTGGATGTGTTGTGGTAATGAGTTCTGTAATGGCGCTGACATTTCCGTCAGGTGAAAACTCCTGCTGTGGTGGATGTGAGAGAGCCTTTGTGCATTCTTCCAAAAGGGGAGGGACTGGCAAAGTTTTTTAAAAAAATCAGAAATCAAGTTGTGCATGTATAAACATTTTCTCCCACATTACTTTATTAGGCTTTATTTTCCAAGCATGTTCACACATACACAGATATTTTCAGGTATACTCTGCAGCACACCTTTCTTATATTCCACACTTGTACACCACCTTTATAGTTCCATTCTTATATTCCAATACATAAAGAGTGTATAAAAGGGAATATCAAGTATATAATGGGCGTCCTACAGTAAATAACAGCATACACATATTAAACAGCATAGCGTGTGCAAACAATTTTGCAATATTTTTCTTGATGACTAACAGGTCTAGAGAACCTTTCTGTGGTTGAAGATTCCCATGTGATCCAACAAAATTTAATTGTTTTGCATTTAAGGTTTTTACCAATGCCTTTTTATTGTTATGTTTATTATGAATCATGTCAAGTAGCAATGTAAATCAGTGCTCCTCCAGATAGTACCATAGACTGGAAATTCTATGTTGTTACGGTATGAGCTCTAATTCCTTGTTTTTGGTTTCTTTCTCAGTTTGTGGAGACCATCAGCAGTAAGCAGAGTGAGCTGGACACTTTCATCGCCGAAGGCTACAAGACAGCCCTGTCGGAGGAGCGCAGGAGATACTGCTTCCTGGTGGACCGCCAGTGCGCCGTGGCCAAGAACAGCAGTGCCTACCATGGCAAGGTGAGAGCGCGAGAAAGACAGGTGGAGAGAGAGAGCCTCTCTCGCACAGAATGCCGCCGCCAATGCCGCAAACAAATCCTCCGATGGAACTCGAAGGCCGTTCGGCTGCACATTAGCAAGCAGTTGCCATGGCAATTCCCAGAGCTCACTCCTGCCACTGTCTGCTTGGAGCTTCGTTTGTCTGCACCCATTTCAAAAGCACAGGAGCTTGTGTCTCTCCCTGCGTATGCAAAGGCACAGTCGGTGCATGTTCATTTTTCAAAAATGTCTGTAGGCCCTCAGTAGGTGAATGGCCATTTGTGTTTTGAAAAAAAAAAGAGAAGCTAATTAAAAGGCCATTAGGCTCCTTTAAAACTAGGATTTTGTACAGTGGTCACATGTTGCATCAACGTGTTAAGAATATCTTTGAAGGAAAATTTTCCTGCCAGTTTATGTTGCAGTTGCACATGTGCGCCCTTTACATCTCAGCTGACATCTATACTACCACTGCTCCGTCCTACAGATGTGTGAATTGAACAAGAGAGCAAAATAAATGATAGAGGGCTTGACTATATTCTTTCAAACATGACGGCTGTCTGTGTCTGGCTGGGTGTTCATGAGATTCAGGAACCTGCACAGCAGAGACAGACAGACAGACACAGACAGAAAGACAGACAGACAGACAGACAGAGAGAGAGATGTCCTCCATTTTCACCAACAACCTGTCCAGCTGCAGTCCAGAGGCGTGTGTGGGAAGAGTTCATAGAGTGAAGCACTCTCTTGGAGAGAGACCGTGTTTGTGTGTAAGAGAGAGTGAAAGAGAGAGAGAGAGAGAGAGAGAGAGAGAGAGAGAGAGAGAGAGAGAGAGAGAGAGAGAGTGTGAGTGCGTGAGTCACTGTGAGAGGAGTGGGTGAATGGTACAGAGGCAGGCTCCTCACCCACGCTGCAGTGTGTAGGGGAATAGAGGACAGAAAGGTGAGAGAAAGCTGCCCGTCGTGATTGCAGAGAGAACAGCTCCTGCTGGAGCAAATCTTTAAGTTATGTAACAGGAATTACATGTTTAATGGCTCCTTGATGGAGCGAGAGCCTTAAGAAAGTTTGAACAATGGCTGATCAAAAAAATAAATCAAGTAACAAGAGTTTTGATTCCTGGTTATGGCATTACATCACTGTTATGAAATGTAAAAGTCTCTCTCTCTCACACATTCTCTCACTCGCTCTCTCTCTCCTACACACACACACACTGTAAACAAGGTGACTGGATATTTTATAACCTGGCAAAATATTGAAGCCATTCATTCTTTTAATGACATTGAACCATTTTCATCATTTTTTTCTATTGAACATTCTGGATATCCGCAGCCCAATTACCATCTCTATGCTCCCTTACAATAGACAATAGAAAGTTAAAGAATTGTGGAAACAATAGGTCGGGCTCAAATAGCATTTCTTACACTTTGAATACTGAGTGGTGTTTTGCTCTCAAATAATAATTCTCAAAACCTACATCTGTTTATTCGTCTTATTTCAAGTTTCTAATTTACACTTTTTTTCTACAAAGAAAAATGTTACATCATATCATTAACATTCAGATTAGGAAACACATGAGTCTGACTGGACATTTGCTGACCAAGATAGAAATTTTATCTCCTAAAGGCTTTTGTTTGACAACATATTTTTAGTCTCAGTTTAGCTGCTTTATCAATGAAGGGGCCAGTTTCTGTTCCATTGCTGACATAGTGCTCCAGGTTCATTCCCATCAGAACCAAAAGTAAAAAGCCATCTTCATCTTAATAAATGCCATCGCGAGAACAGTACCTCCAGTCTCCTAGCTTCTGTTTGGCTTTTTTTTTTTTTTTTTTTTTTTTCTTAAGTACTAAATATGTAAACAAACACCAACATGATGAAGAAATACTTAGTCAATACATTTAGGTCAAATGAAGGAATATTTAAGATTAGTAAGTTGTCAAAGGTAAGCAAAAGCGTGACACTGACTTTATTAAGACCTTTGATCCTTATCCCTTTTTGAAGTGTCCGGACAGCATTCAGGCGCCTTGATCTGCACATCAGAGGCTTTTGAACAAAAAGTTCATGTCAACTTGAGTAAACAATGTCTTTTTTTGCGTACATATCTATCTGTGTGTGTGTGTTTGTGTCTTTGAATGTCTTTGAACATCTGTGTGTCTGTGTAGGGCAAGGATTTGCTCACCCAGAAGATTCCAGTGTGGCAGCAGTCCTGTTCTGACCCCAACAAGATTCCGGACAGGGCCATGGTGTTGGTCCAGCAGATGGCGTCTGGCTCCAGCACCCTCCTATCCAGCCCCCTGCATTCTTCCAAGGGCAACCTGGTCATCTCTGACCCCATCCCTGGAGCCCAGCCCCTGCCCGTGCCCCCAGAGCTGGCCGCTTTCATGAGTGGTGGCCTGGGCCACCAGGGGGTAAGCACTAACTTTATCTCTCTTCCTTTACTGACTTCATGCTCTGCACATTAACGTGTGTTCTTGCAACATTGAGCAATTGTTGCAATGTAGGACATGCTCTGCAGAATGAAGATCTCTTTCCAGGTTATTCTTTGGAAACCCATGATTAGATCTTGCTTTCATTCATCATAATTGTTCTACTTGCGTCATAGAAAAATAAGAACCATGTTTCAAAAGGCAAAATTGAAGACCATCATGCTTAGCCCTTGTTGGAGTGTGTCGCACTCATTGCCCATATAATCTAGTTTGACAGTGCATGTTAGTGTGCAAACTCTGTGCAAACTATTTTAATTATGATGGCATGCTGAGTTTATTATCCATGGCCACCCATGATACATACAGCAGTTTATGACTATGTAGTTTAATGTAGAACTAGAACAAGTTTCCAGATGTATTATTTTGTCCCCAGGTCATATTGCTCATATATAGATATTTAAATGTATCGTTTTTGAACTGTAAATGATAAGGAGAGACTAGAAGATCATGTGAAAATAAGTGCAAAACCATGTAAAAATTTTAACTGACCATCTGGGGATGAAAGAACATGCAAATTTCTGAAGGTATGAGCTAGCAACCAAGTTGGCATAGCATTTGCATCGTGTAAATTAAGATGTAGCTTGGTAATTAAGCTATCGCTCAAATTGTAAACTGCCTATTGATTCACAGCTGTTCACTGTGAATGATTCCAGCACACTCCAGACTGCAATTTAACCTGAGGTTCCAGCATTTAGACTAGCGGCCTGCGCATTTTAACAAAGAATTAGTCGACCATGTCTCCAGATTTATTTGCGTATTTACATAAGCAGAGCTGACACTGGTTGGTACAAAGACAGTTTATCCTCATTGTTTGCCTCTTTTGTGTGTGGGTGGCAATGTAAATAAGACTATTAAGATGCTGAAGTCGCCAGTTGGAAACGCATCTGATGCCGGGAGCAAATGTGCATTTCCATAGTGCAGTGCTAGCGTTGTTCTCAGCAAGACAAGCTTTCAGAAACTCTTTTCTGCAGACACTGCTATTGTAGAGAGGCTCGTCTAGAAGGCACACGTTCGGAGAATTTTAATATCTGACTTGCTTCCACTCACAATGGCTGTGCTCCTATACCCCTAATCTGCTCTTGCTCAATGGCTATTAATGCCAAAGTAATATTCTCCCTTCAGAGAGTGTGTGCAGAGGTCTTCGCCGCCCTATATATTGCTTTAAACTTATTAATGTCGCAACCCTTTTTCTTTAGTGTCAGATGTTGCAAGAAAGTGCTTGGTCAGCCAAGAAAAGTTTCTGGAATGGTAAATGTGTTTCAACTCGACTGATTTGCTTAATTCTTGCTTTAACTCATTCAAAGGATGTCCGGATAAATAACTATCATGGAAAAGCAGTGTAAATGACCGTTGTTCTGATTACATTGATTGACTTCAAAAGCAGTTTGTGGGTGAATTGATCTTTATGGTAAATGTGGAGCTAAATAAAACAATATGTACTGACTGGTACGTGCTGTTGCAAATTTGCATACAATGGCAAAGCTTATTTATAAGAAGATGTGGGTTACCATTATTTGGATACATTAATTACAGGTGTCCATGGACACTACTTACTATTTTACTCATCTAGCTTTGCTAATAGCATTTTTGTAACTGTGCTTGCAGAGGCTGATGGGACCTGATGGCATGTCTCTGGTCAATGGGACGACAGGCATGCAAGGGGAGGATTACTGGGGAGAGGGGGGTGTGTCTCAGGGAAGACCAGCCTCTCCACAACCCCAGTCTCAGCCTCAGCCGCAGAGACAGGTCAGCGACGTCTACTCCAACACCTTGCCTGTCCGCAGACCCCAGCCAGCCAAGAACAAGGCCTCCGTGGGTATGAGACCAAGCAGCATCGAGTTGAACCCAACAGTCTTCTCTATTTACAGCTGATTGCTAGTCAAGCACCTACAAAACCTTGCTTAGTCTGTACTGGAGCAGTTGTGTTGAACGTAATTAACAGTAAATTAAGAGGAAGAGGGGATCATTGTGTTAAAGAGTCACAAAAAGCAAAGATGCAGTGTCACCATTCACCGGTAATGTGGCAGTGTTTGCAAATTATCTGTTCTACTTGCAGCTAGCTGATTGGCTGTTGAGAGAAAGAGATTGAATTAGGGAGAGATGGGGATAAACTGTAACCTGCGTTAAACAGTTCCAATTTTGCTCCCTTTTCAAATGGGCCGCTGTAAAAATATCAGTGATACTTCAAATGACAAAAAGACTGAAAATATATATTGCCCAGCTCTATATCAGATGCTAACTAAAGTCCCTGCTTATTGCTGGAGACTGCAGGTGACCTTGCTTATGTATTGTTATTGCTGTTATTACAGATATGTGTGGGAAATATAAAGATAGAAATCAGGGCTGAAGTCATATGTTGTTTTGAATGCCCCACAAAGGTGAGACGCGGACTCTGCCTCGGTCCAGTTCCATGGCAGCAGGGCTGGAGAAGAATGGGCGCTCACGTGTGCAGGCCATCTTCTCGCACGCTGCTGGTGACAACAGCACACTGCTGAGCTTCACAGAGGGCGACATCATCACACTCCTTGTGCCTGAGGCTCGAGACGGCTGGCATTACGGAGAGAACGAGAAGAACAAGATGTAAGATCACAGTGCCTCAAGCCTGGACATGACCCTGTTTGTGCCAATACCCAAAATAAGTGAACTAAAAAATGACCACCCCTTTCCCAGATAACCCTACCCCTATTACAACCTTTAGAGGTGGAGCAGATATGATGAATTAGATAACCTTCTCTAATTGTAGCTTTAGCTCTTTAAGAAATCAATCAGATTAGCTACTAAACTTAAAGAAATTATTAAAGCAGTTCTTCAGCGCCCTCAAATAGAGCAGTTTAAATTATTTCTGACACCGTTATAGGGGGAAATAGGTGAAAGTGACATAGCCTTGTAATGTACTTTGGTTCAATTTTGCACATAACGGTATATAAATCCACATATGCAAGTCCATTTGAGATCACTGAACACGTTGATGTGGTTTAAAGAGAGTGTGTAATGATTTGAAAGCTTTGAAGGTTAGCTTGCTTTTTCCTCTGCAGGCGAGGCTGGTTCCCCTTCTCCTACACAAGAGTGCTACCTGAGAGTGACAACGACAAGCTAAGAGTGAAGTAAGTAACTCGTCACACTCCTATGCTTAAGCAAAGACCTCTACATGCATCAGCCTGGGAACCAATGTGATGATATGCAGCGAAGACTTCAGTTTCTGTTTAGACTGCTGAGTATATAAAGCAGTTAATATAGTTTGAAATGACTATGTGCACATTGCTTAAAATGATAGCCAAGGTGAATGGAGAAATTTCTTGCTTGGGTGCTTTGCCATTGCAAAAAAAAAAAGCTTTAAGCAAAGGAAATAATGTAGTTAATTCTTTCTTTTTAATCTACTCTTTTGGTTAAGTTACACAATTTCTAAATGCAGTCGTCCAACCTGTTTGAAAGGGAAATATAAGGCGAAAATGAAAACCATTTAACTGAATGGCTGGATGTTTTATTGGCCAAGTATACGTGCATATACAAGGAATTTGACTTCGGTAGTGTGTTAGCTCTCTGTACACATAACAA
>JBBKCR010000027.1:8773373-8785873 GCA_037577295.1 Ladigesia roloffi | reverse complement strand
TTTTGGGGGGTTTTTTTTTTTTTTTTTTCTTTTGCTCTTTTTTGTTTTTACCCCCCCCCCCACACACACACACACACACACACACACACACACCATGTTTTAACACGAAGCACTGTGCAGCCCAGAGGGTGTGTCACTTTTTGTGAGAACCATTTGCATCACTGTCCTCAGTTCATGAATGATTATTTCTGAATACTTCAAGATTTTTTTGGAAAGCAAATCACTGAATGGGAAAAATCCATTCAGCAAGCAATGGGGCAAAATAAGCATATCAAATGGTCAGCTGGTCAGGACCATGCTGCCAGTTTGGTGCAGCATGCTTTCAGTTACCTGCCAGCTTGTAGGAAAGCAACATGCAAATAAAGCAAATCCCTACATTTCTGTCCTTTGCCACCCTTACGACATCCCTACAATGCCGCTGATGCCTCAAGGATTGTGTAAAATGTCCACACTTTCATTACTGTGTGCCGAGACGGTTAGCTGACAGATCCTCTGGAGCCGTGGTGTAGTTTTCCCGCTGTGCTGTTGTACCTTATTTCTGTCTCCTTTGAAAAATGGATTTTCATTTACTTGTAAATCAAATAAAAATGCACAGAAGTCAGTGTAAGGAAAACCTTTCCATCACAATATGCATGCTATGGAGGAACGTCAGAAAACATGTTGAACATTGACCTTGAATGTATTGTGGCTTTTTACAAAAATTCTAATATATATATATATATATATATAATATATATATAATATAAACATGTTGAATTAATAAAACACTTGTTCAGATTTCATGATTTTGCTAACTTGAGCTTTTGACTCCATGGTCTGTGTTGTAGAGGGGGACAAACATACGTAAGCATAACCCATTACCATGTGATCCTTCCTTACTTGAGTACATGTGTGGCATTCTTCATGTACTCTGTGTGCGAGATGTGTTTTACGCTTTAGGTTGTGTATATACGTAAGTAAACTGTGTGTGTGTGTGTGTGTGTATGTGTATGTGTATGTGTGTGTATGTGTGTGTGTGTGTGTGTGTGTGTGTGTTCTCGTGTGGTTGCCTGCGGGCCTCTTTTAAAGGTCGCTGCAGTAAGGCATGCTCTGTTTGAAGTGTGTGGAACAGCATTAGCTCTAGCTTTTCTATAGAATACTGCCAGTGCATGGACTTCGGTAATTCAGTGTCTTCTATTGCATGCAGTAGTGCCTTAGATTTAAGTTTGTGTTCTTTCCCAAAATTGGACTGATTAGAAATTGAACCCAAATGACTGCTATGGGCAGACTCTTCATTTTACACTATATTTTGAACCCATGTCATTACGGTCGAGGCGTTTATTTACTCATGTTAAGAGCACAGGAGTCGGAATGTCCATGTCCATCTTGAGCTGGTGTCAAACTCACATGAGCGTCATGCTGCACACAATAAAACACTAACAGTCGTCTGAATGCTGTGGAAATGTAGCCATGCATAGCACTAGTGTGAGCTGAGCTCCGGTACAAACCCGTGGACTCTCTTTACCTTCCAGTTTGGGTCCTGAATTGTCCCGGTTCTGAGTGTGCAGGACCTCCGTAAGTCACCTGCCTCCACCGCTGCTCAGCCAACCAATCATGTCCTCCTTCACTTCTGTTTGTTCTCTTTGCTCTCATTGGCTGTCTGGCATTAACGTGGTAGTGGGGCTTCACAGCTCTGTTTTTTGTTTTTCCTTCTTCTTCTTGTTTTTTTTTTTTTTTCCCCCCCACTCATTTTGTCACCGGCCTCTCTGGTTGGTTCTCTTTTCCTTGTGGTGTACTTTGTACCAGCCAATCAGAAAGGTCATTGGTTGCCAGGAAATGGTGTTTTCATGGAGGCAAAATGTTGGCACTGGAGGTAACCCCGAAAACTCGAACTTTTGCATGCTCTTATTGATGCTAACAGAAGTGAACACTAGCACCTTAATTGATGACCACTTATTTCCATTTGCATGCATGCTCTGAAACACCCTTCACAGAAACCTCTCCAAGTACTTTCGTTCATAAGTATATGTCAAATGAACCACTGTATGCCTTTAAGCAGTACTCTACTATTGACCAAATTCTACTGACCTTTTTTTCCCCCCAATGTATAGTGTACTTAAGATGCTCCATGTTCTTATGATTGATAGTTACAGTAATAGAAGTATACAATTGTCTGCTAAACTCAATGGCACACCATAGAAGCACTATTTTGCACATAGTGACGGCCTTTGTTGAACCCCTCTCCTTCTAGTGACCGCTCCCTGGAGGCCTACCTCAGATCAAACATGATGGACGACCGCACCGCTCCGCTCTTCTACTAGAGTGGGCAGCATATGGCCTGCTCTCTACCGCCCTCCTTTGTTCTGTGTTTGTTGGTGCGAAAGCACATGGAGCCGGAGCGCACACACGCTTAGGACTCTGGGCTGGTAGGGATACAAGCTCGGAAAGCTCTGGGCTCTAATGGATAATTTCTTCTTTTGTTTCCATATTAGCTTCGATAATCTTGTTCTATAGTTAAAAAAACAGTTCAATGAAATGATTCACAAATGCCAACTTCACCCAGAGCCTCATGAGGCGCTAGCTGTATTTGTGGGGACATTTTTTTTATAGACCAGTGCTCCATGTTTGTTCCATGATGATGATGTACAATTTTGTCATTTTTTAAAAATGCTAAATAATAATAACTAATGATTATAATAATAATCATTCTTAATGAATAAACATATAGGTTGAGTTAAAGAAACAGCTTGACCTGGCTAAAAATGAAAGGATATTCGTAGCAACCAATTAGCATCATTCGCTGTTTATTTTCAGTGGTCTTTAGTAGCATTTTGGACCAAACAATTTCATTAAGAGTACAATACCTTTTCTTTTTTTCATTCCATCCATTGTAGTATCTTTTAATTGCAGAAAGCCTTTGCCTCTCATCTTTTGGTTTGCCAATGGGTAATGATTAGATCTCGGATTTGTAGATGTAAATTATGATGCACATGTGATTTCGTCTCCACCCTCTCCTTTTCTGATGCCTCCGCACCACCAACCACTACTGTAGGAAGTTGCTGTAAATAGAGACTTAACAATGGCTAAGGGTCCTCTCGCAGCCACTGGACACTCGCTAACACATGTTTAGCCATGCAGTGTCACTTAATGCTTCGATATAAAGCTCCACCAGTTATATATTCCCTGTCTGGGAAACATGTGTTCCATTGGCAGTGAGCACCACCAAGGGTTTGTGCCTTCTACCGCTCTAGGCTATAGTGTTGTAGCTTTGAGGACAATCCACCTGCTCCATGCACATGCAAAAGGGAAAAAATTATAAGATACTTTTGTATTATTTGCTTTTTGTTTGTTTTTCGTTGATCGTAGGTATAAAACTGTTAAAGCATAATATTTTGTCGCTTAAAAACTTTTAAAGTTGTACATGTTTTTTTTTCTCCTCAGATGAATATTGCTTCTTAATGTTCAAAATTAGATTTATTGAGCTATTTGCATATGCATATTTGCTTAAATTGTATGGTCAGTGTAAATAAATGTTTTTTTTTTCCTAAACCAAAATAAAGAAATATGTCAATATTAATGAAAAAGACAGTTTTGTATTTTTATTTCACAAATGTTCTGATCACTGTAGGCTCTATACTATGTTAGATTTGAACTCAAACCTGAAACAGTGAAGAACTGCAGTGCTGGTGGTAAATGTTTTTTTACAGTCGTTCTGTTTTGTGATGTTTCTCTTGAATACAGATATGGCGTGCTACGTCTGTACCAAAAGATTTCAGAAGTGTAGAAACGCTGCAGTTGTCTCACCACTGTTTTATATGTGAAAATGTTCTGTTGTCACTTTTCAACTTCTATTATTTCTCTGTTATAACTTGATAGAGCTTGGGTATGGCATAGTTTTTTGAAGACTGTTCCTGTTTGTTTTGCTGTTTCTAGTTTAAA
Organism: Ladigesia roloffi; assembly: GCA_037577295.1. Taxonomy (NCBI): domain Eukaryota; kingdom Metazoa; phylum Chordata; class Actinopteri; order Characiformes; family Alestidae; genus Ladigesia; species Ladigesia roloffi. The sequence goes on along the minus strand of JBBKCR010000027.1, from coordinate 8,781,955 downwards.
TCCTACATAGTATATCTTTTAAGAGCATTCAGGCACCTGTAATATTGTCTCCTGGCCTTAGATGAGTTTGCAGCCAGCCAAGAAACAAAAGTTGTCAAGTCTTAATTTGAGCCGTGTAGCACTGAATGGACCAGACTGGGTGTTCAGGTGTGGGAAGTTGAAATAGGCCTACATTTTTTGTCTATGTTGCATTCACTTTTATTTATGTTGTTGCATTTTACAAATGTGTTCTTGTCTTTTGTGAAATAAAATGAAAGAAAAGCAAGTGTACCTTGATCGTTGATGTTGGATTACACTTAGCTACATGATGAGGTAACATTAAACATTCAAATAAAATAAAGTATTCAAAAGGACATACGTAGGAATGGAAAGAAATTCATCTGAAGGTCTTAAATAAAGTTGAAAGAATAAAAGATGGATTTGAATTTAATCAACACTCCAAAAAATAATCTTGGACTTTCTTTTTGTGATCAATAATATAAGCTAGGCCATGCATATTCTCTCTCTCGCTCTCTCGCTCTCTCTCACTGTCTCTCGCTCTCTCGCTCGCGCTCTCTCTCTCTCTCTCTCTCTCTCTCTCAACCTAATCGATGTAAGAGAAGAGGGCTGAGGCCCTTGAAAATTGATACCAAGAAAAATCCAACACATGAGGATAAGTTTGGTTTATTATTTATTTTTTTAATACTACAGTTGGCTTGAATGGGCAGAAATGGAGCAACGGCCATGATGTTACTACGGGTGCAGGACCAAATGCACCACACCAGCACGCTGTAATAGGATGATTCACTGAGCTCTTGATCATTGGATATCACTTTGGCAACTATAAACAGCCATCGACCTGTCCTCTATAAAGCACTGATATGTTCCGCACTGTAAAAATAACATGGATTGCAGCTAGATTTTACAGATTATAAAACACCTGCCAAGCAGGCTGAGAGGAACAGGGTAGTAATGATGTCTGTTTGAATGATGTGGATCCAGCTGTGCTAGGGTGAGCATGACCTGTGCAACTGTAGTAAGACCACGTACCACACATTTATACAGTCTGCACTGTGAAACATGGTACAGAGAACAGCTTATAATGCTGGGTCACTAACACAGAAAACTGAACTGACTGACGAGGTGCAGAGACAGGAGTGAAGTCCACAAACACTTCCATTGGTTGGGATGGCTGACTGGTTCTACGCTCTTGTTTCTCTCTCTACACTGATATGCTCTGTTGATTTTCCTCCCACTACTGAGTTATAAACATCCAGCTTCTTGGAACATCTTGAGGTACCGTTTGGAACACAAGGGGCACATTTTTTGACAGCTGCCATTGTGACACGCTGGGCTTGTGGGTTTTAAAGGACGATGCATACAGGTTTGCACATGTAATGACTGAAGTTATTTGACACAAAATAAGGCATGCAGAGAGATCTGGTATGAACTTATAAATGGTTTAAATAACCAGTGATGACTTTAAAAACAGAAACGAAAAAAAGGCCTAAACATTCTTTCACAGCTTTGTATATGGATGACCTAATAATTACTTAATTTTAAAGGCCTACCTTGCATCTCCAAAATCATAAAGAGAATAAAAAAGCTTTTTAATAAGAGACATTAAAAGATTTTCTGCCAGTGCTCAGCTGGCCTATAGCTGGATAGCTTGAATACTGATTTGTTGTGTTGGTTTTTGAATCTATCATTGGTATTTGGACGGTTTTATCTAATTTTCCATCTTAACCACAATACATAATACACAATACAAAAAATAAATGTTCAGGCACCCATATCAGCTCGCCTCATAGCCAACAAAATGCACTGCTCCTCAGGCAACGACTGAAGCTAAAAGAACTCACAAACATGAGAGCCCGTCGAATTAATGGATGGCAGAAAAATGCTCAGTGCAAAATTTCTGATGAGAGGTGATTATGAAGGCACAAGTTAGATGAATAATCTCAAACGGGTAAATACAGTGATAGTGAAATACAGTGGGCTACTACTAACCTGTTAAGAATACGGATTGCTATCACATGATGGTGATTAACACAAGATCCCTTACCACCCAAGTGGCTTACCCAAGCTATGCAGAAACAGATGTGTGAGCAGCTGAATATTCATAGATTGTTTCTCTCTATTGGATGCATTTCCAATCAATATTTAAAATGACGGTTTATCTGCATGAATTTGAGTTTTGCGCAGGATTAGAAAAAATGCTGTTCGGGCCAACCATAGAGTCACTTGGTTATTACAATACTGATGATCTGCTGATATGAGAGTCTATTACATGAAAAAGCCCCAAATAAAACAAATTTTACTTCAATCACTTCACTTTTAAGACCACTTTCTGCACATCATTAAAAGGCACCCTGGCAGTAAGAAGCATTGAAATGTAGTCATTAAAAAAAATATATATTTAGGCTATGTCCTTTTGAATCCTCTGTGTGGGTCAGTTGGCAAACATAAAGGGAACATTTTCTCTAGCTTAGGGTCTCATAAAAAGACCTGTTAGACTGAAAATGTCTTCATTTTTAATCGAAATTTGCAAACTTGTGGCGTTGTCCTTTAAAACTCACATATTAAGCATGTAGATATATAAATAAATTAACGTGACCCAACCTAATATCTACTCCCTTCTTAAGGCGATAACATGGTAGCAAATTCAGTATTTTGAAAGCAGAATCACGGAAACCCCTTAACGGTGCCTATTTACAGCTCAGACTTGAATGTACAACACTGGGTGTGAGAAATGGAGACTGAAGGACACACTAATAGATATGCAAACCGATGTATTAATACCACCCCTGGAAATGCATGATGCCTTTGTCAGCACGAAGATGAAGTTTTACTTGAATATAAAGGCCAATATCAGAGAGAGAAGTTTGGTATTAACTTTAACTGGATTTATATAGGTAGACATAAACAAGCATCATTTGATGAATCAGCAAATGGATTTAAACATGACCTCTATGTTTCCACAAAGAAAGTGCATTTACTTATTCTTTGCCTCATCTTTCAAGTGTATAGCAGCGCAAAGGGGAAAGGGGATCTTTGTTTTTTTGTATAGTGATATGTCAAAAACAACTAGTGGCTTGAAGTTTGATTCCATAAATACCAATTTTACATCCCTCATACATGTCACCTGAGCTACAACCTTTTTCACTTAAAGCAGTCAAGAGAAATCTGATACACAGTGGTCTCTTAATGCCAGGGCTGTAAGTCCTACACCCTGCAGCAGTTCACACCTCTTAGCTGGGTAGTCATAATGTTTTTTTTGTTGCTCTTATTGTTGTTTCGTTAATAGACCTGCTAGCTTCCCACACTGGTTTCTGGAAGATCTGACATGTGAGTGAAGACATGGAGCCAGTGAACAGTGCAGCAATATGACCAATACCTTTTACGGTTGCTACGGTTTGTAAAAAACATGATTTGTTGCAACATGAATGCAGATACTGAATGGTGCAAATAAGTTATAATCATATATTATTTTTGTATTACATACATAATAAAATTCTTCTGATACATATAGATTTATTTTTCTGCGTTTTGTCCTTGTCAGACTATGTCACACTACTGCCATTTGTCTAGGGACAAAAGGAAGGAAGGCTAACATCATTCCACTACAGTATGAGGCACTGTGTCCGAAAAGGCTATCGGATTCAGAAGACCCCTCGTCCAGGACATTTTAATAAAACAACCAAGAGAATCGACAGCCTGTTCAGGGCCAAAGGGATTCTGGATATGTCCTCCAAATGTGTCAGCACTGGCCTGCTCACTCCCGATCTCTGTCTACACTGCTTCCTGTGTGAATAGCGTAAAGAGGACATGGCATGATATGCACGTATGTACAAACGGATAGCTTGACAAAAAAACAGCAGAGCAAAATGTACTCAATACATTTCAGCATGGTGCAGTGTGAATGTTCTGTGTTTTCCTCATAGATTATTAATGCAACAGACCTCCAATGGTGTCCATGTCTGTGTCAGACACTTGTGTAATGGAGAAGCGTGAAACACTGAAGCGGGAAAACTGGGGTGCTGGTTTTTCCTCGGGAGACTTGACTGGAGAGTTGGGGGGTGTGCTGATACCATCAGATGCAGGTTCTAATATCGAAGGACTCAAAGAATCTTCTTCCCATTCAAAGGCCGTACCTGTTTTGTAAAAATGATAATTATCATTGTTGTGTATATACACACACACTGTGGTATACATACATAGAAGTAATAATAATAGTAATAATAATAATAATAATATTTACAAACACTCACACACACTTTCTTCTGAGACATTTCCTTCTGGAGAGTTTTCATTTTCAGAGGCACTGACTCTATTTTCGGGTTGATGTTGCTCGCCCAGAGGAGCCTGGCCATTAGATTCAGTCCCTGGTGGAAAGGTGTATTCTGCTAATTCCCCTGTAGGGCTCTCCTAGAAATGGACAGTGCCTATGAGTCAAACCACTGTATCACAAATTAACACAACATATTTCAGTATATACCTATTTTTATTAATGTTACATTATATAACAATGACTAAGTCCAGAGCAACTGACCTGGTCGAATAGGAACACTGTGACATCATCGAAGAAGGACACAGCTTTTTTCTTGTGCTCCAACTCATCACAGAAAGACTGAGTGAGGAGTGAGGGCATTTTAAGGAGGCTGCGCAGATGCCGAGCACTACTGCGCTCGCTCACCACCACAGGCACAGTAGTGAACTCCTCCTCACTTTCCTCGCTTTGCTCTTGCACATTATAACTGCGCAGCTCCTCATCAGACTCGTCACTATCATCAGAGTCTTCCTCGTCAACTTCCTCACTGTTCCCCAGGGGTGCAGGTATGTCCAGGTCGTCTGGTAAGGCAGGTAGAATGTTGTCCAGAGAACTATCCCGCTTGACTCTCAAAAGTGCTTGCTCTATACTGTCCCCTTCTGCTGCCCCTTTTTTACACTTTACTCCTTCCCTCTCCTCATCTTCTCCATCCATCTGACATTCTGTATCATCTTCACTATTCTCACAGTCCTTGGATTCAGTCCCTTCCACAATCTCCCTGCTGAACTCCAATATAGTGGAGTCTGAACCCAGGGAGTCTGCAGATGAGAAGTCCCTTGTGTCACCACTAGCTTGGTCCTCCATCGCTGTGGCTTCCTGTGTTGTAGATGAGCCTTCAGAGGCTGTGTTGGAGCAGCATTCAGATGCTGGATCCTCTCCAGAGTGCTCAGATTCTAACCCAAGGCCATCATCTGGAGCAGACTCCTTGGTCAAACATCCTCCCATCTCTGGGGGAAAAGGGGATAACATGGTGATCCCTGGAGCTGATGCATGAGAGGATCCTAGATTAGGCTCCATGTTCTTCCTCTCTAGACACAACTGTCTGGCACTGAGCATAGCATCGCCTGTGCTATTTGTAAGACTTGCAAAACGATATTGTTCCTTCCTCTTGCTCACCGGGCAGCCTCCCTCTCTCACTGCCTTCCTGAGAGTGATGTCTTTGGAAGGTTTGTCTCCGAAAACTTCATCCTCCACTTGGTTGTCAAAAAAGGAGTTTCCTTCCTCACATGGACTCCTGTCATTCTCTGCATCGTAGTCTGAGAAATAAGCAGAATCCCTGTACGGGTTCCCGTTGCCCAAACTCGTCAACTCTATATTACTATTGCATGTGGGGGTCAGGACTGCACCACTGACATCTTCTTCGAGGTCCATCTGGAGGACCATTTCACACTCTGATTCTACACTGGTACTCAGGACAGGCTTCCCTTCTAGGTCCTTCATGATAAACTCAGGAGACTCATTGTTTTCTGTGTCGTAACCACTGTCCAATGATTTGGGTTGGATTGACATGTGGTAACTATCTGGAATGAAGGCTTCAGATGGACTGCTACTAGATGCAAGGTCTTCAATGTCATGGCCTCGAACCTCTCTTTGCACAGGTCTTTGTATCAAATTAACATCACCCATATCTGCATAGTCCACCGGAGAGTCTGCAAACACGCCAGAGGTTATGTCAGTGATGTCTTCATCACTGCAGTCATTAATGTCCACCAGGCTAATGCTAGAGCAGCAGCTGTCCCCTGTGTGACTGTTCTCAAAGACACACTCAGACAGCACCTTGGGACAGGGGATCTTTTTCCCACTGAGTGCTGCAGAACACTCTGATCGCAGGTTTATGTCTTGTGCAGGGCTTGTGCTTCTGTCTGTTAGCATTTCCTCTTGACTCATAGCTATCTCAGTCTGAAGAGAAGCAGGACTTGAACTGGTGTAATCCCCTACGGAGAGGTGTATCGTATTCTCTGTGCCATGCAGATGTGGAGCGTTCTTCTGGGCTGGATGAATAATTTGGTGTTTTTCTGGGGCCGAATGAAATTTGGTAGCAGTATCCACCTTCATTTCCTCAGAGCACAGACGTATATATGATCCACACTCTGAGTCTCCATGTGGAACGTTGACAATTGATGATTTGATTCCTGTTGCCTCCATGTATAAGTGTGTTTTGAAAGTACAGGAGGGATTGTTTGTGGAATTGTCCTGTGTTGCTACTGTCCTTGGCATTGAGGAAGGTACATGAGAGGAATGTGTGGTGTGGTGCAAATCAAGATAAGTGTCATGAAACCCCCTGGATTGTCTCCCATCACAGTTTAAGCTATTGTTATTTGCAGAGTGGTTTGAGGTCCAGTTAGTTGGTTCATGCTCTGCAAACAGACTGTTGTCATCTTCTGAGTCAGCCACACCCATAAGAAAACCATCACCAGCTTCAACGTTTATACTCATGTAGTGTGGCCTGGGCATACTCTTTTGCAAGTTCCCCATCATATCATAATAGTTCTCACTTGCCATATTTTTTTCAGCAGTTCTCTGGCTGGCCTCGAGGTAGGGGTCACAGTGCCCCAGACTCGGGCTGCTCCGTGAGACTGATACACCATGTGGACTCACTAGTACCCCTGTATAGAGATGGCTCCCAGACCCAAGGTGAGAGTCAGGGGGTTGGCTCCTTTTCAAATGAGCCTCGAGTTCTGCTGATTCTGACTGTTCACAGTGGTGTCCGTCTCTGTCACTGGGGGAGAAGTACTGACTTGATTGGTCTACAGATTCCAAAGGGTTCTGACCTCCCCTCTGGAGCGGCTCCAGAGTGAGGGCAATAGTTGGACTACTAAATGAATCATAGGCATTGCTTTTAGAGTCTCTCGCTGCTGACCAGTATGTGTTTGTGTGAGGCTCTGTGGGACTTTTTATGTCATTTGTTGAGAAGCAACTGTTGCTGGCTTCAATTCCAGGACTGTAGTCTAGAGTGCCTTCCTCTAGATTAATTTTGCACTCCACAGGTTCCTCAATACGGATGTAGTACTCGCTGCTCACGGACGGACTGTGTGCGCTCAGAACAGGGACCACCCCTGGATGATCTGATTCGTAGTATGATGGGGAAACTCCCAGAGTGAGACTCTCCCCCTGGCAGCTTCCTGCAGAACTGCTGAGAGGATAATAGATGTCCTGGTAATGTGGATTGCTCTTTCCTAGAGGTCCACTGGCCGATGAGGAAACATAGGGCTGTTCAGCACTGGCCTGCTCCCACTTGTATTCAAAGTTGAGGCCATGGCTAGTTTCAGTGACTGTTAATATGTCATCACCATTCTCTGACTGGAAGCTGTCAGCTGTGGCGAAGTGCTCCAGCAGAGGGAAGGAGGATGTAGACGATGCTACTTCTGATGCTGTTGGAGATCTTTGGGAACTGCTGGTACCTAGGCTGGGTCTGAGGGAGTTCCAGCGCTTCTCAAAGTCTTCCTCTGCCTCAGTGGTGCCCTTAGCACAAAGGTAGTTAAGCAGCAGGTGAACCTCCTCTGCCATGGGCCTCTGCTCTGGCTGCAGCCAGCAGAACTGCATTACTTCATACCTGTCCATACAGCAATAAATAAGCACATTTGGACGAGAAAAAATGATTTAAAATGAGTTCTTACCAGGAAAACAAAGCAGCAAATGGATGTACATTCACTGACAAGGTATTTGAGGCATATAGATATTAAAAGGAACACTGACAGATGGATTGATTGTGGAATTAAATGGTGAGGTTAAACATCAAGCCATTGAAATGTGTTCATTTTATTCAGTGTTTGGAACCAGTCACACAGTAATACATATTAAGAGTTGAGTTACACCGAGACACAATAACCACAAAATTTAACACTATATATAAAATCTTCAGGTAATTTAAAATAAACACAAACCATCCTAATGTCATATTAAATATAAATAATCATATAAATGATCTGTAATTAAAAAATATATATTATACAGCCCCCTCATCACCTTTTTGTGTATATACCCGACATAGTGAGATCGTCCTCACGAACCACAGGTGTAACATACAACCCAACAACAGCACAATCAGGCAGATCAACGAGGTTTATCTGTATTATTCTGATACCCTATACAGTTTCAATATTGTAAAGATTTAAGCTGTAGGAGTAACATTGCTTTAAAGAGGCTTTTTGACAATTTTTTCCTTCTCTGAATATTCAGTTAGCTATCTATCTCTTGATCTATCTCTATCTATCTATCTATCTATCTATCTATCTATCTATCTATCTATCTATCTATCTATCTATCTATCTAT
>JBBKCR010000027.1:8750896-8772897 GCA_037577295.1 Ladigesia roloffi | reverse complement strand
TATGTCAGTTTGTCAGACTGGGACAATTAATGACCACAATCTTCAAGGAAAGGAAAGGCTATGATTGATGGCTCTTTGGTAGAAGGCAATTAATGACCAACCATGCTCGACTTGAGGGATATTGATTTGTTAGCAAGGCTATAGAGAAAATGAAATAACCACTGGGGGGGTGTATGATACAAAATGCATTAACAATTTTGGCTGTATTAATTTCATGGATAATTGATGAGTAGTTGGCATGACTGTGGTGTAACATTGATTGGTTTGCATTTGGTGAAGGGGGAGAAATGTTCGGACAGTGTGGAGAAAGATAGGTTACTAGAGGGTGATGGTGATTATGACTCAGGAGCGCCGATGACTCACCAGCGGTCAGACAGGGGTACCTTCAGCAAAGGCTTTGGCAACTTCAACTGCTGTTCCTTCACCGCATAAGTCAACACCTGCCTGTCAGAGTAGTGTCTGTATGGCTGGTTCCCGAGCTCAAACAGCTCCCAGATTGTCACACCCAGTGACCTAAAGTCAGAAAACAGAGTCCAAATGTTGGTGACTTGGGGTGCTCTAAAGTTCAACTGTGAGTAAATAGAGACCTTTTTGTCAATTGAGATTTTTTCAACCATTTCTCTCCCTTATGTCCTTTCAAGGCATTTCCTACCAGACATTGCTGGCCTTGGTTTGGTCCACCACCAGCAAATTGCCATGGACCTCATCAATGAGCTCTGGGGCAATCCATCGCAGAGGCACCCAAATTTGATCTGCCGTCACAAAATAATCATCCTGACAAACACAGAGGCATATTCTGAGGCCGAGCAGGAGACTGAGCAGGCAACAATATTGTAGAAAGTGAAGTTTAATTAAGCTTGAGCAGTGCCACTGAATCCAATACTTACCTTGTACCTGCTATGGGAGAGGCCATAGTCTCCAATCTTCACCGTCATCTCTGAACTGAGTAGACAGTTTCTAAGAGCAAGGTCTCTGAGGAAGCAAGAAAAGCAATGCCAACATGGAAATGCAAACATTATGTATTGTCACTGTCAAGTAATGGCACATTATAAAATGCATGTATGATCAATTCACATCATATTAGATGTTTAACATGCTTCCGTTGATCAATAGGTTCACCCCCAGCAACAAAATCACTGATGCTGGAGTCTTTGAGAGGCACTCAGGCAGCACCAGGATATTGTTGCAGGGAGAGACCAGAAGGCAGAGGCTAAAATCCACAGACCACGCTACAAAAAAAGGAGCAATAAGAATGCTGTTTTTGTCTCCTTACCTGTGAATGTAATTATGTTTGTGGAGGTACAGAAGGCCAGAGGCAATTTCACAAGCCATGCGCTGAAGAATCACAGGGTCAGGGGTGGCTGAGTCTGCTGCTCGACAACTGCGGAGGTATCCCTTAACATCACCCTGGAAAAAAAAGAAAGAAATGATAAAGATCCACTCATTCTTAAAGTAAGAATTGGTGGTAATATACTATCATTTGGTAAGCCTGCGCTAAATTTTCAAGCCATTATCAATGCTGCTAGCATAGGGATTCGTTGTCTGAGCATGCTGTTCTTATACTGACCAGCAGAGGGGGCAAGCAGCCCCTTAAAATATGCAGAGACTGAGCAGGGAATGCAGAACCAACAGTGGTTATTTATGCTGACTACCTTGTTACCTCCACTCAAGGGAAACAAAGCATGTGTTTGTATGATTGAAAGACAGGCATACCAGGGGGCAGTACTCCATTATCAGCAGATAGGGTGTAACCTCTGTGCATTGGGCCAGGCACTGAAGGACAGCAGGATGATGTAGAGTACTGTGGGATTCATACACACACACAAACACAGGTTCACAAATACACCTCAGTATGCCTCTGTTTTAAACTCTAACATTAGATTTTTCAAGAATGCGACTACCAAGCAAAAAGACATGCAAGAAAGAGCGAATGGAGAAGAGAGAGAGAAAGATAACGATGAATAATCACAAGCTCAGACCGGTAAGGTCGGGCCTCCTCCAGGAACTGCATCTGGTCCTGTACGCTGGCACTTGCTTTCAGCTCCTTCACCACCACCTGAGTTGTGCTGAGTCCAGCATTCACCTCTCCCAACAAAACCTGAATCACAAACACAAGCTCAGAAGAAACACGAGAGACATACAAACACAGAGCTCAGACTCGGGCAGCAGAGATTTACAAAGCCTGCAGATGATGTGGAATTCGCCGTGGTAATTCACCCAAGCGGTTCACATGTTTGAATATCATATGCTGCCTGCCATGGCACAGTGGCTTCAAATGAAATCACTGGCGAATTACACACAAATTCCACTGGGCACACATCAGCCTTCAACCCAGTTCCAATAGGGCATGCGAGAACCCAGCTCCTTCGTTCTCAGTCCTTCATTCTGAAGTGCTGTATATTTTAAGAGGCTCACCTTTCCAAACCATTCTTGGCCAATTTCCTTTAGGTAAAGGAGGCTGTGGCGCCCAAGGTCTGCTGACTTCAGCAGCTGGACTAAAAGGGAGAGAAAAGAATGGAGAGAAAGAATTAAGAGAATGCATCTCATGAAAAGAGAAAATGTGACTTGTTTAACAATGAACAATGCGCCAACACACAATCGGTGGTCTGAAAGAGAGAAACTAAGCAGACAGGGATAACCATTGCCCAGCTTTTTAAAAAAAGACAATTTAAAAGCTAGATTTTTATCAGACCAAAAAAATGCTTCTCCAAATCAAAGGGTTGAGATTTAAAGGCTTTAAATCGAGACTTTTCTTGAGGTTACTCTAAATGTAATTTCTCCTGCTCCTGGGGATCCACTGCCTTGCACAGTTTCATCCATTCCCTGCAACGGCATCCCTGATCCTCCTCCTGTAGGGCTTCACAATCAGTTGATGTGCTGGATCAACGGGAGCTGAGGGAACTGTGCAGAGTATTTGGAGCCCAGGAGCAGGATTCAGAAATACTGCACCACACAATCCTTACACCAAAAATGCAGAGATTCAGCATAAGATGCTCGGACTAATCTTGGCTGGTCTTCACGATTCAACCAAAGGAGAATGGCCGAGACAATGCCACTGATGAAGACGAGAGAAAGTGCAGCCATGCTTGCAAAGCAACAAGCGGGTGGATGGCTCATTGGGGGCAAAGTCAGTGCTGGCCTGTTCCAAGCCTCCCTGCCTCTGCCCACTCCCTGGGGATTTAACCCCCTGAACCCTACTGCAGCTGAAAAAGCAGTCGTTACTGTCCTCATTCCCAGCGGCGAAGGACATCCTGCTGCTCCAGAAACTTCCCTCCAGTTCAACTGGCTGGTTCTCTGGGATGCGGTACATATCTTGATGGGATGTTTTCCTATTGAGAGTCTCCAGTTTAGAGGTCGGTGCTTAAAGAGCTTGGCTGTGCTCGGGACTCTTGCTTAGCGTCTGTTCTCTTGACCGTCGCGTGTCAGACTGCTTCTGCCGTCCGGGAGCCGCCAGCAATGACATAAGAAGCACATAATGACCCTGTCTCCACTGTAACATCTTTGTCTTGTTCCACCCAATAGAACTGAGGGGGCTGAGACAAACAGAAAGGCCTCTGTCAAACACACGAACCCCTCCCAATGCATACACACACACACACATACTGTCTATGTGTGTATCCCCTGGTCCCCTGCTACAGTCTCCTCCCTGTATCAATCCTATTAAACTGGCCCCCTACTCCTCCTCGCTGTCTCGGAGGTCACTCATTCCAGCCGCTCACGCTCCTCTCCAGCACTAAATCGCCGTCTTTGTATCGGACATGGCAGCGCCTGGTACCACCAGTACTGCCCGGGACACAAGGCCCATTCTCTGCTTCTCACAGCCCGGATTGTCATAGCGATAACAGCGTGCCACTTCCCCCACCACCCTCCACTCCTTGCACCCAGTTGTATACATAACTGTCCTTCTCTATCCTTTCCTCCTCTAGTCTTCAACCGGCTCTTTTATATGGTTGCTGTGGAATCTGGGAGCCGTGCATTCCCACCCCACTCCTGGCATTCCCAGTGCAGGCTTGCACGGGCCCTGGGCCATGTTCAAAATGCATTAGAGCACAGTAGAACGACACTCTGGAGAGAGACAGCCTTGCAACACACACATTCCCACAAAAATCAGAGAGGATTTTAACTTAATCTGGCAACTAAGTGTTTTAGAATGTGTAAATGTGCTGGTGATAGCAATCACAGATAAGCAAATGCAAGTCGAGTCCCACAAAGCTCAGGATGGTGTGGGAGCAAATGCTATACATTGCACATTCTTGATGTGGGATTTTCATTATGTCGAGTGATGTATGGAATGAATGGCAGTGTACAGCTGCATTGTCTTGGCACTCCTCAAATGTGGAATGCACAGGTTCCGTTATCATTTGTTCTAAATGATCTGTTTTGTGCTTATGTAAGGGTCTGACATCACATAGAATGAGTGCAAGGGAGATGAAGAGAGGCCAAAACAGTTGGAAGTATTAATTTCCTGTTCTCTTTCAGCATCACGTCATTAACACAAAGTGTAGACTGCGGCAGGATGATGAGGAGGAGTGGGAGGAAGAGGAAAAGTGGGATCCAGCCTAGCCATAGCCAGGCCCTTCTGAGTCTAATGGGAGACTAAGTCCAATCCCCACCACCCCCCACCCCCTCACCTCCGCACGCCCCACCCACCTCGCGACACCTGGACCAATCCTGCAACCGTAACCATGGACAACGGGAAGAAAGGGGCCCATTGGCTGCCTCGCTCTTGGTTCTCCATCCAATCCCCTGCCAGTGCTCCTATTTAGGTTCTTCCCCCCCGCCCCCTCCCAGCCGAACCACATTGACAGAGCGCATGAGTCATACAGCGAGCATCTTACTCACACACCGCTTCACACAATCGCTCACACCAGAGCTCCTACTCAAGTCACTCAATCTGCTGTTTATCTTTTAGCTCAGAAGTCCAAAAGATTGTGTTTGGAAATTAAATGAAAGGACGTCCAGCCAAAAGGAGGCATCAAATATGCACACGCTTGCCAAACCTTTTGAAAAATGCCCAGTGCAATAAAATGTTGCCGTGGACAGCCAGAGTGAGGGATGAGACCCCCCTCCCTTTCTTTCTCTCTCTCTCTCTCTCTCTCTCTCTCTTTCTCTCTCTCTCTTCTCTTTCCCACTCTGCTTTTCACATGGCTGCCTCATGCCATGGTGCAGTCCAGCAGGCCAGCATCCCTACAAGTTATGCAACAAACAGATGTGCATCCAACTCCCCAACTCCCAGAGCCGGCCTGCTCTCTGCTCCAATGGTCACTATGAGAACGCGAAACACTGTTCTTTTTCCATATGCAGCCCAAGCAGGCCAGGACAGAGGTCCTGTTCTTCACGTCTTCACAATTAACAAACAGCCAGGCCACAGTACATCAGTTTAGTGTGGCCCTGGTACACTCTGACTCACTATTGTTCTCAGCAAGACATGCAGCGTCACAATGGCTATTTCATTCTGTCTCCGTTAAACTCCTCACACAAGCAAACATACGCAGGGCTATAATTTACTGGCGTGTATGGGTAACACATGGTGGTAAGTTATCGTGATAAATTGTCATTTTTGTAATTGGAATTTTTCTCTTATTTCACAGGAATAAGAGAGGCATTCAGTAGGCAGCATTTTTGTACTGATTCACCAAAAACTGTATAAAAACAAGAATTCTATCTGTTTATGCTATATACAGTACAGGCCAAAAGTTTGGACACACCTTCTCAGTCAATGTGTTTCCTTTATTTTCATGACCATTTACATTGGTAGATTCATAACTGAAGACATCAAACCTATGAATGAACACATGTGGAGTTACTTAACAAAAAATGGTGTTGAAAATATAGGAAACACATTGAATGAGAAGGTGGTGCATCGAACATTTTGGCCTGTACTGTATATTATTTTTTAGGATTGTCTGATTTATCCTCCTGTTACTGGTGGTTCCTGCCATTCGTGATTAAGGTGCTACAATCGTTCGATAAATTAACAGCTAGCATCAGGCTAAGTATTATGAAAGTTCATTGGTTCGAGGCCTCCCAAGAAACCATACAGGTCCCACGGAAGTAAATGCAATTTGAGAACCATAAACACTAAATATATTGTAACTGACACTGATTAGACCATGATATTTAGAGGCAGGGCAAACTGTCAAGAACATAGCTAGTGTTACACTAACTCAGAATAAATCCCTCCATTTCTCCATCTGGTGGTACATGTAGAAAGGTATACATTATACAGTGTCCTTGTATCCCAAAAAACAAGAACCAAGCCAAAAAACTATATGTACAAAAAATCTAATCTTTAAGTACAATTATTATTAAATAAAAACCTTGATTTCCATTCATACTTTATGCTTTGAAGTTAAAGTGATTAGGAGAACCTAAATGGTCACCCATGACTTCCTGTTCCACTGGAGTCTAAATCTGAAGTGGCATACAGGCCAAACTCTCTTAGTCATCTGTCACTGTGAGAAGGACCAGAGAGTACAGCGATGATGTGTGACTAAAGGTTGTTCAGCGGCACAAATCAGAAAATCAGGCAAAACTGAAAATGTCAGTTCCGACTAATAGGAGAATAAGTGCGAATTTTAAAGAAACTGTATCTGTTTCTACCTGGAATTTTACATATGTGTATACTGACACCGACCAAAAAAGAGAAGAGGATGGTTTGAGGAGGCAAAGGATCTGCAAGGACCTTAGGGGGGAATTAGAGGCATTATTTAGATCTTGGGGTTAGAATGTCTTTTTAATATACGATAACAACACCAACATTTCTGGACTTGAATCATTAAAATATATATAAATAAAGAAAGTGCCTCATTTGACTTAAAATAATTGAAATGTTGTGAATTTGATCTGCTCTTCATGATATAGTTGGTCTGTTGAGTTTAAGGATTAGGATTCAAAGACAAATAACACATAGGTGTAATTTTCTATATTGTTAAAGGACAGGTTAATCAAATATTTAAAGGACAAGCAACAAGTAATAGTGCAGGTCACGGAATCTGTTTGCTTCTGTCGTGCCAGTCTCATCAGATTATCGCTGCCTGATACGAAAAAAAATTGTTTATTTTGACTGTATTTCGACGTATTGTAATTCCAACAAATGCTCTTGGTATGGTCAGTGATTAGCCCGCATTATTTCCGAGAAAATAATTTATAGTTGCTAGTCCATGGTAATCCCTTCTGATACAAACACCCACATAAATACAAATCTGGTGCTTTTGATTTTCGGCAGGATGCTTACATCACACAGTAAAACATTTAGGGTCAGTTTCCCAAACAGGGATTAAGCTTAGTCTTGGACTATCCTTTCCTTTTCAATGGAAATCTATATTCACAGCACTACATAATCCAAAGGTAGGCTTAATCCCTCTCCGGGAAACTGATGGGTTTGATGGGTCGTTTTTACTTTGTGGACTTCTGCAGAATTAGTTCTACGAAGACCAATTCTGCAAATGCACAATAAAATAGATCATGTATTGTGCAGATATACTTATAGACAATGAGGCAACACATTTGTGTTCAATAAACAGAAGGCATATCAGATTTATCCAGAAATGTTCTTACTTGATCTACCTGGCTGTTTGGCCACAGGCAGCGAAACCTCGGTCAAGGGCAGGATGTACACATCCGGGCCGTCCTGGGAGCCAGGGGATG
Source organism: Ladigesia roloffi (assembly GCA_037577295.1). NCBI lineage: Eukaryota > Metazoa > Chordata > Actinopteri > Characiformes > Alestidae > Ladigesia > Ladigesia roloffi. The sequence continues at coordinate 8,765,247 of JBBKCR010000027.1, read as the reverse complement.
CCAGAGTGGACAGGTCCGCCTGGTACTCCTCACCTTCAGTGTTTTCAAACTCCTGCACAGGACAAAGCAGAGTGTGGAGCATAAGCATCAGGCAGGATAAATGGACTATTAAACTCCCAGAGAGCCACAGTTCTGCTGGCATTCATGTTTTCTTGCTTCTAACACACCAACTTTAACACACATGTTAATTCCTTAGAACTCACTCTCATATTACTTAGTTTTGCCCTTACCCCTCTTCTTCCTCTTTCGGCTTTTCCCTTCAGGGGTTACCCCGTTAAGTATTAATATAGCAAATAACTATTCAGACAGGATTAGTGGTAAATGGGGTGTTGGGTCATTATTATATTTATTGGCATTATTTTGTAAAATTAGTTCCCCCAAAACAGCTGGATGCAGCTTTGTCAGTCAAAAGGTGATGATGGATGTTCAATCTACTGGGGTTCACACCCACAGAGAAACGAGGATCAGACACAGAGGAAAAGGAACATGTAACACACTCGAGTTGTTGCTTTAGAAGCTTTAGAAACAGAATTCAGAAAGAATATTGTCTTTGATCTTATGTAAGTCTGTTTCCGATTCAGAAGCAAATTACTTTTCAGTCTGAAACCCTGGACAGGTACAATGTTTTTACGTTGCCATCTCTGAGAAGAAACACACCAGCTGTGTCAGGATGAATCTGTTCCTCTTGTTTTTCAGTCAGCAGGTGTTGTTTATTTCTAGTGGACCAACATTTCTTTTGTCCACATATGGTGTCTGCACGTCTACCAACTAAAATAATAATATATTTGTCTATAGATGTGCAGACACCATATGTGGACAAAAGTATTGGGACGCCTAAATATTACACTTTGGGACTTTAATAACATTGCATTATAATACATATTCTTTGATATGGAGTTGGTTCCCCCTTGCAGCTCCAACTCTTCTTGGAAGTGTTTTCACAAGATTTTGTATTTTCTTTGGGAATTTGTGCCCATTCATTCTGTACAGAATTTATGAAGTCGGGCACTGATGTTGGACGAGAAGGCCTGACTCACAAACTCTATCCAGATGTTGGATGGGGTTGAGATCAGGGCTCTGTGTGGGCCAGCCAAGTTCTGCCACCTCAAAGTGATTCAGCCATGGGGCTTGCTCCGTGCACTGGGTCACTGTCATGCTGGAATAGAAAAGGTTCTTCCTCAAAATGTGTCTATAAAGGCATTGTCCAAAACAGGTGTGTCCCAATACTATTTTCCATGTAGATTATATTCTCCCATACTGGATTTATATATTTAAAGTTGTTTCACCCTCCAATTTCTGCAGTGCCAATGGTTGAAAACAGTATGTAGGAAGAGTGATTTAATTACAATATGCAGCAAACAGCATACAAACGCCAAGTGCTGAGTTATTCTTCTCCACTCCAGAGGACTAGTGCTCTAATAAATACTCTAATTTTGAACCACTTAGTAGTGGTACACAAATTCACATAATAACTTTATTTATACATCACAATATTTCTTCCATGTAATGGGCGCTTTGCAGACTTCCCAGACAAATGGTCTTGAAATTCCATTTACTACAGTGTTTATGATATTTTGTTCAATACATAAATGAATTGAATATGGGCCTTGTTAGAACTGGCATTCTAGGGCCAACATTGCCATGTTGTCTGTGCCAATGAGACTATAATTCAATGCTTATAGACAGTACAACCATACAGAAATTGACTTATGTCTCTCTCCTTTAATGAATCCTGTTGAACCCTATCATGACATTGTGGTGCTGCGTTTGGTATACAGCCCTGTGCGTGTTGGGGAACAGATGGAGTAAGAAGCTGGGCTGGAAAATTCTGACCTGCCCCTCTTCTCTCTCTTCCTCTCTCTCTCTCTCTCTCTCTCTCTCTCTCTCTCTCTCTCCCTTTCTCTCTCTCTCACTCTCTCTCTCTCAATATCTCTCTCTCTCACTATCTATAAGCTGAGGTAAGTAGTAACTAGGCGGTGCAAAATGTAAAATAAATAAATCTTGTTACTGTCACAAGTTTATTATATTTGGGGTTACACCCCTTTTTGTTTTAATATTTCTCTTACTTCACCACCAGCAATGCTTTCTGTGGCTCACACCTCTCACACTAGACCTTTTTCTACAATGAGCTCAGTGTTTAAGTCATTTTTGGAGTGGCGACTTTTGTGCTCCTGTTGGAAAGGTACTTTGCCTTGAGTCATTGTTATTGAAACAGTCACTTCAGCATGGTTTAAACTTTAAACTACTCTAGTTACTTCTGCATAGAAGTGGCTCATGCTCTCACCCAAAAGCAAACATACACTGATGTGCATTTACAGGATTAAATGTTGTTAGGTTCGCTGTAGTGTGTTTGGATTTCGTACACATGCATTCATATGCATGTGCACAAAATACACGCAAGCAGCCTACTCCAATATCAACACCACGCCTGCCTTCCTCCTCTGTCGCAGTCCAACAACTACAGCCTCCTCAAGACGTGCCTAACAGTAACAGCACAAGACAGTGGAGCCCCCTGCTGCAGCAAGAGATATCACATCCTACCCATTTCTTACCTTCAGTAACTATTTTATTAAAAGGGTTTGAAAACTCTAAACCTGGCCTTCGACATGAAGACCAAAGCACACTATGCAGCAATCCAAAACCAAGAGGTGTGTACATCTCCTGCTTTGCCATTTATTGCTATGTTGTTGTAAATGAAAAATCGCCAATGCAAGCCAACCCCACTGCACTAGAACTGAAGCTGGGAGGAAATCATCCTATTGATGTGGTTGCATTACTCATCTGTAGAGGCTGAAAAAAATGGACAATTTTCTAAAAGTCATTTGGCTGATTATCCATAGTGACTTTCAATCAGTCCTTACAGGGACCCTCCGTCTGGGGCAACTGAGGGTTAAGTGTCTAGCTCAAGGACACAGAGGTAGAAAGTGGGTTTAGAACCTGCGTCTATGTGGTCATTGGGTTTACAGTGTTTTACCTACTAGGCCACAACCTTTTAATATGTAGTAAACTCATGACCAGGTCCTGATTTCCAGGTTTTGTTTATGTCTGTTCGCGCTCACCAGGCAAATAACAACAGCACCTGTTTTTAAATGGTCAGGCACTGTTACCCTATATTGTACTCTTTCAGAACAAGAAGAGTGTGTATAATAAAGGCTGCAAATCTCTAGCAATGTATGGTTTCCTTAAATTGTGGTAACCAAAATAAACCTTTAACTTTCTCTGTGGTTCAGAATACAAATTGAGTTCAAATTGAGCATTAGGGAATGATAACTGATCATCTTGATAAAAAAGTTTATTGTGATAATGCCATATTATGTATAGCTCAGCTCAGGATATATGTCCTAGTTTCAGAGATTCTCTGCCAACTAGGGTGGCATTTTAATGGCGTTAAACAGACTTAGAGACAGCATGAATTTGGTCACTTTCATGTAATACCAAAACCTCATCTGCATAACATTGTTTTTTGATGCATAAGTTGGGCATATGTGCCTCAGAATGTCCTGGTGACATATGATACCTATAGTATTTTAACCACTAGTTTATTTTGTTCAGTTAATATAAAACGGTGTCAAAGTAATAACTTACAAGAATTCTTTAGCCCATTATTTGTCATGATCTGGTAGTCATGAGCATTCTATATATTAAAAGGTTGACCACATTCTCTGCACCAGTTTTATAGAGCATTAAAAGCTATGTTTGTCTTTTCAGAGCCTCATAATCGTGAGCCTTCCACAGGACACCAGTGTGCAGTGCCTGGAACACTGCACACAAACACACAACCACACACACACACACACACACACACAGTGCTTAAGTGATCAGTGAGAATGAAGCCAAGGAGCCAAAAGTCCTTAAAGAACAGCCAGCTGCTCAGGGGAAGGAGAGGGGGCGGAAAAGTGCTATAGCAGATAGAGTGGGGGAAATGGAGTAGCTTAGCTGGAGTTTTTACATTCCGTTCCTTTCCCTCTCTCTCCCCCTGTCCCTCTCCCTCCCTCTCTTTCCCCCATCTCTCTCTGTCTGTCTCTCTCTCTCTCACTTTCCCTCTGCAAAAAACAACCACAAAACAAGCCTATCATCTCCTCGCCTTTGTTCACAGAGGTCATTATGCTCGCTAATGATAAACTGCCTGACCACACACACATACACATGCACACACACACATGCATGCACACACATATAAATACACACACAAAGCTCTCCACTCTGCAGGGTGGCATCCCTGCAATGTCTGCAGAATAGCAAACAGCAGCCTAATTATCAGTGACACAGTGACATCTCTGACTCAGCCACCTTCACAGTCTGTCACTAACGACCCAGTGTGAGAGAGACAGGGACAAACTACCCACCCATACACACATGAACATGCGCACAAACAATTCCCTTACTGCTATAAAGACAGCAGGTACTCTCCTGTTAAGCACTGGTCCAAACAGCTCTGAGGTACAGGCTGATAAGACTGTGGCAAATGAAATGACGGTTGCCAGGGGGAACACAGTGACCAGAGAGAAATCATGCTGCTGTGGGTCCTGCTCCATGCAGCACTCTGCTGCTACTGCTAGCACATGGCCGACTGAGCTACAAGGTATTAGTGCTCCTCAATCTTGCTCTCGCTGAGATGCACTGATGTACACCTGCTCTCTCAACGATGCATGACAGCACAGGCCCTGATAACCACTTACCCTCCTCCTGACCATAACCTTCCAGCTGCTGCATCAGGAGTGAGGTTTAACACTGTACAGTCTCCACTGTACTCCATTTCTGGTGATTTATCTTCAGAGTAGAGAAAAACTGAGAAAATCTACGGCCACTTCTTGTTTTTTGGTGGGTAAATTTTTTCGCTGTGAACTGGTCAGTGCAGAAGGAAAGCTAGGGAGACAAATATCATTTACTCAACTCTATATTAAAATATATTTATGTGGATCAATATTCGGATCTATATTTATGTGGATCTATTGCTAGTCTGCCATTTGTTTTAAGTAGTCTGGGCTCAGCAAATGCAATCAATTATAAGAGATCCTTTAAGAAGCTTAAAGTCAAATTAAAGCGAAAAAGGTCACAAGTAAAGCTTGTTTTTGGTTGATGTGTCAGGCAACACCAGGCTGAAAGCTGTTATTATACAAATTCCGTATCTGTGTTATTTTGAGTACAATCATTATTCAGTTCGCTTCTGGTCCTCATACTTAATGGCACATAATAGTGTAATATTAACAAAACTGTAATGCCAGTGGTAATGCCCAAATGTCCCCAAAGGTAAACAAAACAAAGAAAAACATATTTTTTGCTCATTCATTTGCTGTTTGTGTCAGTTTGTTATTCATGGTAATTAGGGGTTATTAGTTTAAAACTGAATAAATATGAACCTGGCCAGCATCAACCTTGTGTTAATGCCCTGTATGCACTACTGGAATATATGTCATCATTACAAGTATTTTTATTACTTAAATGATATGTCACAGTGAAAAATACACGTACATGAGATTATCTTCTCATTTACATTTGTTTCTTCCTGCTCAGTAGTGATTCTGTGGACGAACCGCAACAGACAAGCCTGTGTTAAAAGATCTGATACTGCTCATTTAACTGAGTAATAGCTACACATAAAGGCCCACACTGAGGCGAGCTGGAGATTAATTCTTCATCCTTTTTTAATTTTCCTGGAACGTTTGATGGATGAAGGGAGTTGCAGGCAATGAGGGCGTGCTCACCTTGAAGCTGATGTCCCCTTTCTTACAGCACAGGCAGGCCAGCATGAGGAAGACGAACGTGAAAAGGCCAGAAAAGGACACAGCCACCACAGCCAGGGAAGACGGCCATGACAGCTCGCTCAGGGGGGCGCCACCTACAGGATTCAAGCAGACATACAGTATGTCATTAATTAAAATGTAGGGATTGATTAGTTCACTGATGGGGTGCAAAGCAAATGGAAATGATTATAACATGATTAGTCAACAGGGTTAGCAAGCTAATATGTACACACATTTACATTTTACATGTATGGCATTTAACAGATGCTTTTATCCAAAGTGACTTCAATTCCCTGGAGCAACTTGGGTTTAGGAGTCTTGCTCAGAACCCCAGTGGTGGTATACTGAAGGTAGGATTCTAATCCATGACTTTTTGGTCCAGAAGTAAATATCCACTAGGACACCACCACCCTATTTATACACACTATATTGGTAGACACAAGTTTTCAGGGGTTGGATTGGACCCCTTACTTTCAATGAAGTGTGAACATATTACCTAAGCATAACAAAACATTTTGGACAACACTATGCTTCTAACTTTCAGGGCACAGTTTGGGGAAGAACCTTTTCTACCCCAGCCTCACTGTGCCCTAGTGCCCACAGCAAGGTCCTTGCCATGGTTGGATTAAAGGCCCACACAGAACCCTGACCTCAACCCCATCCAACACCTTTGGGATGAACTGGAACAGAAATTGCAAGCCAGGGATTCTCGCCCAACATCAGTGCCTGACCTCATAAATGCTTTACACAAGGAATGCCCTCATAATTGACCACAGAAACACTCCAACACCTTGTGGAAAGCCATCAAAGAAACTGTACATGGTGAACACATGTTCTTTAAAAAAGAGGCCATTTTGAATCCATTGGTTCTGTGATGTTTAAAATGGAGAGGTGCAGTCAGAATCATTTACATGTATTACTCTTACAGATATAGTTTTAAGTAGGAAAATATTGTAAAAAATATTGTAAAAAACACACAGACTTAAAACATCAGGGGAAGAAATAAAAGAAGAGAAATGCAAGATGATATTCCTCATTAAGGGGTGTACAGAGCGGCCACTATTCGTATCTGTATTTGTATTTGTTAAAAGGGAAAATTATTCGTATTTGTATTTGTATTTGAGTAAAATTTAAATGCAGTGCAAACTCCCAAATACAAATTCCGCCCCCCCACCCATACCTTATTTGTATCAAACTATTCAGAATTGTGGTGAGATTTCAAAATAGAACAAATCATTCTCTAAAGATCTTAATCATTATAAATTTACAGACTAGGATTGTTACCCTTTCGGAAATGACGCTTGCAGCATCTTTAAAGGAAGGAAGATAAGAGGTAGACAAAGCTGACTGGTTCAAAAGAACAGCTTAAAAGAAATGTGACATAAAACAATCTTTTTTTTTTTTTCTTCCAGGGCAAAGCAATGGGGTGGGCTTTGCTGTGGCCCATTTAAAGCCTACTCATTTCCCTTGCCTGAATAAGGCAGTTTATCTAAATGTTTCATAACACACTCTGTAACTGTGCGCGCCTTCCAGTGGTTGATTTAATTTGGTGAGAGCTGTGAGCGAGCAGTAGATCACTTTGCCTTCCATGAAAGAACATAATGAAAATGGTCTTAATGGAGTCTAAATCTGCTTTCCTTGTTTCAGCTATGCTGTGAAACCCAGTCTGTACCATGAGACTTTCACAAGAAGAAAAAAAACACTGAAAAGATTCTGTACAAGATTCAATGAGTAAAGTGAAAATATATATTCCTAGAGTCAATTGTGTTAATAGTAATCTGAATTGAGGAGGAAAGTGTCAGTTTCAGACTAATAATTGGCATGCAGTTATATTTAAAAAATGGATAAAAATACTGGAAAAGTCAGGAACACTGTAACCTCTGTTATTCCATTGCAACATACTTTAACCAATCTATTATGCTGTACAGCACATTACACAAAGACAGAATCCTAAATGGCCCTGATTAAATCTAAATGGCCATGTCCCATATCTGGATGCTGTATATTTGCGTTTGTGATTGGAACATGCCTGGCTCTAGCAGTCCAAATCAAGAGATAGTGAAAGCGAACACAGCACAGCACACAGTGTGAACAGTGTGAAATTTGACATCTGCATTTAATTTATTTACCCAAGTGAAACAGTGGGTGACCAAAAATGGCTCCAAAGTTTAACAGTATCTCAGTGGTGTCACTGGGAGTCTTTAACCACCAGGCCCCAAATAAGAAACACCGTCATACTTGCGCAGGGTTGGGGTCACGTCTATGCCTTCTCGACCACACAGCCAAATCAACAGAATACTAGGTGTCACATGAGAGGTGGCTTCGTTGGATGTGTGTTTAAATGTCTTGTATTCACAGCCTGGCCAGATTTACTGAATAAGATATACAGGTTCCAACCTAAGGCTCCCTAAGGCAGTGAGCATCAAATCAATACATTGTGAGACAGAGGTGTAAGTGTAGAATAGGAATGATAATTTTAGTATTAGGTTCTTCAGAGCTGACAATCATTTCACCTAATCCCAGTAGCAGCAAGACTGACCTTCTCTTCTGATTGGTCATTTTTAAAGTAAGTTGGTTGATCGGTTCCATTAGAGGCCAGTTATGAATATCTGAACTATCCCTTGTGATGTGTTTTGGTTGACTGCGTCCTAACAGATGTTGACAGGAGCGAGGGAGACTCCAGCGAAAACAGACAAAGCCTTTTCACACACTGTTGGAGGGTCTGAGATAGAAGCCGCAGGGCCAGATGTCACAGTCTGGAGCGTTCGGATTTAATCTGATTTTCACTCTAAATCTCCAGCTGGCAAGTGCAGAGGGCAGTGTGAAAGTACACCATCATTTTGCCTCGCACACATGAAAACAAACACATACAAGCACATGCTGTGTACACTCTTGCTCAGTTTTGGTACACTTGAAAGCATGCAAGAGGTCACGCTTCCTCAGAACACACACACACACACACACACAGACACACACACACTTGAACAGTAGCTCAGCATCAGGAAGTGTATCTGCTCGAGCACTCGGTTCAGTGTGGTCCTGGCACAAGGGGCATGCGCTTAATTCTGTTTACACTAAGCTGGTGTCACACGCCCACAAACATTTGTCGTTATACAATGTCAGGACATGTGGTCATACATCCAATACTGTGTAAAAGTCTCAGCCTGTCACGGAACTATTTGTCTCACCAGTAATTTCATGCTGGCCAGTAAAAACACAATATAAGTTTAGAATAAACACATATGAACATAAATACCGCAAACTGTAGAAAGAATGCTTGCTTTCAGTAAATTTATTGATAGAATAAAAGTCATACGTACACAAGTTTGTTTGTAGCCTTTAGCAAGTTCCGGAATTTAATTTCAACAAGCACCAAAAGCTGAACTAGCTGGGCATTGTTTAATCACAATGTACTGTTTATTGTTTTTTTTTTTTTTAATGCATTAGAAACAGATTCTTGTAATTATTTGGTGGTAAACATAACTCTTACATAAAATCATGACAAATGTGCTGCCTGGTGCATTAGACAATGTTTTGTGATAGTTTTGAAAAGCTTTATATATATATTCATATACGTAGAGACTCATAATTGCGGTGACCTCAGGCAAACTAGAACTTAAAAAACACAGTTTTTTTCAGATTTGCCTTTATTTTACTAAGGTTAACATTTCATATAAAACTGTGGAATACTAATTCACTGGTCCACTAAGAAATACTCTTCACACCTCAATGATTAAATTGGTTTTGACCTTTTAACAACAAAATGTTGGATTTGTGAAAAACAAATGACAAATTAAAGGTAATTTTGTACATCCTGCCAGTGTAGGTTCCTTGATTTTCTCTAGTGTTCCTTCAAAATTAGGACATCTGAAAACACACACACACACACACACACACACACACGCACACCCACACCCACACACACACACACACACACACGCACACACAAATGCACACAGATGCCACTGGGTGTACTGCACCAGGCCAGAGTAAACGGCAGTATAGGAGACGTGGCTGGAGGTCCACAGTCTATCTGAAAATACACTCAGTCTTACCACACTCACATGTCTCCATGGTAACAGCCCGGTTGGCTGACCCATCCTGTTTGATGGACTCTCACACTGTGTGCTACGTCTCTCCCTAACCCCCATTTATTGCAACACAGTGCCAGATTTCTGCTGATGCATGAACAGCTGGGGCTTCTTCTGGTGTCTCTCTCTCTCTCTCTCACTCTCTCTTCCTCTCTCTCTCTGTTTCTTTTTCTCCACATCATGTATCCTTTCTGTCACACTTTCCTCACTATCACACACACACAGACACACACACACACACACACACACACACACACATACGCTGTGTGTGTCCTGTACAGAGCAGAACAATACTGCAATGACTGATTGGGAAAGAAGGTGGTTGACAGGTCAGCAGTCGGATCTGGGACATACAGATACAAAATGTGTGTGTTTGTGTGTGTTTGTCTGTGTTTATGATGTGAGCCCTCTTTGAAAAAAACATGCCAAACAGGGAACAGTAAAAAAAATTATATCAGTTTTTGAAATTGGTGATAATACTTAAGCTATTAATCTACAGTAATATAAAATTCATGGAAATACCTCTAAAAGGCGGTTTTACGAGACTGCAAGTGTGTGAGCAATGTGTAGGAGGGGCAGTTGTACCACACAGCAGCTGGAGGTACGAGCTACAGCCTAATGCATCACAGCACAGTAACTTAGAACTCCAACACACACACACACACACACACACACACACACACACACATACACCCATGTCTTTTTCCCCCCACTTCCCAAACCACACAATGCACACTCTTCTAATCTACTGCACCATGCAGTGCTAAAGCAAGCCACCATATATAGTTTAGTAATCACTTTTGCAATGCTCACATTGAAAAATCTGCTAAACAAAAACTCAGTGCTTTTTGTTATTTTAATCAATTAAAGTTCAGTCACAGTAACCCAGACCCACCTTTAACCATACTGTATGACAAATGGATCTGTATCTGTAATTTTATGTAGTCTTATGTGCTATTTCTAAAGAAATGATCTGTTTTGGATGCTGTGCTTTTTGGGGTGCACAATGATATGGGAATCATGCTGGGGTATAATTAAAAAGAGGATGGAAATTTGGTGAAATTTGGTAAAACTAGCATAAAATCACTTTTAGATCAAATCCACTGTGGTGAAAGATCCAATATCATGGACACTGATGCCACTGATTGGCCACAGAAATGTAAAGAAAATAAATAATTTTTTAAAACTGGGCATGAGTTTGGGCATTCCCAAATGCATCTCCGACTTTGACCCATGGGTGGCGCTAGAGTGCTGGAAGTGCAGACATGAATGTTGGGAGGAAGAATCTAGGACTGTCCCTCCAAACAGACAGATATGACTGCTGTTGCAAAACAATAGCTGATGACAAATATATTCTCTTTTGGCGGAGCAAAACTGTATTCATTTTAATCTTTACATAAATTAATGTTAATAAATAAAGAAATAAATGTCCAGGATGGTTTAGACTAGGTTCCTACATTTACAAATTTTAACATTCATGTTGGTCCATGAGAAAAAAAAACAAATATCTGCTCTAGTCCAACATTCTAATAACAGTACGCATTTACTTTATTTTGTGAAACTAGCTTTTATAAAGTTTGAATTAAATTCAGAAATCTTATCAAACCCGAAAACCTGTACATCATTACACCCCTTATTCTCCATGTATCTCCTTGTAGGCTTTCATTAAACCAGCACTATTTCTTGCTGCATAGAACCCTGCCCACCACCCGGTAGCAAGTTCTGTCTATAAATATTTGAAGAGCACACATTCTGGCTCTCCGTTTCTCACTGCAAAATGAAAATAAAGAGTATAAGCCTGGCTCAGATCGCCTTTAAGAAGGAACGCAGACCGGGTGATTTATAACAGTGCTGCTTGTGGAAATTACGCTGCTTTACTGCAGGTCAGGGGTTTGCAATTACTGCCAGACAGTAGGAATGTCCCCGTCCGATCTGAAAGGTCAGTATCTGCACTGATCTAGGCATATTTTAATGGATTGGAATCAGCTGCATAAAGCCCAAACCAATTCCCATCCTTCATTAAACTACTGCACTGTTTTCAAATGTTAAGAATAATTAGAAATATTTGTACTGTGGAACTATATTTAAAGTAGCAGTTCCAGTGTTACAAAAGTAGCTAAATTAACATGGACAGAAGACAAATTTAAAATGGGGTTAGCAGTAGCAGCACATTTTATGCTGGTAGAAATGTGTAATTTATGTTAAAGCAATGTTTTATTATATACACATTACATTATTATATACACATTACATTATACCATATATATATACATCAATCAAACAATATTATATGGAATACAATGAAAGTTTGGGATCCTGGAGCACTGGATAGTGTTGAGGAACTTCATGGTAGCAAGGCACTTTAACCAGGAAAGAGCACACCTGCTGCAACTGGAGTGTGTTCAGCACATGATCACAAATTGAGGATAGAAGATAAATCAAGCCTCAATGCTGCTTTCCAGGCAACTAGGAAGTCCAGATTTTCCAGCTAGCTGGTTAGTGTAAACTATCTGTGAAAGTTATTTTCTACACCAATGTTTTTTGGGAAAATGTTTTTAAAAAATGTGAAAACAATTGCCTATACCTTCCAAAAAATCTATAGTTTGTCACGGTCAGCCAGGTTTATATTTACATATCAGCATCATGCAATTGGAATGCTTGTAAGTTGGAAATTTACTAACTGAAACATTTCAACCTCTGACTTTAAATGGAATGCAAAAAGAGTCAAATATCACTTACTGAGTGCCAGGTGCAGAGCAGATTAGCCTTGTCAGCTTTTACTTAGCTAAGTATGCCTCCACATATACAGCATAGCACAGAAATGCAGTATTTAATTGCATTTGGGGTTCCAAAATCTAGACGAGCCATGTGCAATAAAAAATAAATATGTTTTCCCTAATCTAACAAACTCATATTTCTCAAAAGGATTAGTTAATTTGGCTTATTAATTCATTTGATCAGGTTTGTAATGTTTAAAAACACAGGTTTCAAAATGAGTAGTTTTTCCATTTCATCAAACGAACACATTTATCTTTAAAGGTCCAGGGCAGGGGTTGGGAATTGGGGATGTAGAATAATTTCTAAATTATATAGTTATTATCAGATACCTGCTTTAAAAAGAGCATTTAGGTCAGGGGTGCCCAAATTTGGTCCTGGGGGGCTGGTGTCGTTCAAATCCGGAAACTTCCAGGCTTAGTTCCAGTGAAGGGTGATCTTAATGCTTCAACATACCAACATATTTTATGCAGCTTTGTGGACTGTTTGGGGAACAACCTTTTTTATTCCAACATGACTGTGACACAGTGCACAAATCGAGCTCCAAAAAGACATGGTTGGATGAGTTTAGTATGGAAGAACTTGACTGGCCTGTACAGAGCCTTGACTCGACCCCACCCAACTTTTAGAAAGCCTTCCAAGAAGAGTGTAACCTGTTACAACTGCAAATCGTGGACCAGCTCCATATTAAAGTCTATGTATTTGAATGCAGTGTCAATAAAAATCCCTGTTGATGTAAAGTCCCATATCAATGAATGTCTACCAACCCTGCTTTAATCCACCCTAACAATTACACAAATCATATAGTAAACATCAGCTGTATCAGAAGCATAGTCTGTGGATTGATCTGTAGAAAAGGGGACAGTATAGGCCTGGTATGGTCCAGAAGCTAAAAAAGGAACTGGAAACATCTTTCTTTTCCTCTTCTCTGTCAGTGCGTGCGAGTGTGTGTATCTATCTTGGGGTTCTTCTCAGGGTCAGGGCTGCGGAACGTTCGTGCAGTTCGTCACATGCTCTTCAGACGAGGGATGTCAGTGTGTGCTGCAGGATACTACAGTACTGCCGCTAAAAAGATCTAAACATGAAACACATATCTTTGGCATTAAAAGAGCTTTGTTTACTCTCACCAGGTTGGAATGATAGACTTCCAGCAGGAAAAAACATATATCATCTCTCAAATGGTGTTCAGGAAGTCACATCCTGTTTCTGTATCATGACAGATCATGTGGCTTGCAATGGAAAATAAGACAAAGCAAAAAAAAAAAAAAAAAACTATTTTAGTTGTTGCTAAGATTCTGTATGTGGGCTCACAATTCAGTTATTCATTCTCATAAGTATGATAAATGAGGCACGGTTACTATTATACATAATAAATGAACATTTTTGCACTTTTTTGCTGAACATTTTGAACTTCTGTGACCCAAGGTAGAAAAACAGGGGGCTAAGTCGACTGATTTACCTCTAGCCCAAGCTACGATTCACACTCTCAGTTAGTGAGTGTAAAATATATTGATGACTTTCTACTAGGGATGAGCACCAAAACCCAGAACTTAATCCGCCCCAGTGCCTAATCCTAAATGACCGAACTATGACGGTAACAGTTCTGCTGTCAGTACTGGAGAAATGTAAAAAAAACAACACGAGAGAACTCACACACAGACATTTACATTTACATTTACATTTACATTTACGGCATTTAGCTGACACCCTTATCCAGAGCGACGTACAACAGTGCTCAAGT
>JBBKCR010000027.1:8705086-8715629 GCA_037577295.1 Ladigesia roloffi | reverse complement strand
GAAATGTCTGACGCCCATCCACTTCCATTATATGACTACCAGACTGCTACGGCTAAAGCTAAAAATCTGCGTTTGTGTTATGCTGAGGAGAAAATGTCACCTTCGACTTGGATGCCCTGGGGGTAAGCAAATAAACATCAAATTTTCATTTTAGGTTGAACTGTCCTTTTTGTTTCTTGTTGAAGCTTTGGACAGCATCACAACTGCATGTTGCAGGATGAAGGATTTAAGAACTTGATATATCTGCTGATGTAAGATTAGGAATTAACTTGCATTGTCCATGGAACATCCATTTATTACATTTAAGGACCAAATATCAACATGAGGGATTAGTATTAGTATTAGTGATTTACTACCTGGTAGTATCTTTGGTCCAGCAAGCATTTGACTCCTTTCTTTTGCCTTTCGCAATGAAAAATATGAAATATACAGATTGGCATGAGCTAATTTTCTTTGTGCACATCCTGAAAACATTGAATGAACTGTGCTTGATAGAGATAGGTTGTTTTTGTTATTTTGGAAGCTCTAAAAAAAGTAAATTATATTGATTTCATTTGACTTGTGCGAATGGATACATGACCAGGTGCCTTTACATCCTACCTGCACCTCTGTAAAGAGATGTCTGTCTCAATACCTTAATTAATAGATATTAATGAAATATTTGGTATACATATTTTGTACTACTAATACGTAATGAGAATTATTTGCCTGCATCTTTTTACCATAAGTAAGAGTAAATGTAAGCATGGCAATATTTGTTGCTGCTAGCATAACACATGATCCATCTGGAGTGTATCATGGAGTGGGCCATTGGACCTCCTTCACTGGGCCCCAAGGGGTCCATTCCCTGGTTGGAAGGGGGCTCTATCTATGGTCTTCCTCTTATCCCTCGTGGGGGGACCAGTTGGATCGCACAGGGGGCCAGTGGGAGGTGCGTGCATGGTCGTCCACCGGGGCTGGTGATCATTGTCATAGATGTTCTGGTAACCCTAACCTAACATCTTAGGTTCCCTAACCCTGTACCACATTGTGGGTGTAAATATGTCAAATTTAAGAATTTGTTTCAATTTAGACTATGGGAGTTCCCATCGACAACAATTGTTGCTGAATATAAAACCTACATTTTTACTAACATTACCAAGGTGAAATTTCAACAATTCAAACATGTTGTGGATTAAGGTTGTCAATGGAGTATAAAGCATGTACGTATTTTGCGGGGAAAAATTTGGATTGAAGGGGTTAAACAATATTGCATCAAGGACGAAGGATGATTTATTGAAACAATGCTCATGAAGGATGTTATTATGTTGACCTGCATTTGGCATCTCATTAGAATTGGGAATCATATAAACATGTCCAACGTCAGACTTAAGCCTTCTTCCTCATTGACGCCACGGCACTTCGACCCAATAAGAAGAGTTAAGTAGGCAGGCATTAGATCAGCCTTCACCAAGATGTGATTACATACTCAGTTACAAAGGCACGACGCAAGAGCCATCAATCACATTGCAGGGGCTTACAGTCTATAAGCATGAAGATATTTCACCACTCGTCCAAGGAGACCTCAGTGGATTGACATCAGTCATATTCTTTTTTTTTTTTAAGAAGGGTGTACGAAGAATCTGATGAACAATCATTAGGATCGAGAACATCTATTGCCTTTGAGTAAAACAAACATTCTAATTACATATAAAAAATAATGAAATTTCATATCACACAAACACAGACTGTTTCCTTTTACAACTCTGACAGATTTGTCAGCTTTAATCTGGTTAAGAGGGCAACATGCCCCTCTCAGATATGAGGGCAACATTAATAGCCGCTCTGTGCTAATGAGGCAAGCGGGATGACAAGCTCAACTAGCCACAGTGCAGGGCTCTACAATTGACCAGCCAAAGTCCATCATAGGACAACATTTGTCATGGCTCCACCTTGGTAGGAAGGCCATCAGACAGATGTATTCAAAAAGCTCAGCCCCACACAACTGGTCAAATATAAGAGATAAGAATACACACAAATGAAATGCACAAGTTGCCATTCTTTTATGAACTGTGCTGTAATCCAGCAGCTTCAATCCAGATTCAGTTTCTGATGGGATGAAGCAGAGTCACACACTCTAACATATTTTACATATTATATCAGTTCTGTTCCTTTTATTAAAGTAGTTTGATATGAATATCTCCACAAACACCACTGCCAAATGTTTGAAATTTTGTTTTTCCTATTGTGCTACTTAAATAAACTATACATTGTAATGTCATTACATTGAACTGTATTGTGTTTGTCATTCATGTAGTCATTTTAACTCACACAAACTATGTTTAATTGCCAAATGGCCGCTTCAGTTAGAACCCCAGGTTGATTGTATGTGCTTACACTACCAAAATGAATGGCCATTAGAAAGAAAGCTTATACAAAACAGCAAAGCACTCAGGACAAGAAAAATGAATACACAGTCCCAGAGTTCTAGGCTCTAGAGATATAGAACAGCTTTCAACATATTTCACATGTTTGTCATCATATATTTGTATTGCAGCTTGGTTGACAGGCATGTCACTTTTGCACAAAGTCAGTAGTAAAATGTATAGTAAACATGATTATTTTGCAGTCATGATAAGCTTTGTATTACACCCGACATGTTTTATTAGAATCATGATAATCCCTCAAATTTTTCCTGAATTCTAAGGACAAATCTGACAGGTTTGTGTTTATCTCCTTAGCCTACTTTAGTCCTGCATCCTGTTCTGCAACTGAACTGCATGTTGTCTGTCTGATCTCAGTATTGTGTTTTTGGGAGTAGAAGTAATTGTCCCAACATGCTCCCATTATGCATAGAATTTCAGGGAGAAAACTCGCTTTACACTTCCAGTGGATTCAACCAGGGAAATGGCATGTGTGCCTGTTGCCAGGCCATTGGAGCTATTCCCCAGCTTTTCCAGAGTGACAGATGTGCCTACAAAAGAACCACAAAAGGAATGAAGGACTCAGGATCCAAATATTACATTTACATTTATGGCATTTAGCTGACACCCTTATCCAGAGCAACATACATCAGTGCTCAAGTAGTCCACAACTGTATCAAGGACCTGTAAAGCAAGACTTAAGTCAACATCCACCGTTTGATTGATACACCAATCAAGATACATACACAACACCTGTTAAAGAAAGTCAGAAGGTAAAGCAAGGATAGGAATTAGGAGGATTTGAGTAAGGATTTGATCCAATCAAGAGTTTGATGCGAGTAAAGAGCATTTGATTGTTGGGGTGGTCATATAGATATATTCATTATTGTTATTTAAAAGAGGTAAATCAGGGAAGGCTGCTGAATGTTTTGGTCAACAGGAATAAACTGTAAGTTCTCTTAATGGATGTAGACAATTTGTGGCTGCTATAAGAATAGTCTTACTGGTGTCAGAATCCTGTAAGAATGATCCTTCTTGTACTTTTAAAACCACCAGACAGGGGCTTCAGGGCTGGCTTACAAAACTCTATTTTAAGGGCAGCTTACAGAGGTTAAAGAGAATTGCCCCCACTCTAGTAAAAAATACTTAGCCTAATTGGCCCATCATTAACCCTCTGCTTGCAAGGTCTAAATGATTGAGTTCACTGGGTCATCGGGACAAGATGGAAACATGTGCTCAGGGACTTTTTTACTGGGTAATCAATTCCAGCCAACACATCCAAAACAGGTCTGCTTCAAAAAACTGTATAAATAAATGTAACAATGGTATTTAAAATAATATTGAACGCCCGAACAGGGTTGGGAACTTTGAGTGCTGCTGGTTCATTACCCAATCTCAGATCAATTGGAGCAACGACAGATGGCTGTGAAACCCCTTCTGGACATGTCTGAAGTACCGGATATGTGTGCTGAGCCATAAACTGGGACATGAGCATCAGAACTGGGGTCAGAACAACATGTGTGGGGTCAGAACAACAAGATGTACAGGATGGATGGCATCTGATACACTATACAATTACATTTACCACACCTAAACATTTTGTCTCATTCATATTTTTATTAAACCTGTGTTGTGTCGCATCACACAAAGCTAAAAGCGAATTAACTGATTATTTATTGCTGCCTCTATATTTGTAATTTTGCACACTTAATATCTATATAGCTATAATAGATAATTTTATTTATAATACTGCATTCATTCAAATTTGTACTGTAGCTGTATTTGTCAACTATACTGATTGATTTGGATTGTGCATTGTTCCTAGTATCCTTTCTTTTTGTATACTGTGTATACTGATCTTGTGGTATTCTGTTTTTGTTTTCTGAAGCAATGTTGCTTCATTTCACTGTGGTACTGTGTCTAAAACGACAATAAATCTACTTGTTTTAATTCAACTTGACGATTATTTGTTTACAATTGCTGTTAGGTGTATGCCCTTACAGAGCTGAGACAGTGTTGAACCCAGCACACATCATCATAGTGCGCAACTCATCGTCTGTGAAGACGATGTCAGAGTTGTGTGACGTAACTAATTAATCTCACAGACAGCCTGTCGAGGTTTAAAAAGAGATATCCATAATCCCATTCAGTGCAGTTGAGTCGGAGTTGTGAGAGGAGCAGGCCAAAAAGATCTCAACTCAGATCCAGCTTGGTGTCCATCCAAAACTGTGTCATTGTCATCATCGGTCCACCTTAGTCAGAAAGGGAGAGGGAGATAGAAACAGAGGGAAAGAGAGGTAAACAGAGGGAGCGGTGCATAAGTAATAGGACAGTTTCCCCTCTCTGAGGAACAGCTTGTGATCATGGGCAACAGCAAGAGCAGCGCTTTGTCCAAGGAGATTCTGGAGGATCTTAAAATGAACACCAAATACTCGGAGGCTGAGCTGTGTGCCTGGTACACCACCTTCCTTAAAGAATGCCCCAGTGGGCGCATTAGCAAGGAGCAGTTTGAAGGCATCTATGCCAGCTTCTTTCCCGATGCTGATCCCACCGCCTACGCCCGCCACGTTTTCCGCAGCTTTGACCTCAACGCTGACGGCACGTTGGATTTTAAGGAATACATCATAGCCCTGCACCTCACCTCCTCGGGCAAAACCCTGCATAAACTCGAGTGGGCTTTTGCTCTTTACGACGTTGACGGTAATGGAACCATCAGCAAGAACGAGGTCCAGGATATTGTGAAGGTATGTCCGTGAGACCCATTCTAATCCAACATCATCACTGGATTCATAAATGTATAAGTAATCACAGAAATGTACAAACAATATTTCGTAAAGATTTTTTTTCCTTCTGCTGTTACTCAAGTTTCACTTTTCTAGAGTAACGGCACAAAATATTTAACAATGTAAACAGTAGCTCATATTTTCCCTTTATGCTGAAAAAGGACAGTTCAGTTTTGTTCAGACAGTGGTGATATGTGTCCAGAAGACCAAATTAAGTAGATTTAAAAAGGAAAAACCTTCAAATTGAGACCAGTGTTAATTACTTCTTTACAATTGTTAGTTGTTTACTAGATGTTCAACAAGTGTGTCAAATTTGCCCACATGGTTAAAGGAGCTTAAGGTGGATTATACCTCCTGACTTTGCAAGACTTCTATGTTTGGTTAAGCCCTTTATGAGTCAGTTTATTATAAATGACAGTTCTGATATTAATTCTTGATTCTTCTTCAATTTAGGCCATTTTCAATATGATTCCGGTTGAGGATCAGAAAAACCTTCCAGAGGATGAAAACTCTCCAGAAAAGCGGGCAGACAAAATTTGGAACTTCTTTAAAAAGCAGGAAAATGGTAATGAAGTAACTGAGCATTATTGTTTAGTTAATAGTATACCTTTTATTAGTAAATTAGAATCTTCTCACAATCTTCATCTCTTATTGGCCTAACAGATAAGATTGCAGAGGGCGAGTTCATTCAGGGAGTGATGGAAAACAAAGACATCTTGAGGTTGATGCAGTTTGACGAGCCCAAGAAGATTCAGGAGAAACTGAAGGAGAAGAAGCAATAACCTTCAGACCGCTTTTTACAAAGAGACTGTTAACAACGCATTTCTTGTTTACACACCCAACCTCCTCTGCCACCCAGACATCCCCTGAGTCTAGAGGACCCTCTGCAGAGTTATGACCCAATGCGCTGACTCTCATCGACAGCTGTACAGGGCCTGGGCTTTTGCTTGAGAGAGGCCTCTACCAGGCGTTCCTCTCTATGAAGTTCAGATTTCTTGACCACTGATGCCTCATTAGCATTCATCACTCGTTTGGCTACAGTGGCAAGGAAGTAAGGCAAAGAGCTTCTGATGAGAGGAATTAGGCTCAAGTTAACAATCCCTCTCTAGCATAATCAATCCTCTTAAAATCTGAAGGTCAGAGACGGTAAATCCTCACAGGCCAGCAGTTCTCCTCTGGTCCCTCGTTCTTCTCAAGGATGTAGTTTGGACTTGGGTTCCCCCTATGCATGTCAGCTGTTTCACAGGAGACATGCGTCTATTATAACTTGTTTTTCTTTTTCAGTTGTACAGGGGCTTCAGGTGGTCATTTAATCTGGGGCATGGGGGTAGGTGTACTCACCTGATGCAAACATGTATTGCTCAGCAAAGGCTTCAGTAACTCACTATCTCTACTACTGCCATCCAGTTACATGTCATACATGTTCTGCCTTTTATCTTCATGTGCAAGGATCAAATGACATGTTTTAATGATTTTCTAAATTAAAACAGGGAACAAGAATAATGTTATAACTTTCAGCACTTTGCTTGTTAAGTAATTTCCTCCAAGATCAGAAAAAAATTTCTGACTCTGACTGATTCGGATTACAATATTGGACACCTGAAATATAAAACATTTTGTTTTATTTGCTCGCCCCTTATCTGAATTCAGCACAATCGTTTATTTTGAATGTGCACAAGCGTGCTTTGTAGAGGACGTGCACTTATTTTCACTTCAAAAAGCAATAAAACCTGTCACTTGACCAGGTGTGCCCAAACATCTGCACATGACTGTACATATTTACTCCATGGACGGTTCTTGCTTTCTTCTGTATGAGGTATCATATCATATTGGCTGTTTTTTGCAGTAAACAATAGACAGGTGTTAACTGGTGTAAATTCGAAGGCGCTGTTTATTATTATTTGTTGTTGCTAATATTTCCTGAGAGATCCTAATGTACTACTCATTTTTGTGCATGTGTAGAGATTTCCACGCTTTTAAATATGCTGCTTTCTGTGATAGCTTACGCTTTGAGGGTTTTTTTATATTTTTTTTAGCCAGCATGTATTGCAAGTTTACCCAATTACTGCTTTATCTTAAACATATGGACAAATATGTCTATGATGCATCTCTCCATATATCTATTATGCATCATATACTTTAATGGTCATAGGATAGGAAGAACATGTGTATGCCAGTCTTATCTGTTCAGTCAGATCTTTACAAAGTTCCAGGTGCAGCCCCTCGCCTACTCCCCAGCCTGCGTGTATCTTTGTCATGTTGTTACTGGACATTGCCAGGGCTTGGTGAGAAAAGCATGTGCTTACCTCTTTCTTAAAGCCATCTAAGGCTGTCTTTGGCTCAGCCTAATGCATGGCCTGGTTTCAGGGATGGAACACTGAGCCAATAGCTCAAGTTCCGGTAGGGTGGGGCGGGGTGGGATGGATCTGCGACTGACCCCAAGAGAAATGGAGCCAAAAGGCTACGTTTCATCTGCTTAAAGGGATCAGTCCACTCCAATCAAACTGGCTGGGTCATTAGCATGAAGGGAGAGACACTCAACAAACATGAGCAGCCATGAGGTGCTACTTAGAGCCCCATAAAGAGTTTCTGGTCCTGTTGATGTGATGGAAAATAAAAAAAGTAGTTCAAATATAAATTTCATCTTTTTTTATTTATTTATTTGTTTATTTATTTATTTACAGACACTGTAGTCATTTCCTGGGCATACTGAACATAAACATGACAATTCCATAAACATGTATTAATGGGGAACATTAACTGGAGAGCAGATAAATCAACAATTACAATATCATACAAAAGGGAATTCAGTTACGCACACGGACATTAAACTAAACAACTTCTCATATTACACAGAATGCACATCATTGACGTGAAGGATCGGTACAATTTATGCCACATGTAATTCAGAGAAGATGAGAGATGACTTGTACATGCAAAACTGCAGACAGGTTAACCAGGTACACCCAATGGTTGGCAAAATAAAAGGGGGATGGTTGTTAGTAGAAAATAACCTCAGTAAAAAATAAATTCAGTGCACTACCTGAAAATGTCTGAGCAAATCGTCGCAAATCGGGACAAACTGTGCATGTGTGTATGTGTGTGTACAAATGTTTTACAAATACATACCCATATATACAACACTCATAGAAGTATCAGTTCTAGGTTTGTGTCATGGTTCAGGTTCAGGTACTGTATTTATGTATACATGTAAATATATATGTCTATATAAGATGTCTATACAGCCATCTTATATAAAAGTTAAGTCAAACTAACTGTACAATCTTAAAGTGTTTTTTGCAAACATTAGTTTTTTGCAAATGTTTGCTAAGCATACAATTTTTAAACATGTCAAACCATATGTTTAAGTTGCATTGATTTCACTTTTTCTATGTGCTGAATTCAGTACATTATCAGTAATTGTGCATTCAAAGGTGCAGAGGTGGTTTCTCTGCTAATTTACACCTCCAAAATCCTTCCTCCGCAAAGTGATCAGGTTTTGTCCCAACATCGACGATATGTAACATTTAATGGTACTTGGTATACCAAGGTGATTTAGATGTATATCATCCCCATACAATCCCATTATACTTCGAATCCCTGCATGGTTTAATAGCTCCACAACAAGAGTTACGACGAGAGTGTAACACACATGAAGAGTAAATGCAGCCCACCTAAGCAGCTGCCTGCCTACGCACTGGTTGCTGGATTCTTCCACAACGTCCACTTCGGCAGATTATAGTTCACATCATTCATAAGATCAACTGAATTTCCTTCTCCAGGACACATTTGCTGTAAGATTTTAGAAGGAGCACAGTGCTTTTTTTAAACTATGTGTCCTGTGCTTTCAGAATGTAAATAAACATTATGCAGTTCTCATTTCTAGTACATGTAATCTCTAGGTAGAAATGATCTCTAGGTAGAAATGTTTAAGTAAGTTCTGGATCTGTAAACAAACAGTGCAAACTTCAACATGGTACAAGGAGATGAGCACTTGGTGGAATGTGCTTATGCTGACACTAGCAGACAAAAAAAACATTTTCACCTATATACAAACATGAAACAGAAGTTACAATGGACATTCCAAGGCAATTAACCTTTAGGCACTAAAAGGTGTACACCAATACAAATGATCATAAAGTCACCTCTGGTCCACCTCGGATTCACGCTAAGGTTCTCCAGCTCAGCCGTATCATTTCACCTTTGAGTCCTGCTCTAATAACTTCTACAATTGAACTTGGAATGGAAGCGGGATGAGACTGGGATGGGGCACAGAGCTGATTATTATGTTCTGCATAAAGAGGTTTCTTGGCTGCTTTTGAAGAGAAATCATATGGTTGGGCTTATGAGCGCAGTACTCTGTTGACACAGACTGTATGAACATGGTCAGTGCACTGAACGCCAGTGTCAAGGCCGTTTTTCAATTACACAAATACAACTTGATTTTTTTTATTTTTATAGACGAAATAGAACTATTCACTGAGATTCTGCATTTTTGAGAACCGCATGCTTCTCTGCAAAACAAATCTGCAAAAATATGAAAATATATCATATCCAACCGTAGATAATGCATTTTACTGAGGAACTTTAATTAATCAGGAAGTCAGATTTTTTATGTTTTTGGTTTGTTTTGGGGTTTTTTTGCCAAGAGTTTATCTTCTAACTGTATGTTAATTGTGAATATGGTAAAAATTGGTTCCTCGTTGCATAAATTCAATTTTTTTTACCACAATACAGATTGAACAATAGAACTATATAATGACACTATAGAATAGAATATTAGTAGATTTTTCCACAAACTTTACAAATGTTGAGGGATCATGCTGGTTTTTTAGGTTAAGACAGCTGTTCTTAAACTTTAAGTACTCTTCCTGTTGAGTATTTTTGAAGTCATTTTGAAGTTGTACAAAATTAATAATAACCAATAAGAATCGTGAATGCTTCCATTATTAAGAGGCAAATATATGTATATGTTATGGTTCTGTAGACAATTAATATTGACTGTACTCAACTGCAGAAATTGAAAGAAACTTGCTTGTACTGTGCTTGTTTTGTACACGAGCAATAATATCTTCATTTAGGGGTCTGGCCCGACCCGGGCAAAGTGCAGGCTGCTGAGTAGAGTTTGCCTCTAATCTGTCCTATATAAATGATATTCTGTGATTTGTAGGTTCATAGAAATCTATAAGACAATTTGAATGGTGTGTCCAAAAGTGAGATACCTGTATGGCTTTGGCCAAGAACTTGGAGTACTGTGGTTGACGGACAAGTTGACTTGGTTTGTGTGTGTGTGTGTGTGTGTGTGTGTGTGTGTGTGTGGGTGTGTGTGTGTGTGTGTGTGTGTGTGTGTGTGTGTGT
>JBBKCR010000027.1:8666570-8704419 GCA_037577295.1 Ladigesia roloffi | reverse complement strand
TGTGTGTGTGTGTGTGTGTGTGTGTGTGTGGGTGGGTGTGCATGTGTGTGTGTTTATGCTGTTCTGAGGCCAGTGTCCTCTAGATGTCCATGTCCACAGGTCTCAGATCTCCCGTCTTGTGCTCCCGCACCCACAGCTCTCTGTCTTTGGCTGGGTCTACACTCTGGAGAAGCTGGTCCACTGGTTCCAGTGTCTACAACACATTGTTTAGATGTTAGTACAGTGTGCCTGCATTACCCACCATAAACCTTCAAAAACAGGAACGCACAGCCTCTCATAACTCACACAACCAAACACAACAACTTCCAAGAATCACAAATCGGTTTAAAAGTTCCAATCATATATTTCTGACTTTCTCATGAGATAACAGATAGGCTGCTGCCACTGGATTTGAGGCTAAAAGCTGAAATAACTGTCTATCTCAGTATGACAGATTTAGATGTATACTCACTATGTTGGGACTCCAAATGATGATGTGCATTGTTTATTTTCAGTAAGAGATGCTTGTTTTATGTTCTCAAGCACATCATGTCTAGAGCTAAATAAGACATTGAGTCCTGTTTTTGGGATCTTTCCTCAAGAAAGATCCTTAATATAACCATTTATACACCTGAATTCCATACAGCAAAGAGAAATGTTATTCACATTATAAAAAAATATATCCATCACATAACTGGCTTTTCAATGAGCTTGGCATAAATATTAGTTTTTTGCAATTTAAATCATTTTATAAAATCTAATTAATGTCATATTTAAAATTTTGTTTTATTACCTATCTATACTGTAACAATTATGTGTGATGAAAAAAAACAAAAAACACATTGTCAACAATCCCCCAAGCAGTACCAGCACAGTCCACTTGGGGGCTGAAATCCACTGATTGAATCCAATTTCTGGATCTGGATTATTTTAATCACAATTTGTTAAGTGGCCAAGATCCAAAAAATTTGTATATACCCCTGTATAGTGAAAAACAATGTTGTTGCAATGTGTAATAGCATGTGTAAACCCTAAACAAGCCCCTTAATATGCTTCCAAACATTTAATTTCATTAAACTCATTATCTTGAAAGAAATTGTAAAAGTAACCCCATATTTGTACTGTACAGTTTACCCTGAACTCCCACTGAACCCTACTAGAATGTAAAATATCGATTTTTAAACAATAAAAATGCATAGGTTTTTAGTTCGGTTCTCAAAAAAATCAGCATTGTACTGAAACAACAACTGCTGATCCAAATTAAAGTGGGGATGGACATTCACACACACACACACACACACATCCACAAACACACACACACACACACACACACACACACACACACATATCCACAAACACACACACACACACACACACACACACAAACACACACACAAACACACACACACACACACATATATATATAACTATGACTATAACACATATTATTAAAGCTTTAGTTTGTAGTTAAAGTAGTAGTTATGGATTCTAGAGACTAAAATGTGGGCTCATTGACAGATTGGAAGAGTGTTGGGTGGCAGTAGCCTAATGGTTTAAACGCTTGCCTGTAAACCTGATAACCACAGAGGTGCAGGTTCCCCCATTTTCTAACATCGTTTCCTTGAGCATGAAGCTCCAGGGAGACTGCCCCTGTAACTAGTGATTGTAGCCTGGTTTTTGACCTGCATCTGCCCATAAGAGTGCTCATTCATCCTGACGCTTTGTTTAGAGAGAGCGTGCCAGAGCGTAATTTCAGTGGGCTCCCGCTCGGCACTAGTCTATTTGTTACGCAACAAAACACTTGAAATTGGCTGCCAGCCGTCGATTAAATCTGCCGCTTTCATTAGTACACGCCCACAGCGCTGTGGCAGGTGTTTACTCTCCCCCTGCTCAGACATCCTGGCGACCAGGCTCGAAACGCTAAGCAGCAGGATTTGCAAAAGCATTTAGCCTTAGGTAAAAGATTTGGTGCTTGCAGTTTCAGTAACAGGATCAGTAGATGGATCGTGACTAATGCCTTGCCCGATTGGTGGGCCCTTTCAGTTCTGCACAGATTAAAAAATGCTGGATTGGCCAGAGGGTCAGGGCTGCATTTATTAAGCCTCAGGCATCAGCAGGATGATGGAATTCTAGAGGGTCGCTGATAATTATTTAGCCACTTTCAGTGTCACAATTAGTACATGCAAACTGTTAGGAGACGTGTTGAAGTAGTGCGGCAGCCAGTGAGGGAGGTAATTAA
The DNA here is from genome assembly GCA_037577295.1 of Ladigesia roloffi. NCBI lineage: Eukaryota > Metazoa > Chordata > Actinopteri > Characiformes > Alestidae > Ladigesia > Ladigesia roloffi. The sequence continues at coordinate 8,702,201 of JBBKCR010000027.1, read as the reverse complement.
ACATAACATCTGTTACAGTGGCAATCCTGCCTCAAAGACTTTGAAGGCTGCCCAGTATTGTGAATGTTTGGATAACAATGAATACAATCTTGAACACAAATTTTAGGATATTTCTCAATGAATTAGACCATCACAGCATGTCACTATGAAGTGTAATCACTGTGGTCATCAAGAGAAGGGAAACACCTATTACTATTAATATTATGGGCTGTAATTAATTGCAATTATTTTTAAGAGGGTCTTACAGAAGCTCTGTAAGCAAAAGTCAGGTAATAGTGCAGTGGTCCACACTAGCATAACTGCTCTACTACCTGATTTACTTCAATGAGGTTCATCACAATTGATATCTACCCAAACCTATTAAAATCTATCCAAATCAATTCTAGTGAAGACCACTGTATAATTACCTTACATTTCCTTACAGAGCTACTGTAGGACCCTCGAAGAACAGACACCAGGGAAACTAAGGTTATGGAAGGTAAAGTGAAATATTACTGTGTAAATTAAAAGTATATCTTTCCTATAATTTTAAATGAATAACATCTTCTTTATGGTTCTCTTGACTTTTTTCTGGAATATAGTTTTTGGCCCATTTTCAAGCCTGGCAATCAAGAGAAACGATCGCTGTCCTGTAGCTTACAGCATGTGCCACATATGGCTAAAACTCTTCCAGAGTGCACAGCTCCTCATTAGCAGGTTTCAGCTTGAAGATATGCCAGTCATCCCATAAATAGTACCAGGATGAACATATTTTCTACTATTATAGTGTACAATATGGTAAGCAAGGTTGAACAAAAGGTTGTATGCCAGCAGTACACATTTTGGTAGAAGTGTGTATGTAAACAAGCCAGTGATAATGAGTTCCTCCACTAAAATAAGACCAGTAAATATTATGGGTGCATGAGTATTTGAGAATGGAAGAGTGAAAACAACTGATTGTAAGTAAAGTGGCCAATTTTGTCACGCATGAACACACTCCAGCACAGCACACAGTGTGAAATTCCTCTCTGTATTTAATTCATTCACCAAGTGAAGGAGATGGCAGCCAGGAACACAGCACCCTGGTAGCAGTGTATAGGGATGATACTTTGCTCAGGGTACCTAAGTGGTGCCACTACCAGTCCTGGGATTCAAATCCATGATTTTCAGAACACAGGGGCATCTCCTTAACCACCAGGCTACCAACTGCCCCAAATGAAATGTAAGTTTTGCTACAAACTATTATGAAGCTAGTTTATGGGATCAAGGAGCATCTTACATCCTTATTACCCTAATCCAGTATGCAGTGTGATATTCTGCATTTGAATCAGTTTCTGTATGCTCAGGTTACATACACAATGTGATTTTATGCATTATGGCATGTTTTGTTATTATTTTTTGCAGCCACATTGCCCTAGGAAGGTAGTACTACTCACACTTTGGTTGAACATGTCTGTCTCGCGGCGTAGAGTAGTGTACTGACGAAGGTGCTGCTGAATCATCTCTACCCTTTCCACCTCAAGCCTTTCCAACTCCTGCAGAAAACAAGAATAAGAAATGGCTCATATACAGACAACTGGAATTGCATTGTAAAATGTTACTCAGCAACGAGCACTCTTTTAAATAAAGGCATTAAATGGCAAGAACAAAGGGTTTTTTTCCTGCTGTGCCATAGAAGCACTATTGGTTCCTTAATGAATTAACATAATGATCTGATTTGTGAATAAAGAATACCTGTAAAGGTTAAAGAACCTCTATATAAAAACCATTTAGAAATTTTTATTTTTTATATTACTGATTGAACACAATTTTGCACACAGAAAGTGACTAAACATCTGAGAAATGTTTGAAGGCAGTTGAGATTAATAACTATTAAGCTGTCAAGTGTTAAAATATTTTATTACCAAACTTGTAGTAACCATCTCTTCAAACCACTTGGACTGCGCCTGATTGTAGAGGTCAACACAGCGCATTAGGTCGTCACCTGTTTTTGGGCAAAAGCAGAAATAATACATTCAGAAGTTTAGAGAAGTGAAAACACAACAGGTGGACTACAGAATTAAAACTGAGAAATGTTGGTGTAGTAATATATACACTATACAGACAAAAGTATTGGGACCTCTTAATTATTGAATTCAGGTGGCCCCTCACTTCCATTGAAGAGCGATCTTAACGCTTCAGCGAACCAAGAGATTATGGACAAAGTTATGCTTCCACCTTTGTGGACGCAGTTTGGGGCCTGTTCCTGCATGACTGTGCCCCAGGGCACAAAGCAAGCTCCATAAAGACATGTTGGGTTTGGTGCAAAATAATTTGACTGTCCCACACAAAGCCCTGATCTCAACTCCATCCAAGAGCTTTGGGATAAACTAGATATACAAGATTTTGTAAATTCTCCACAGAATGAAAGGGCACAAATTCCCACAAAATCTACAGAATCTTGTTGAAAGGCTTCCAGGAACAGTGGAAGCTTTTCAACAAGCTGTAAAACTCGATATTAAAATGTACTTATTTGACTGCAATAGCATTAAAGTCTCTATTGGTTTAGCGGTTAGCGTCCCAATACTTTGTTCATTTCGTGTTCCATGTTGTGGTCATGGAGCTCCTTTAGCCAGCAGGGGGCAGTTAAAGCCTATTCAATATTTTTCTCTCGCCAACATTTACAGTGTGTGAAAAACATTTTTAGTGAGGTCAGTGAGAGTATAACCGTTACTAAAATGAATAGTCAGAAAGGCTGTCTATACAGGAAATACATAATGAAAAGCAAAGTGATGAAAAAGACAATGTCAGACTGCAAAAATCAAGTGACATCTCTATCTATATGGAAATGAGGCAGTGGGTTTAATGACAATTTCCTCAGTAATTTGGGTAAAAGTGATAACTGACAGAGGGAAGACAGCATATTACAATGTTTCCTGCTGATTTACAATGTGAATTGTGCATAGGTGTGTGCGTGGTGTTAGGGGGGTTCTGTGGTTGCATCTGCATGCACGTGTGTGAGTGAGAGAGAGAGCGAGAGAGAGAAAGATAGAGAGAAATACCAGGTTTTTCTATAGCCATGGTGTATTGCAGCTTGGTATCTACACAATAGCCTACCGAGTCAGCAAAGTAACATTCAATAAGATTGGATATTCCCATTAAAGTGTATCCTAGTTAAAACCACATGTGCATTAGATAAAGATTTCTTTAAATAATACAGAATATTATACATATATAATACATAAATATGCATTTATATGTCTAACATAAAATGTTTATTGGACAGTTGTTGGTAAATAAACACTCATGACTCAAAAAGAGAATACATTTGTGATTTGTAATAATCTGTGTGTACTGCGATACACACTACACGTTTCATCATTTCAGAACTGTGGCAAAAAATCCAAAACATCACCATTCGAAACAGTATATTAAATTTTAATATCACATCACTAACGAGCCTTTCAGTGTCCTCTGAGAGACCATTTTCAATCTTTTAGGCTAAACCACCTTAAAAAAAAACAAACTAGGCACCTGGGTACATCTTTTCTTCTTATAGCTCTGCTTATTAATATAACCAGAACAAGCTACTTGGCAGACATTTGTACTAAAAAACGTTTTAGTTATATGAATATAACCAGTCTGTGTTGCATGTATGTATGTATGTATGTACTTAAATTAAAAGATACGAGTCCTTGTGTCTTATTATTGCACATGAAACAGAATAGTTTGCTTATTTCACGTTTAAAACACATTGACATACTTTCTTGGTAGATTTAACATATTTAGTAACACAAAAGAACAAGTTATTTTTGCTTTTTCTAAGAAATCTATAGTAGCAAATATTGCTCAACCAAAATTTTCTCGGCAAGAAGTATAGATAAGAATAATATAATTTCTTAATATACAAAGCAATTTTTATATAAACAAGCAATTTCTCTATGATTTAATATAATCAATATCTACACATTAGTCATAACAACCTTATAAGTGACTGTTTTAGGGGTTTTTTGCAGCAACCAACTTTAAGTAAAATTTCTAAATGTGACCAGTAGTAGATATAACGATCTTATGATTTTCGACAAATACACTTGACAAAGAAAAAATAACCTTTCTTGCTTTCATATCAGATCACTCGTGGTGTTTCACAAGACACAAACTGAACTGAACTGAATTCAAACTGAATAATTAATCATAAATTAGTATAATAAAAAAGAATATAATTAAGGTTATGTTTTCCGTATAAGTCCGTAAGACATAGGTATTGTTCTATTTTGCTTAAAATACTTTCCACTCTTAGTAGTGCAGGAGCCGGATTCACACATTTAGTGTCCTGCAGAAGGCACGTCACCCCATGAGGACCCAGGCACCAGCCTGGTCCTCCTCACTGCCTGTGCGTCACTCAGATTAGTGGACTCAGTGTTCTCCCAGTCTGGGAAAATACTCTCCCACGATGCATCACAGAGTTTAGAGCTTTGTGAACCGCATCCTGTGGGCCATCGAGCTCCTCTCACCGTTGAGGATGAGTGAGTGGCCAGTGCAGGACAAATCCAGCATTGAAAGAACCCGCACCATGTGGCCAGAGGCTCAGCGTGCTGGACTGCTTTTTATAGCCCTTCCCCACTGGGTCTATTATCCCACCGTAAAAACACAGATCACCACACTGGATGTCCACTTTCCAGCACCCTCTGGAGCCAACGGGACCTGGCTCCTATTAAACGCGGGATCCTGGGGCTGGGCCAAACCACTTTCAGCCCGGCGCAGGGGCTCGAGCTTGGCCTACCCGTCACGCTTCTCACCCAAACAGCTCCTGAAACTCTTCTCGGCCCAACTGCACAACAATAGCAGGCAATTTATTCTCCACACTAGAGCAGCCCATGGAAAAAAGCTGCTTATGCAACTTTAAAGAAGGGGCAACGGGTGAAGCTGGGCTTATTTCACAGGCAAAACTATCATGGGGTAATAGTGTGAGAGAGGATGAGGGAAGTAAGGGTGGAATGAAGCCTCTAGTTCAAAGCACTTAAAACTAAATACGTATAAATAAATAAATAAATTTAGATATTTGTCCCTTTGGTGCAGTGCAATCTACCCCCGTATACTTGTATACCAGTATTGGCAGTACACTGCTCTTATATCGATGTAATATGGAGCTTCAGTTTAACAGATATATACAGATAACAATTTCTATTAATTTTACTCAATGAAATAGTGGCTTCCCTGTTGCACATTTTCAAATCCAAAGATGGCTTCCTTGCTATATGTCATATGATGGCAGCTTAAGAATAAAAAAAAACACACAAAACTAAATAAATACTAGGATTGCTTTGTGGAAAATATTTACAATATTTACAATACTGGGGAAAGACTTTTTTGGGTTTCATAAGTTTCTCAAACAATTAACACTGACTTTCAATTTTAAATGTTTAATACCAAGGTATGACATTTTAATCTCAAGCTCTTCTAAGGCTAAGATTGTGAGAAAATTGTGTTTAAAGATTCCAACACATTCCACTAATGCTTTTATCCAGAAGAAGCAGCATTAGAGGTTTTAAACAGCCAACTATGGTATTTGTGAACCTTCTCAGCATCTATAGTTTCTTCTCGTTTTGCAGTGAAAGTGCAATAATAGCATTAGTGAGGTAAATGCTAACAGGCTAGCCATCTAAAAGTAGATCCACCTCACGTATATCTTATACGACAAAAATCTCAGGTGCTCCAGAGATTAAAAAATGAATTAATTCTAAATTTAACAACCAAGCCGACTGTGCCCTACTTGACTAAACAGAAACTTCTGACAGTTCAATTTGGTTGACACAATAATTGATGTTTTTGAGAGCGCGCTGGGAGTGTTGTGTGGATGTACAGAGCTGAACAGTGCAGCGGAGCGTCCTGGAGTCCCTCTCATACTGTAGTCTGCGGGACTGGTTCTGACAGCTGGCACAGCCGAGCTCGACCATCCTGAGATTTTAATGAGAAAGAAGTATCTAGCAGACACAGCCGCTCCTCAGTGCAGGTTCACAGACTGAGAAGAAGCTCTCAGACACCCACAATATTTCAGCCTAGCGATGCACACAGCTCACTGTATGAGCAATATTTGTCCAGAGTACAGAGAACTCCTGAAACCAATTAGACTCCTACACCTTGGGTTGCATTCAGTGACTAAGAGAAGCAACTTAAGAAAAGATTATAATTTATTGGGTAACGATTCTAATGACATTTCTTATATAGGGACTAAACAATCAGCTTGAGCAGTCACAGTTACTAAGGGCCCCTGACCTGCTTGTGTTGATTTCCGCCGGGCCTTCTTGATATCCTCCTCTGTCTTGTTGCTCAGTTTGATCTCCAGCTGCTGCGTCTTCACCTCTAAGTCCTTCTGTCTGTCCGCGAGAGCCTTACGGGCCTACAGATACAAGATTAGCCCAAGTCAAAAACAAAGGCATTATTACAATGTATATATATCACATCTACGTTATCATTATTGTATCTCTAACATGTTATATTTTCTTCCCTTCTGTTGAATTTGGCGCATGTTGTCATCTGAACAAAGCAGTATATCTCATGGAAAGAATAATAATGAAACACGTGAGGCGGCTCACTGATGAGTTCAACCCAGCACCTCACCAAACCATCTGCTGAGGATGAGCGAGTCTGGGCACAGATACAGTGAGACTAGGTAGCTGTGATGCAAGCAGTGCAATCTGTTAAGCTAATGGTTGCTCATTTGAATTTGAGCAAAAGTATAAATGTTTGAAAAGGAATATATACACAATTTGGACTGGATGTTCCAGAAAGTCATTGTAGTTTTGATTTTTGATGATACTTTCCCACAATTTCTCTATCATAAAGAGTTTTTTGGACCAGAACATGATTTTTTTGGAGTTCAGTTACAGGGTTCCCACCCTAAGCCATTCTTAAAATTCCCTGACTTTTCCATGATTGTCCCTGACCAAAAAGAAGAATGTTCATGACCAACCTTATAAAGAAATGTCCGATAAAGTTTTGGATGCAGAGCAGAAATGGGCATTTAAATGTGTTATAGAATTCAAAACTGCATTTATGTAATTGGACCAAAACCTTAAAACCTCCATCTCTGACATCCTTGACATGCAAGTTTTATGTAGATATGGCCGGTAAAGTGGGCCATTCTGAACAAAACAGCTATTTATGCTATAAGGCTGCTTGATGTGGACGACTGGAGATGTGCAGTCACGGAAGTTGAGACGAGGTGGATCTTTTCAGCGCCTTCATCTTCATAATATTTCTTTTTCCGGACGCATGACTCGTAAGTGCCCGCTTTCCCATATTGGATTAGAGTATGACCAATTTACATCCTTCTGTCACCATCAGTCTTTCAATTATTCATTTTGAAGTGCACACTTGCCTGGCATGTTTTGTAAGCTAGCGAGTGTAAGGACAGATGTTGACACAGACTTTGCAAAGATTTTGCGATCTAGAGGGTTATGAGCTAAACCGAAACACTGGAAACAAAGACACGTAAATGTACATCAGGTTTTGGCTACTGCATGATATGCTATTAACAAAATTCCCTGGTAATTCCCTGACTTGTCACCCAAATTATCAAATTCCATGATTTTCCCTGTCTGGAAATGCCTTTACTGAAATTCAGAAATTCCCTGGCCTGTAGGAACCCTGAATTTGCATTTTTAAAAGACATTTGTGCAGATTTAAGGCCACTTGGTTAAGATAAAACGGGTCTTTCTGAAGGAATTTACTGTCACTTTGGAAATTTTGCCAATACTGAGAAATGTTGGCACTTCAGCCTGAGTTAAATCTTAATATTAAGGAGAATTTTCATATATCACTTTAGAGTGAATAATTGTTGGTATTTCTTTCTAAACTGGCAAAACGATGGATCAAAAGTAAAAAAAAAGGACAAGCACAGGTTATACCTTCTCTACAGCAGCATAGCGGCTGACCAGTTGTTTCCGCAGGTCAGCGATGTGGTGGTCATATTTCTTCATGTCCTTTTTGAAGTTGTCCCCTCTGAAAGTGAGCAGTGGCTTTTCCACCTCACTCTGGAGCTGCAAGGCAGAGATGGGCGGTCAGTGCAGACAGATGGATTCCACACATTACTCTCCCCACCGCCTCAGCAGCTTCCAGCTACTGCCCACTCAACTGTCCCTCAATGCCGTCAGCCGTGGACCTGACAGATTGTGAGGATATGTGTTTTCATGTGTGTAGGTGTGTATGAGTGGATGTGCTGCATCTTTGCATGTTTATCAGTGTGCATGTAAATGTTTCTGTTGCATCCAAATGTTTTTTGCTGTTCCAGGCTTTTCTACTGGTAAAGGTTACTAGCATTAGTTACAGGGACAATCCCCCTGAAGCAACAGAGGGTTAATGGTCTTGATCAAGGACACAATGCTAGAAAGTGAGGGTTGGAACATGCAAATTTATGGTCATCGTGTTCACAGGCAAGTATATATATATATAAATGAAATGAATCATATGAAAAATAATATAAATAATAAACTGACAACAAAACAACAACAACAACATCAGGAGTTATAGTTCCGTGGCTGCTACCTTTGAGGAGAATTTAAGATGGACCTCTGCCTCATCCGCCAGACTCCTCTTCAGCTGTGCCCAAGCCTCTCCAAGAGTCCTGAACCGAGTCAGAAGAACACCACAGTCAGATAAGGCACAGTACATCCAGATCCCAACACAGTACTTTTCTTTTACACGTGCTGGGTGTGAAAAAATGGGGGGATGGTTCACACTTGCACTTATTTTCAGTTTTGACAGATTTTAGAGTCAATATCCAGTGTGAATATAATTCATAAAAACGCAACGCAGTTTGTAATCAACAACCAGAAATGAAGTTTACATGAAAGACAGCAGACAAGAGAATATTTTTCATTTGAATACAACTGAATGAAAATAATTCACACAATATATAGCATTTCTACTGAGTGTGTTAGTGACTTTAGACACACAAACAGATCTGCCACCCTATGGCTCTTACATACCCTTCCTCTTGTGCTGCCAGTGGGATCTGGGAGAGCTTGGAGAGGTTCTTGGCATACTCCTCTTCAATCTTTATTCTACAGCACACAAAAGAGAGGATGCGGGGAAAACAATGTCAGACTCAACAATAGGATGTCACAGACCTTTAAAAAAATGCAGCTTAAAAACATTTCTACCCGAGTTTCATTATGAAGGCCCAATCCTACTTAGATATCCAACCAAAAATGCACTGAAAATACAATTATTATTTTAGCTTGCATAGCAGGGGGCATTTTTCATTGTTCTAGGTCACAAGTGAAAACTAAATGTCAGTTTGTGTAGCTGATTACCTGCTCAAACAAAGCAGTCTGTTTCAGTGTCATTATTTGTAACTATTCTGCTCATACAGTTTTCTTCCTCGACGCTCTCACTCTGTTGGGGAATGAGTCAGCCCCTCTTAGCTCACCTCAGAACAGGGGTTGCCTGTTATGTAACTCTGCCTACTGATTACTCTTATAATGTGCAGCAATAAGAAGTGTGGAACCTCTATCAGCGCTGTGTTTTCAAAAACATGCTTTAACCAGCAAGAGTTTATACCAGCGGCTCGGTGAGTATTTTAGGCCTGTAGTCAAGTAAAGGTTTCTTGCTTCAGTGAAAATAGAGGTAAACACACCTTGAACAACTTGAGCAATACTATAAGGCAATTTGCTACAGGAATACCGGAACTGTGCCGTACCTAAAAGTGTAAAGTATCTATTTGTCATACAGGGACACACCACAGCACACAGTGTGAACAGTACAAAATTCTTCCTCTGTATTTAAACCCATTCACCTATTGGAGCAGCGGGCAGTCATGAACCCAGCGCCCCGGGAGCAGTGTGTGGGGACGGTAACTTGGTCCCCTCTGAGGGTACCTCCAATATTTCACTAGCAGTATTGAGATTCAACCCTCTGATCGCAGGAGTAACTAACTCCTTAACCACTAAGCTCCAGCTGCTTCATAACTGAACATTTGCACACTGCTATTCGGGAGGCTCCCACTTGGTAGCAGACCACTGGTTCTCTTGGTGAATGGGTTCAAAACACATCTGTTCAAGCGTGCTTTTGCTCTCCGATTCATTTCCACTGTCTAAATGGACTAAATTGAATATGATTTTTAATTCTAACATTTCATTTTAACAAAACCTTTGGTCCCCCCTCTTAGATGTTTTCTATATTTATTACTTAATAACCTTTCTATTTTTTTATGCCTGCCTCATTTTCTTGTTTCTTTCTTTTCAATCCGGTAGACCTTAGCGATACTGTAATTGCATTATTATTTTTTTATTGTTCTTTTATTCTTTTGTTGTATACAGAGTTATTGAGTGTTCTGAAAGACACTTTTCAAATAAATTGCATTATAATTGTTATTATTATTATTACTAAATGCAGAGAAATAATTTCACAATGTTCCCACTGCGCTCTGGTGTGTGACTATACAGGGAGCACCTATATATGTATAACAATATTCAATAATTTAATGCATTTCTGGTCTGCATACTGTTGTGGTTTGCATTATCATGTGAGTAACATCACTTATTCTATATCACAGTCTCTGCTAATAACACACTCACACTTATATGACCTATTATAGGTGAAATTAGCCCAGAAATAACCAAAATAAGAATTGAAGCTATATACATAATGTAGGTGATCAATCTACATTAACTCAAGTTTTAAAAAATGTACTATAAGTACATTGTGGTCTTCAGTTTTAAAGAGTTGTTTGTGATATAAATGCATGTATTCCAAATGACACCAGGTACATTTCAACAACTATTCATAGTATTTGGACCAGCAGAAGCATTGTGCTTTTATTGAATCCAGCACTGAATTTAAAACTGTATGCAAATTTTGGGCACCCCTAGTAAAAGGACATGTTTGGTTGATTTTTTAAGTGCATTTTTTAAGTAATTTTTTTTTTAATCCACATTCATATTTTAGTACACAATCATTGTTTATTTGTTAATCAGGGCTCAGGAGAGAAGGAGAGTTTTTTGTTCTCATTCCTGTAAAACATGGAATGAATTTGGAATGATGTTTAAAATTTTGTATTGAAATTTCAAGCTGTATAGCTAATACACACAGACTTTTCTTACTGCCTTGCTCTTGCTGTTTGGTAGAAGGGCTGAAAATGATCAGATCTAGGCTCCTGGCTGCATTCTGTCAGAGTAAATCGTGATGTGAGGAGATGGGAGAGGCTTAAAATATCAGCAAACTGTTTTGTTACTGGAGTCTCTTTTTTTGAAAATGTAACTATACCTTGAGACTTCCAAATTATCTCCTGAAATTTGGGTCTTTGTTACAATAACATCAAAACGTCTAGGCCATAACAAAAAATAAGAAAAATAAGAACAAAATTAAGAAAAAAGTGATGTAAAGGGTGATGGTTATGGACATGTTTGTGCAGCTAGACCCACAAGGCTCTAAAGCTGGCCTACCTTTCTCTGATGAACTCAGCCATCTCTTTCTGCATCTGCTTGCCCTTCAGCTGCTTCTGCAGTAGAACCTCGAAGCCTGACACTGTGGTGGTCCCCTGAGGGTCCTTCTTATCGGTCTAAAAAGCACAGCCCAACAGTCAACAAACACACACACACATACAGAAATATCACCTGAAACACATTTCTGTGTGAGTCTGTGTGTTTGTGTGGGTGTGTATGGGTGTGTGTGTGTTTGTGAGTCAATGACTGCGGGGACAGGCTTGCATGAATCAGAGGGAGCTGTGTGGGGGCGTGAGGCCATGCGTGGATGTGCCTGATTCATGTAAGAGAGGGACTGAGCAGTTCATCTTATGAGTAATGGTGAGTGAGTGAATGTGTGTGTGTGCATGTGTATGTGTAAGGGGGGGGTGGTAGGTGTCTGGGTGTGTGTGTACACAGTATATGTTTTGTTAATCATGGCAGTAGTGGTCTTTGAAATAGAGAAGTGCACGCTCTAAATTAAGCCCATTTTTGCTGTGGTGTGAACATCTTGTCCAATCACAGGGTCAGGAGAGCACTCCAGTGGGTTAAGATTCTAACATTCGAACTTAAATACATTCTTTTGGTCAATGCAGAACAATAGGTGTTCATGTCGTACTGCTGTAAAGTGTCTTTAGTTTTACTTATAACAGCTATAAGTGTTAATAAAGCAAAAAGGTAATTGTATTTACATTTATGGCATTTAGCTGACACTCTTATCCAGAGCGATGTACATCTGTGCTCAAATTCATTTGCATGTGACTATATATTTTCCAACGTCTTTTTATCCCTATATGAAACAAGCAGTTTTATTACTATACCTTTAAGACAAGCAGATCTATATTAATTCTGCTGAGCAGTTACCCTGTTTTTTATCTATAAATATTTGAAACAACATTTTGTTCACCTCAAACACTTCTTATATTTTTATTCATTGTTTCTCATTTTATATGCAGATGTTGTTTTTGTGATGTCATAAACAACAAGCCAAGTACATGCATTCACTTATTCATAAACGCAATTGTGTTTTTGTCATGAAACACTCGCGCTCAACTACTGTAGGCTAAACAAATTATTAAAGATAAATTCCATCAAAGCTTCAAAATTAGACTGTTATTATCAGTTTACATCTATAGGTGGAGCAGTGAGAGTATGTAAGTGAGAGTATGTAACACGTAATGATTATAGGTTCGAAATATCCATAAGTAAACATTCCATTCATTTTCTCTATACAGCTACAAGACAAATGATCAATTCATAAAAAATGCTTGGGAGCAAAAAAATAGGTTTGAAAAATGGACAAAATGGCCGAAAAGATACCAATAAGCTACTTCTTAAACATACTACACTAATTGTCTGATCGTTTTTATTTCAATCCTTTCCCCATCGTTACATAATCACACCTTACAGTGAAGTATGCAGATGGATTATGCAGTTAAAATCTACAGTGTCGTTTTTACTGGAAAACAACGAGACTCAACCGAATCAGCTCAAAGCCTGCCAGGCTTGTTAAAATGTTCAAATATACTATGGGGATTAGGTATTATAGCTGGAATTAACACTGTTCAGCTCTGTATACTTATCAACATAATCTCAACACTCCATATGACAAAGTCCTAACGTGTGTGTGCTTGTATGCAGGCAGGATGCTTGAAAGAGTTTGTCCACCTCTTGTATATTGGTTATATATAAGAACACTAACCAAATAATTTTAGCTTTGACTATGAGCATCAGTGTGTGTGTGTGTGTGTGTGTGTGTGTATGTGTGAGCATGTGTGCATGTGTCTGAGAGCATTTGTGCAGCTGCCACCTTGACAGCCACTGACGTGCTTCATCACACACAGCAGAGGCGTCACATTGTCTTCACACACTTGGCTTGAGAGGAGCAATGCTCATCCAGCACAAAAACGCCATCATCTTGTCAGCCTACAGTGGCTACACACACACACACCTTCACATCCCCAGCAAACTTGGCTGCAGCAGCAAGACACACAGCTGAATCCCTAATGACATACTGGCTGACATACTATTTTGAGTAAAGTCAGTTTCTGCTGAAAACACCATAGAAGAAAGGAGACAGGAATCTTGATCAAGAAGTGACAACATCTCCAGCAGTTAATCAAAAGAAGCGAAGAGTGACACATGCACGACTCTAATCTGTGCCTTTTTAAACTAACAAACCTCTACAAAGAAGCTTTGTTTGTTGTCCTAAGTTCCTCATGGCGAATTTGACTCAAAATGACAGTTTTCTGGCCAAAGCAGATTTAATAAACGAACGACATTAAAAATGACTAAGCAGACATGCCACTTTTTCCACCGGCCTCCACAGTACCCCTCAGCAGGCCTCCAGTCTGACAGTCACTGACTAGGAAGACCCACGGATTTGTTTAAATAATTCTCTGTAATGTGCAGAGCATGGACGTGTTGAGTAACGGATAAAGCTAAAATGGATGGAGTGCCTTTCACCTGACCCTTTTACCTTCCATGCATCATTTTCCATTACACATTATCTGGCTGTCACACACACACACCCGCCCACACATCTCTCACCCAGAAGAAGTCGCAGTAGCTCCACTCATTGGGTTTAAGGAGTTGCTGCTCAGGTGTGGACTGGGGCAGCGGGAAGGTGACGAAGTTGATCTGTAGAGAGAGAAGAAAACAACAGAATGTGTTCAAGGCAAAGGCAGGCAGATACATCTGTGTGAGGAAACTTTGGAGCAAAATGTATTTACGCAGTCACAGTGTGTGCTGACAATGCATCCAAAATTACTGCGAAGCGTATTAAGTATTCACAAAAACAGCAAAGAATCATTAAATAACTGCACTAAACATGCAAGATGCAGGGTTTAAACCTTTGTCTGGGAGTGTAGGACCATTAGCAAGGTCAGTAAACATAGAAATGCAAGATTAGAGATGAAGAGATAGATTCAGATCCAAAACAGAATTGGGGAACTAAATTATAAGTGTGTATATTAGCCTTTCCCAGCTAGAATATATGCTGCGTCTTCTCAGGCATCTGACGTAGAGATTAGTAACAGTGTTATTGTGTATATTTTCTTTCAGCATATGCATATGAAAGAACACTTTTTGAAAACATCACCACTATGTTCCTGCATTTGTCATGTGCAGTAAGGTTTCAGCATGTACATGGTGTATCAGTTGCATGTTTATATATTTTGTACATTACACACAGTGACAGAAGGCAGCCAATTTGCATCTGAAACTGCCCTGAAGGGCTTAGTGCATCTGGAAAGAAACTGCAGCATGATCCAAAGCTCCAACCACAGCATTCACTGAAAACTGCCTATACTGAACAAATATGTGCAAATACGTCTCTAACAGTCAAATAGTATTTCTAATGAAAACATCTAGTGACCAAACTTTTAAAGCACTGGTGAAGACAGATTAAGTTAAACTATTTTGGTTGGTGGCACAGACAGAGCACCCTCTGTGAGTGTTTGTGTCCAGCTATAAGTGTGATATAAATGGGTTTGAGCAAAATATAGCTGGCTTGTATATAGCTTGGAGGATACAGTGCCTACCAGTGCCAGAATATGCAAGGAGAAAGGAGAGAAACAGAAAGGGAGAAGGAGAAGAGTGGGAGGTATATTGGTATGAACATATTTACCAGCATAATTGTTACATATATTCAAAAGGTGAATGGATTCATGATAAGCTTAAAGAAATCATGCATGAACTGGAACCAGTGTACACAAGCAACCTTCCTTTCTTCCTTCCTTTCTCCCTTCCATCCATCCATCCATACATCTATTTCTGTCATGCAAGCCATTCTTTCTGAAGATAACTTCCTGGAGCATGGGATTTTGGTTCCTAAAGTGTGGCTGAAGCTTAGAAAGCTTGAGAACAAGAGAGTGAAGTCATCACCATGAGTTAATAAGTTGTGACAACACAATTAAATTGTTCCCACCTCTTATGGTCATGGTCAGGCATTATAAGGATGGTACTTGAGTTCATTAATAATAATATACCTTTAATTCACTGCACTCATTTTTAGTTTTAGAGGAAAGCATAGTTATGAGTAAATATTCAGTTTAAAAGATCCAATCAGAGCAAAGCACCACCCCTGCCCAGGAGCCTTGATCAGTCCATATGACAAAAATACACAGAACAATTTGTCATCTTTATTTATTTTAAAACTAATTAAAGAAAAGAGCTTAATTGAAATTTTCCTGACACTAATGTAAATTGCTTTTCTCAACTTCTACCCAAAGGAAGGTCATAAGCAGCTGTCTGGGACTCTAATCTTAGATTAAAATGTTACTGCATTCAAACAAGCACACAACAAATAAGTCAAAAGACATACTCAAGTAGGTTTCTTCTCCTTCCTTGATCACTACAGTAAAAGTACTTAAGTTTGACATTTCAGTACCTTTTAAATACCTGTTTCTTGTTGATGAAGATGAGGAAGCTTGTAAAACAAATTCAACAGGTGGGGTAGATTGGGGCAAACATAGAGAATAGACGTCTGGTGATTCTACCTGTGATCAGAAGGTTGTTGGTTCAAATGATCTTGGACAGATGGCCATGCACTGGGCATTTTTCCAGAATGCACAGATTTCAAGTCCGCCCCGACATATGAGTGACTTGCTAGCGGGGCCCTGGTGACTCGCTAGGGGGGGCAATGTTTCGAATTGGCACTGGCACTCTACTGTGGTTTGTTCATGTGTGATACAATAGTCACATTACACTTCACATAACTTTTATTGGTCATCATCCTTTTACATTTATTTAATTTGTATGTTTTTGATAATCACACTTACTTTTTAAGTTGTAAAGACCATGAAACAAATTTGACTGTCCAAAAATGTAATTTACAGTTTACCAGTTTACTCCAAAAGTTCTTTATCAAGGTCTGTTAAGTTTCAGCTGAGCCTAGGAGGTTAATGTACATAGTGTTGTTGGGAAAACTTATATTATTTCTCATACTGTATAGCTTACTTTTTTACCTGCAAGTATGTCATAAAAAAAATCGGACAAAGTACATCACCTTGGCAAAAGTAGTAGTAGCAGCTATTTTTGAATTTTATCAATACCTTTACCTGTTTTGTCTGACTAGCTGATTGATGTGTTAAAGGCATGCTTTTGGTAAATGTGTTTTTAAATTGTTCCTTTGTTATAAACAATCATTTAATAGCTTTATACTGTACTGGGGTAGAGAAAAAGCCAAGACATGCTCAAAACACACCATGCCATCACTCCTCATTGAGATAAAAGACTCAAAATGATCAAGTATTCACATGGACAAAGCAGGCACTCTATTAGAGGCTACACTCTAGGGTCCACAGCGTCTCCAATTAGCCTGCAAGGTCTGCAATTATGTAATGTTCACCATCTGCACTGCCTCCCTGCAACTGCCAAACAGGATGTTCCTTCTACCACACACACACACACACACACACACACACACACACACACACACACACACACACACACACACACACAAACAGCTTTGTAAACAAACGGAACTTCAATTCCCAACACAAAGAGAGGCTTCATATCACGGCCATGTCTCTCAAGCCACGCCCCCGGTCCCTGGAATACTGAGCCAGGGCAGGTACCCCTGTTGTTGTCTGTGTTGGTTTATCCTTCTCTCTCTGATTGTGCCCACCTGTACCTCATTTCCTGTTTCCTACTTAAGCCTGACCTGGATGTCACTTTCAATTCTCTGTTGTGTCTACACAGTGTCAGTGTGTGTCCTGTGTGTGTCTTTCTCTCTCAGAGCTCTAAGCTATAAAATCTGGTATCCCTGGCTTTTGTCCACCCTGCGTTAACATCAGAGCGAGGCCGAACAGTGTGGACTCTTAGACTCCACTCACTTATGCTATGAGTGTGAATGTAACAGACTTGACTATAATTTTGGAGACAATACAGACATCCTTACATTGTGGTTTTATCTGAGTTCTGTCCCATTTCTCTGAACAAAACTACTTACAGCCACCTCTGCATGTCGCATCTGCACCCGCCAGCACAATCATGACACTTCGCAAAGATTTGTTAATGATTAAGATACACAGTTGGCTTTGATTTGCAACCATTAATTAGCATGTTAATGCGTTTCGCTGCATTGAAATGACCTAGTGGTAATGACTGGAATGGATTTTTGCAGAGGAAAAGTGCAAAATGTGAAGGCCAATTGAGCCATTGCTACTGAGAGACAATGTCAAGATGTTGAATTATTGAGGACTCGTTTTGTTTTGGCCTAAAATTTTACGTCACAGTAATTAAACCAGCCTGTTTAATTCTAAGAGATAAAGAGGGATTGGAAAAGGGCCATATATCAAGTGGATCTTAGGGGAAAGAATGAATAAACAAAACGTTGGATAGAGGGCTTTTAAAATGAATATCACTGCAGTTTAAAGTGTTCAGAGTTGCAGTTTTATTTTCATTTCATCTATGCTGGATCTCAGTACTTACAGCATTTATTGTAGCAGTTCCAGTTTATCTTTTCTTTGGACACTAGTTATGAAATTATACTGCACAAACACACTCCTATGCGCACACACACTCACACTCGGCACATGAAAATGGATATGAGACAGCTACCTACCCACATGCTCTCAGTGCTGACCTTACACTCATGTGTCCTGGTTGCACTCTAATCAAACAGTGCCAGGCTTGATTTACACACTTGCGTCCAGTCGCGTCGCTCATTTTCTGCCTGGGAGATCATACTGATTGTCATGGTCACTGGATTTTCCATTACAGCACCTCTCCATCTATCATTCCCTGTGTTTAACTCAGCCTCTTATCCTGCCCAAAATGAGCTCATTTATCAGGGTCTGTCTCATCATGGTCCCACATCTCTTCACTGCCCCCATCCACCGCCAGCACTGTCCTGCCCGCAGTAGGAGAGGACCCCCCTCACTTAACCCTGGAATGCAGCATTTTGGGAAAAGCAGTAGACAGCACTTGTGTAGATCAGTTTAGATCTTGACCAGGGCTGCATAATGAGAACCTAAAATATAATCATTTAAATATAAAGGAGTAAAATTCAGTGCATCCGTCTAAAGACTACAAATGGTAGTGAGATGTTATCATAGCACGTTTTTGAATACATTTTATGCTGTGATGGCTTCACGAAAAGTCATGATATGGGGTTTTCTAATATATATATATATATAGTGTTTATAGCTACTTACACCACAACAAACACATGTTGATTGCGCACAAAGATCATGCAGCTCTAATGCCAACATGGATAATATTTGGAGAAGGGAGAATCTGTCTTAGATCTGTTGGGGACAAAAAAATGCCTGGGACAGAGTTTGACTGGTAAAATTTACAAGAATGCACAATATGGTAATCACACCACAACCATCAGACATTATCATACTAATCCATGTAGACATGCTTAATATTTTTTTGCTTTTGCATTGTAGTTAGAGTAACAATATTAATCGTGGAGAAAAATATGTAGATCTTAATCAGATCCACTTAAAACTGGAAACAGCTGGATGCTGCGTCGTCTGCCAGGATCAAGTGGCACAATATCGACTGAAAGGTCTAAACGGCTTACTCGGCTGGGAAATTCATTTTTGAGTGCGTACCTTGCAGGACAAAAAAGAAACGCAAAGCTTTGGGGGCTGAATATTCCAACTGAGGAGGCATTGCCAGGACTGAATGGATGCCTGAGGCAAGCAGAACACCAACTGTTGATAAGCTGTCACCCAAACGGATCCTACAACTGGGACTGGTGTGTTTGAAAAAGGGGTTCAGATGCAAACTGCAACACTGGCGACCCATGCAGCTGTGCGTGTGTGTGTGCGCATGTGTGTGAGAGTGTAGGGGAGTGGAGGTATGTGAAGAATGGATAGCGTTCTATGTTTGAGTAAGCAGAATGGTTGTGTGCAGTGCGGGTCTGGCACAAGCCCATGAACCCACTGGCCTTTTCTTTAGGTGCATTGGCTGTGTGCGATTAGAGCAATTTTTTGCTGAACAGCAAATACCACTGACATAATGATAGTACGTAGCACGCAACGGGGACACAAAACCACAGAGTGAGCCGGTGAACGAACCTGGAGCCCTTTTCCAGCCCACATTTCTTTTGGTAGAGCGCATAGTCCACATGTGCAGGCAGGCAAACATACATTCACACACATACACACACCTCATACTCCAGCGAACATTGCAGATCTCAGCCATTGCTTATACTCTAGACTGCCTGGCCACTGTTGCTAAGCGACAAATTGCTTTCTCTGTAAAGGCACACGTTTCTTCCCCCCCTGTGAAAAAAATGGGATTTTCCCAAGCATTGTATGGCATCACCAATTCTTTTTACCCCAGCCATCACACATATTGCCTATTATAATATTTTTGCACTCTGCATCACACTTTTCTTTAAAGAAATACTTCCAATATCATCAGCAAGTATGGTCAGAGTATTCAGCATTAAAGAGAAAACATCAGGACGTGCCCATCGCTTCCTCTTGCATTGTTTTAAGCTGTAGGGTTGATGGTTCTTTCGCTAAGTGTACTAATTATTAATTCTTTATCTGTAACCACATAATCCATACTAGGCGTCACAGGAGCTGACTCACCATAAGCAGGGGGTGAGCCCACCGCAGGGCACAGACCACTCACACCATTCAATTAGAACCCCCAGTTCACCTGACAAGCTTGTTTTGGACTGTGGGGGAAAAAATGGAGTCTCTGGAGGAAACGAGGAAAACGCCAGAACGAGGAAAACATGCAAACCTCCCAAACCTGGAGGTGTGAGGCAACAGTGCTACCCACTGCACCACCGTGGGACCATGTAGAAATTACTGTGCATGAGAATCAATCACATGCTGCAGATGCAGAGGACAACCATGTGTCATGTTCCTTCAGCTGGCATGTTCCTATAACTTCCCTTCAATTTGAGCAACAGGTCAAAGGCAAATATGATTTATGACCAAAGGAGATTAAGCCTAATTCAGTGTGAACAGTTTGAGCAATTTGTGCAGCAGATGGAATCTGTGACCAAGACCACACAATGTGAAGAGTAAGTGACGGTCCTGGCTCAGACCCTGGGGGCTGTTCCCTCACTAACCCGTCCTGTGACACAGTATTGATCCAGATTGGTTGTCAAGGAGAATGGCATGAAGAGCCAAGCTAAAAATACTCCACAACATTTAGCCATGGAGACACGCAATGGACAAAAAAATCAGGACTACAGAGTTAGGAATCATCCTAAATAATACAACAATGATACTGATACCGTTATAATACCTTGACTACAGTGTTGATTTCTGGAAGACACTTTTTAGGATGACACTTTTTAGATCTAATGTCCTATATTTGCCTCTTGAGGTCAACAATTAATCTGTAAAAATGTATTTTTACATTCTATTTTCTTTTACCACGCACTAGGTGTTTTTTTAACTATGTTGATTTAAAGAATCTGTATCAAATCTAATTTTGTTGTATAGGAGTCTGTACAATGATAATAAAGACTGTCTGTCTGTCTATATATATCTCACCCCTGCCTCACCCCTGGTTATTCCTGCCTCTTAACTATGAATATACGTATATGACCCATGTTTTAATAGGCTGCTCTGTACTGTGTCATATCAAATGAAAAAACTGTTGTCATTTGAATGTTGAATTTGAATGTCACTTGAATGTTGAATATTAATATGAATGTTGAATTTCTATTCCCAACCATATGGGGAACATTGGTTGATTTCCAGACGTGCAAACACTGTAGGATTTTCTTCAGAGCAGATATGAAGCTACATTTCAGCACATGCTTCCAGACCCCATCATCCTCTGTCAACACCTGCACATTCAAAGCAACCCAAAATTGACAAAGTGCTGTATCTACCTAAAAAAAACTGAATGACTCTCTCTCTCTCTTTCTCTCCCCATATAAATTTCTCTCTCCATCCCTCTTTGTGTGTGTGTTTCATTTCAACACCCATTAATCACTTCTATTGCCTTTGTCACCATGGAAACTGGACTAGCCAAGTCTTCCCCCGTTTCCCTGGGCTGCTGCGCTCTCTCCTGGGGGGCGGATCTATGATTTTGATGGACAGTTCTGTTGCCCTATGAGCAAGACAAAATTCCCCACATCCAAAACTACATTATAGAAGTCTTGATCAGCCCTCTGGTACCAAACGGCATCCCTCACTCACTCACTCACTCTCACTCACTCACTCTCACTCACTTACACACGCATTCCTCTCTCATTTTCTCTCTCCCTCTTTCTGTTTGTCTTTCTCTTTCTCAGCCAATACAGCACCACAGGTTACATAACAGTTCGTATAAACTTGAATTATAGCCTCTCCATAAGCATTCAAAAGAGTGCAATTACACTGGTGAAGAGATCCACATGGGTGCTAATTAGTCATCTACGTCTTTTTATGAAGATGCCCGCCCTGGATAAATGGTCAGAACACTGCAGGTGCTTGAAACCACAATAAAACCTAATGCATAATTAAAGTGCAGCCATTAAAAATGACATCAGCACAGTGTTATATTTCAGTTGACTTACTTTTGGAACTGTGCAACAATCTGAATATTTCTCTCCTGAGTACTAATTACTAATCCCGACCCCTGAACTTCGATGCTCATTTGGTTCTTCTAGTAGCAGAATAAATACACATAAATACAGCAGAGAGAAATTTAGCATAGTTGATACAGTCTACTGTTTTGTTGTGTCAATTTAGATTGCGCCAATCATAGAATGATAATGTCTCCGTAATATAATGACCATAATTAGTACAGAATGTAAACTGGTCCAGTCGAACTTATATCACAGCCGTTTAATAATATTAGTTCCGGTACCGATAAAATAATTGATAAAGTAATTGATTCATGTGGAAATGCCTTTGAATCATTGGTAAAGTCAGAATTTTATTGGAAAACAGGAGCTAGATATAAACGAAAAACCATAAGGACTATGTGGAGAGGTTTGGATGTAAATAAATGTGTTTAATAAAGGCAGTTGGATGACCCGCAGCACCCAGGGAGGGAGGGGTGGTAGCATCACTCGACCTTCTGCACAGTGCTTTACGAAGCGTATGCATGGATGCGGGCATGTTACTTCACAGCCTATGCCACAGCCGCATCCGCACAACACGCACGACCTGCCTCACGGCTGCTTTCTCAGCACACTGGACCTCAATATGGCTCCTGCATGAGCCTCCAGTCTGTGGGTTTGGTATATTTCACTTTGTGGCTCCAAAAGAATGACAGAATACATTTAAAGCAGGGCATCAAAAATGATCATAAAGCCATGCTTGAAAACCAGAAGTGCCATGGTACTGAGCCATGGGTGTGCATGTGTGTGTGTGTGTGTCTGTGTCTGTGTTTGTTTGTGTCAGAAGAAATAAAGCTCATGTTGTCAGAATCAGCCATGTCAGATAACAGAGCTTTTCTGATGCTGCACAGCTTGGGTTGCCATTCAAAAGACTCCATGCTCACCAGTGCTGTCACAGCATCTAGCAGCAGCTTTGTTATGCATCACAGCCTGAACTGCAACTGTTCGTTGGAGGGGGAACCTGTACACGAGGAGGCGTGAAAGAACCCAAAACAGCAGTGCAGCAAAGCCATGTTCCAACAACAGATGAAAAAAAACAACTGCAACCACATTTAATTTAAAGCCATCTTAGTGCATCCAGAAGCAAAAACAGTAGTGATGTAATGCCCTGCGCTACTTGGAGAATCTTCACAATCTTTTTCAGCGTTCTCGCTTGGAAACACACACGTTCACATTCTTACTATACAGCACAGTGGCACAGAACTGTGAACAGATGTTTCCCATCTGCGAGAGACTTGAGGGAGGCTGATTTAAAGCCCTGCTGGCCAGTCTGAAAACTGTATCAGCTTGACACTTCGCCTTTTTATTGACTCAGTTACTGAAGATCATGTATCAAATGATGAAGCTTTAAGTCATGACAGTGAGTGGCACTAAATCTACTTGCATGTCTCGGGGTGCAGTGTGTCCCCGCTGTGCTGTTTACAAACATTTACATGTGCATGCATGCCTGTGTGGGTGCATTAGTGCTCATGTCTACTCACAGTGGTTTTGGTCTCCTTGATTTCCCTCTCCTTGTTTTGTCTCCGGGCCGGAGAGAGTGAGCCAGGGCTCTGTGGGGACAGACAAGAGGCATCATCAAAACTGCCCTCTGTGTCAAAGCTTTCCTCTGTCTCCATCTCTCAATTCCTCCCTTCCTTCACTCCTTCCTTCCTTCCTTCTCTTCTCTTCTCTTCTCTTCTCTCTCTCTCTGCTCTTCTGCCACACCGCTCAACTCCCGCGCGCAGTCTGCTTGCCTGCCTCCGTTGCCGTGGCAAGAAGCGCTCAGTGGTGCTGTGTCTGAGTGTGTGTGTGTGTGTGTGTGTGTGTGTGTGTGTGTGTGTGTGTGTGTGTGTGTGTGTGGAGGGGGTGGGGGTGTGCCAGTGCTCTTGGTGAAGTGTGGGTGGTGAGGTTATGTTAGTGGTAATGCTTTGCAAGAGAGAAACACTGAGGGAGTGAGTGAATGAGTAAATGAATAAATGAATGAATGAGTCTACACTTTAGAATGCTGAGTACACACTGGAGGGGGGCAACTGACAAAACAAAGGGTCTGATGGAGTGATAGAAGCAAGGGGAATATTACAGAGAAGAGAGAGAGAGGTATAGAGAGTGAGAGAGAGAGAGAGAGGGGTAGACAGAGAGTGAGGTAGAGAGAGAGAGAGAGAGAGAGAGAGACGTAAGACGGTGAGAGAGACGTGAGACGGTGGAAAATATAGGAAGCCAGAGTGAGACAAAGTGACAGGGAGAGAGTGACCTACAGTCATGAATGCTGAGTACGAATCGACAATGGAATGGATGGGGAAGCAGAATGATGCAGAGTGAATGACAGAAAGGTAGAGAGAGAGAAAGAGAGAGAGAGAGAGAAAGAGAGAGAGAGAGAGAGAAACAACGGTTTGACAAAATGACAGAACAGTAATTGTACTGAATGCTCACATAAAGGAATCAGAAAGGGTTCTTTACGTGTTGCCAGAGAAAAGCACGTTTAGTTCCCTTAGGAACCATTTTTATAAATGACAATTTGTGGATCATTTTAAAGGTTTAAAACCTTTCCAACAGAGCAAAAGTTCCATATAAGGGTGAAGAACCCACACAACACTTACCTTCAAAAAAAGATTTTTTAAAATAGGGTACCAAAAATAGAGTTCTATGGCATCACACTGGAACAATTTCTGATACATTTATATTCAAGAGTGTACAGTATAGAAGAGGACATGAATAGAAATAGAAAGAGGGATGCTTTTAGGCAATGTGCAACTGTTAGAAAGCAAAAGTGGGAGGGCAGAGAAGAAAAAACAGCTTTTATTTACACAAACTGCACCACGCCTCTCCCCTGCTGCGTGCATGCATGTGTTTGAGTATGAGAGGAGGAGGGGAGAAATAGCCGAGATAAGCATTCAGAGACTAATTGGGATTGGAGACAAGACATGCGGTCACACATGACCAGTGGAAACACTCTTCCTTCATAGGTGCGTGTGTGTGTGTGCTGGGAGGTGGGTGGTATGGGGAGGGGTTACCTGTTTGTGAAGCTGCATGATGCTCCAAGGTATCTGTATTCACTGTGCGAAAAGAGTGCGCATCTGCCAGCGCTTGCGTATGTGTGTGTGTGTGTGTGTCTGTGTGTGTGTGTATAATGTGAAGGGGTGGAACTGAGAGTGAATGCAGGTGCTATATTTACACATGAACCGAGCAGCAGATCTCTATTCTCAAGCGCATGTGTGCATGTGTGTGTGTATGTGTGTGTATGTGTGTGTGTATGTATTGTTCCCAATGTTCTAGCTTCCATCCATGATGCTTATCTCTGAGCAAAGCAAAACAAGTGCATCTCCTCACACCCTCCTAATGACCATGTGTAGCAGACACACACATACACACACAGGCACACACAAACACACACACAAAGATAGGCACACAAGCATACACACACACACTCCTGAAGAAGATCGCAGCATGGAGGCATGGATCAGCAAAATGCAGCAGACACACACACACACACACACACACACACACAGTGTCCTGCGGACGATCAAAATTACAGCTGGTGTGCAAGTACTATCAGCAAAAGGCAGGACACACACAAACCTTTTCTCTCACCTTTCTCCAGAACATGGCAGCGCTGGCCCAGAACCTACCGCTCTGTCCCGTCCTGTGCTGTCCTGCCCTGCTGTTTCCTGCCATTCCCCCAGACATGCCACAGCCCTCTGTTCTCCCCTCCTGTCCCGCACCTCTTGCCCAGTTACAGTCTGCCTTTCCCCGGCCTGGCCCTGGCTCAGCCCCTGACCATGTTCTAGTGTTCGCAAGAAGGCTGCCCATATGGCCTTCTCTCCTCCTGGCTGCGCCTGTCTGCTTGCTGGCATGCCAGCACCTCCGTCCTACCACTCGGCGGGTCACGTGGCCTGCCAAGGATTTGACTTGGCCCAACTTCAGCTACTGGTTTACCTGTTACCGTCACATACACAAGTGGCTTTAGCCCTTTAAAATGTGGATGCAGAGTTCAGATTTTTAACAACTATCACAACTTACAGTACGTCTAATTGATAATATCTTTCTAGTAGTTGCCAAATTAATCATAGCAGTGATTCATCTCAATCCCACCTAAAAGCGACTGCCTAAACCCAACTAGAACCTTCAACAAAACACCTCAACCAAATTCTACCCAGAGCTGACTTAACGTGATAAACTTCTGCCCAAACATGACAAACTTGTCCAAGCTATAGCTTGATAAAATATTGTCCAAACCTGACTGTCCAAACCACATTCCTAATAAAAGCACCTGTGAATGTACTGTGCCACACAGACTGTCACCATCCATTTACACATAAATTAATCATAGACGAATGATCAGTTATTCCATATTAATTTAAAATTGTACTTAAACTAATGCAAGGGTAAATATATACCAAAAGGTTATCGGCAGTAGATGGACCAATAGAAGCAAGAGGAAAACCTGACCCAGGACCAAGAAATCATGTCAAAAATCAGATTTTAAATGTCTTGAGTAGTCTGCCCACGATAGGCTCAGACAAAATCTTCATTTGTCTATTGCCCAGACACGCAAGAGAGCTAAGCAGAGGAGAGTCACTACTTAGTGATCTGACATTTGATTTGAGGCCAGCAGTGAGCACAAAAAGAGGACACAGTTTATTTTAGATGGGTATGACTAGGCAGAACCTGCCATGGAGCATCACACAAGTACAGAAGGTCTGATGTTTGTGCCACAATGGATGTGATTTAAGTGTCGCTTCTTAACGTCTTGAAATACCAAAAGCACGGCATAGCTCCATACTAGACAACACATAAGTCTGCCAAGCAGGAGCTTAAAAGGTATATACATGTTCTACAGGCTTTAAGCAGCCATGGCACACAGGCTTACACATCAATCCTCTTAAAGTTCTCAGCTGTGACCTGCCTCAGCAGGACAGTACCTGGCTGTTCACGCTGGCTTTACGTTGCATCATGTCTACCTTCTCCGGCTGCTGGACAGGAGTCTGGCATCCCTTCACTGAAAGTACAAGAAAGGACAAGGATTTACACCAACCCACTGCTGCACACTGAGACACTCTCATCACCCATGCAGTGTAAGATGTGTTTAGACTTGATCACATTTTGGTCTTTACCATTATAATGTAATTATATACATTTTTAAATCTGTATTAACACATTTATTTGTGTACAAACACAACTGTGTCATAGAGTGAAAGTTTAAAGGTCTGGCAGGACTTCTCTGCTTGGTTAAAAACACTATGACTGAGACACAAGTAAGATAAAATGTGGATGAGACAAACAAACCATACCCAAACTTGGTTCCTGGCCATATATACTACCAGCCAAAGTGTCAATAATAAAAAAATTATACAATGATATATACCATACTGATCACATGTACAGTACAGGCCAAAAGTTTGGACACACCACCTTCTCATTCAGTGTGTTTTCTTTATTTTCATGACCATTTACATTGGCAGATTCTCACTGAAGGCATCAAAACTATGAATGAACACATGAGGAGATAAGTACTTAACAAAAAAAGGTGAAATAACTGAAAACATGTTTTATATTCTAGTTTCTTCACCCTTTGCTCTGATTACTGCTTTGCACACTCTTGGCATTCTCTTGAGTTTCAAGAGGTGGTCACCTGAAATGGTTTTCCAACAGTGTTGAAGGAGTTCCCAGAGGTGTTTAGCAGTAAACATCTGCCTGCAAATCAGTAATCAGTTTGTGGCTCTGAATGTGTGTGCTTGTAAAATGCACTTTTATTTATGAACTGTTGTAGTGTGAGCTGTGTAAAAAATAAGAAATGCCTCTATTTGTGTTGTAAGTGTAATGGTGTAAAAGTGCAGCTTTTCTATATGCTGTATTCCAGCAGCTTAACATTACTATTTTAATTGTTGCAATTGTAAAAGAACATAAGTGTGTTTTGTAGTTTAACAGCTTTTTTGAACAACAAAACCCATTTGGGTTGTCTCCAACTTAAGAAAACTTAATCTCACAATCCCACCTAAATTGCAATAGGGAAGGCAATCACATACTTCCTTCCTGTCATGTGAATCTGAAACATCACTGGACACCATAACATGCTTGGAGGAGAATGCTGACTGCCAATCCTGTTATGTCAGCAAACAGATGGCCATGCTGGCTAACATTGTGCTGAGTGATAGGAGTAGAAGAGGGACCACCCTATCCACACGCACCTCCATAGGTGGCATTGGTACTACTGGGGAGCAAAATCATTGTAAAAACACTCCAAAACGTATTTCCCTTAAACTCATCCCAAATACACATGGAGTATACACATTTTCTTTATTAGGAAAGTAAGTACTGGCAAATATTATGTCTGTGAAAGATATATGGGTAAAAAAATTACTATAATCCTAAATGATGAAGCCAGAAGATGATAAACAACATATTTAAATTTTACTTTAAAATATTTTACTCTGAGAATACAGAACCAGGGAAGCTAATCAAGATTTTAAAATATGGCTCTCCCCTTTGTGCCAGACATAAACAGGAGTAGGCAAGCTAATGTGGCTATATAATGAGGTCATGGCCAAATCCTCAGACCTGGAGGCTGGGCACAGTGCAGAAGCTCTCCACAAAGAAAACATTTACTTTACTCCAAAAATAGTGATTTTGGACAACTAAAAATAGTGATTTTTATCCTGTAATATCTCAAGGGCCCGAGTGAAAAATTCTGAGAAACTTCAGAGAAAATAATAGATGTTGAGAGTGCAGTCCTGTAGTATCTGCCAAAGCATAGGGTAAAGTGTCTGACCTGGTGCATTCTGGGATTATTATTGTAATAATAATTATTATTGTTCTTGTCACTGCTGCTATTTAATATTAATTAAAATTAGACCACTTATTCAAGCGTCATTGATTACCATAAATTCCGGATTATAAGCTAAATTTTTTCGCAAAGTTTGAGAAGTGAGGTTTAAAATAGGGTGCGGCCAAATCATGTTTTTTTTGACATTTATACCCATAAACACAGCTTAGATCGGGACCGAAAAAGAAAAACCCGACCCAAGCCCGAGTACGTCGTGTCCTAGCTCGGCGCGACACATTAACTGTAATTTTCGTCCCGAGCCCGATTTAAACCATTTTAATGCTTGATGACAGCGACATCGACCCGACGCACGGACTGAGTCGGGCTCAGGCCATGTTCGGGTTCAGAGAGAGAATCTAAACTCTACTTGGGACCAGACCCGGCGCCAGATCTCACATTATAACATTAGACAAACGTGCCTTAAAATCCGGTGCAGCTTGTACAAAAAATTAGTGCATGTGGCTTTTAATCACGTGCACTCTTTAGTCCAGAATTTATGGTACTTACTTTTTATTAATCTCTATGAATCGTAGTAATAAAAAGGGGCAGCAATTTCATTTATATTGAATTTGTCATCATTTCCAATACTATTCTTAAAAAGTATATATTGATGCATGTTATCCTAAAGACTTTCATTCATCATCCTTCCTCTCGCCGCAGCACTAGTCCAGTGCGTGTGGGGAAAGTACACGTGAGCCATCCTCAGCAACCCCTCGGGCTGCACGGAGAAAGCGCTTAACCGGCCCCAGATAACAAACCTTGCCTTCAGGAGAGGAATAGCAATGAAATGGGGAGGCAGGAGAGCAGCAGGAGAAGGAATAATATAAGACAAGCTGTAGCTCTTACACATCAGGATGTTTAAAATGTGGCTACTATCGTTGTCGTGGCTTTCAATACCCTAAAGCAATGGTTCAGCCAAAAATCTGCTTATAATAAAAACTGAGGTTTGCTTCTTTAGTTTGATTCTTGAGCTAAAAGGCTGATGGCACTAACATAAAGCTTATAGTCACTATTCAGCATTATAGCACTGCATATGGACGAATCGATTCATCTGAAATAGAAGTGCTACTGAGATTCCGGAAATGGTACGACACCCTGTAATCAATGAAATTAGACAAAAACACAGACACAAGGCTCAAATGTTGATTTTCTTATTTTGCCGTGTATCATCACAGAAATAGCTAATACTGAGCTCTGTTACTTATTTAGACAGCACTCCAAGTTTTGAGAATTTCTCTGCCGGTCCGCAGCGCCTCGGTTCTGCAGCAATCAAAATTTGATCAGATCCAGCTTTGATCTCAGCGCTGCTGTCACTGCGTGCCCCGCCCCCTCAACTTCACGGCCCGCCCCGTCAGGCTAGTGTCTTCCACACTATGTGCGAGACGCTTTTTCTTAACTGACAGTAGAATTTAGAATCTCTGCCCAAACACGAACCTAGCCCGAGGCCATCGGTCGGGTCAGCCCTATATTTCCTGCTACTATCTCCGGGCCGTTGCCGTGATCTAGAATTTGAGTGGCTCGGAGTTCGAGAGTGTCAGTATATGAACACACCCACAGTTGAGAACTGGGCCGATAATTACAGTTCATGTGTCGGGCCGGGCTAGGTTTGGACACAATGTGCACGGGCTCGGGGGAGTCAGGTAAAAAAAAATTGGGGGGGTATTCCATATATGCAGGGCCCTGAAGCCCCAAAGCCTGACATGACAGGTCCCCAGGACAAATAAGTTTGAGAAATGCTGGTTTAAGCCACATTTGTGATGATTTACTCATGTGGTTTGCATGAGAAATATTGGTGCACTGACTACATTTGGGTTCAGGGACAAATGTGTGTAAATGTTGTTGATTCCATCACTTTATGGAAAGATCTGGGTCTGGTTTCTAAAGTCTTTTACTATAAAGATCATGGTAGGCAAAGCCTCAGTGTGATGTTAGAGCTATTTTATAAGCATTATTTTGTGCTACAATGCTGTTTGGAAGCCCAGACAAATTAAGTGAATGGCTTACTAAAACTTGGAAATTTAAAAATTAAATATAGCAGACATGCATGAGTAGATCACATATAAGGCAGATGCAAGCCACATAAAATCAATGGACCCTTCTGTATGCCTCCCTTGGGAAAGATATATTGGTTTTGTTCTGATGTGGTCATCAGTAGAACAATCAGGTTTGATATCCTCTAGAGTACTGAAGCATTAAACTCAAAGTCCTCGCTAGAGTTGAGAACTATGTGTCAAACCAATGTCATTTTAGGAGCATGGGGGTACCTGAGTTCATGCGTGATCGAGAAGTCTTCGGAGCGGCGAAGGGTGAACATGGCCTTTCCCACGTTGTCTCTGAAATACATATTAAAGTGGAAGACATCTTATGATGAACCAGGCCAATCTACAGTCATTCTTTTATGTGTATTATTTATTTATTTTATATGTGTTTACAGAAACTGGTCCATGTATAGTTGAACTGCATATGTTAGCACATGACCCTGATTTGGTATTCCAGCATCCCTCAGGACCAGTTTGGTCGCTTTGAAGATATTTGCATGTGACATTCAGCCTCCCACTGTAATAAAAAAAGTCTCATCTGGATGCTCTAGAAATTTTAAAGGATGCTCCAGAATGTGTTGTGAATTTTAATGAGCTCCATGACTGTTAGCCTTAATGACTATCAACCATTAACTCTTTAACTGTATATAAAATAGAACTTAGATTATAGATAACATTATGTTACCATTTTTGATCATATGTTAATATACATCAACCCCAATTTTGCAACCTGACAAAAAAGTATTTTTACTCATTTTTTCCTGCAGTATTTCCTCACACAGGCATCTGTTGGCCTGCTGGTTTAGACGTGCGCCCTGCTATCAGGAAGGTGTGGGCTTGATTTCCAAGACTGCTAGGCACCTCTGTGGTACCCTGAGCAAGGCACTGTCCCCACACGCTGCTTCCCGGGCGCTGTGTTCCTGGCTTCACTTGGTGAACGGGTTTAAATAAAGAGGAATCATTTTGTGCTGTTCACACTGCGTGTGTCATATGTGTTCACATATGAGAGAATGATTTCACTTTCATTTCAATTATTCCATCTGAGGTCTAGCAACAAGCCTGTTGAAATCACAAATTTGACTTAAATTGTAATTTATATTGCTGTTGCCATTATGATTATACACTATGTGGGCATAGTATAGGGAAACTGCATATTCAAGAGGAAGCTTAATGCTCTAACATAGCAAAAAAATTTGGACAGCATCATGCTAACATGTTTGTGGCCACAGTTTGGGGAAATGTTTCTATTCCAGCATGACTGTGCTCCAGTGCACAAAGCAAGCTCCATAAAGACATGGGTTATCAGTTCAGTGTGGAAGAACTTGACAGCCCACACAGAGTCCTGACCTCCAACCCACTTGGGCTGAAATGGAACTGAGACGGAACGAGTCAGGCCTTCTCGTCCAACATCAGTGCCAGGCCTCATAAATGCTCTACAGAATGAACAGGCCCAAAACAAAAACGCTCCAAAGGTTCGAAAGCTGTTATAGCTGCAAAGGGGTCACCAATTCCATATCAAGTCTATGTATTTGAATGCAATTTTGTTAAAATATTCCTGTTGTTGTAATGGTAAGGCAATACTTTTATCCATATGGTTTCTTTACCATATTGGTTGCATGAGAACAGAAAAAATACATCAAAGCCTTCTCTATCCTTCTCTAAAACACATGTAGCCTGCAGTAGAGAACAATCAACTATGGGTAATATTTTTTTACTCAGCCGGGAATTTTTGCTTAGTTGACCTTATTGTGTTTTCAATGGGTTTTCTTTTTTTGCACTTTCACATGCAAAATATATTGCTCTATCCTGGCAGCAAGTGAAGGGTCAATCTCCCCAAAAGTACCCATGTAAGCGTTATTTAATAATCTGCTGCAGATAGTAATCTCAGATATTGAGTGGCAATTTTGGCAGTCATTCCTGTAAATGCTATTTTAGAATTAGGTGTCTAGAAGGAGCATGCTTGTGTTATTCTGTGTAATATGATGAAGAATTGTGGCCTAGTTGCAGCTGTCAGCTGAAAAGACTGTAGTAGAAAGATCTTATTTTCATTAAATGGTTTTAAGTGGCAGCAATAGATCATACTTTTGTTCATTTGGCAATTGATGCATTTATTTGCCTTGAATATCTTCCAAGAAATGCATTTAAATGATCAGAATTAAATCTCTATATGTACTTCAAATCAAAATAGTCACATAATTCAGCATAATCAAGTCTGGTAAGCCACATGTATCAAATTTCTCCTATATGAGAGGAAAACGGCAATTAGTCACATATACAAAAAACAATACAGACTGACAAGCGATCTGTGAATATTGCAAAACAAAAAAGAAAGAAAACACTGAAACTGTATACAAAGCAAAAGCAACAGCACGTGGCAGAGCCGTGCACAAAAATAGCCTGTGGACAGTTCAGCCAGTATTCACTGGAGACCTGCAGTGCAAAGCCAATGCCAGAAATGTTGAGGGTGTGCCAGCTTGGAGCCGAGCATAATCCAGAACGTGTTCCCACAAAAGAGATATTAGATCAGTTGTGCTGGTTCGAACAAAGCGATCCAAATCAGCATTGTAACGGAGCATTCAGATCCAGGATCAGCCATTAGAGACGGGTATATCAATTTGGATGTTTTCAATTTGGATGATTTGACAATCTATGCACACAAGTTTCATATTTGCAATGAACATCTATAGTCAGCCAAGTCAACTCTTCATCTAAAACATCACATGTTTGAATTTCTGTCGTCACAGTTTAGCAGGTGGATGTGTACAAATATGTAAAAAAAAAAAATAATTATGGACAAAAAACTCCCTAAATATATGTTTTTGTGACATTTTATTAGTGTGTATTTATTAATGTGTATTTTAATCATGAGCCTTATTTTTCCGGTTCTCAGTTGTATAAGATATGATGGAATTCCCCATCCACTCTTTATCTGCTCTCCTCATGCACTCAAAAGTATTGTTAATTCTATAAAGAACGTTATGGATACTTAGGAGCTATTTCAATCTGTATTACATGTCTTGGCCTCCAAATTAAATGACAGCTTATATTTTTTACTTTAGCAACAAATGGAGATTACATTTCATGCAATGTAGGTATTCACTGCAGGGCACAAAATGACTTGATGAAATGATCGGTGTTATCAGTATTGGTACCAGGATACTAGTATTGATATTACCTGATATAGCGTTTGTTCTTCTCCATCACAAATCATGCTCTCTCTCCCCCTCTCTTTTTCTCTCCCTCACTCTCTGGCCTCCATCCCAAACACTGTAAACACAGGCTGCCCCATGGGAGAGATGCCTGGGCTTTATTCCCTAACTACTGATAATGATCACTATTAAAAAGGCCTGCCTTCAACGTGCACTTCTATTAGCTTTCACTGGAAAACAAATAGTTGTTACAGTATTATGCAGGCCAGACAGAGTGCTGCAGTTCATCAGGAAAATGAGAAAATGAAAAGGTTATAGAGCCAGTGTACGAGTGTGTGCAGAGGGTGGCTAATATGTGTGTGTAAATCAGATTAATCCATTCCAGATCAGTTCTGTGGCTCCCTCTTCAGATGAATGGCTTGTGGAGATGATGGAGAATGCTAATGATGCTTTCCAGCCTGCGGCCATTCGCAAGGCAGAGATGGCTTCTATGGTTACACAACAAAATACAAGAAAAAGCTTGCACCCTTATCAAACGTTTGCATTCTTTATCGAGCCCTGCTCGCATGCTGAGAGCAGCTTTGGGCTAGATTCATAAGCAATGCAGCTGATAAGAGATAAGCTACTTGCTGTTCAGTTTGTGCCACAGTAAGTAGAATCCACGAAGACGAATACTCCTCTTAAAAGGTCAGGACAGCAAATAAGACCTAATGCATTTGGTATTTTAAAGTATCTAGTTTTACAACACATTTGCTATCTTTACCACATTTCAATGTGTTAGTATTTATAGCTGCATCATTTTTATTTGGTATAATGTTTTTATTACATTCGCCTCTTCACCTCAGGTACAAATCACTGTACAGTTTTTTTAAACCCTTAACAGGTAGGCCTACCCTGCTGGCATATAGCTAGAGAAAGTAAGAAAGTGTGTTGATGGTCATTTTCTGACCATTGAACTGGTTTTACCAAGATGTTTTTGGTGTAAGAACAAGACAGGCCTCTATGCCAGGGCACGTTTCTACCTTTTTATAACTAAAAAAAAAGCCAGAACTTGATAACTGGAAATTTTTTTTTAAATAAAGTTGTTATTTTCTG
Source organism: Ladigesia roloffi (assembly GCA_037577295.1). NCBI lineage: Eukaryota > Metazoa > Chordata > Actinopteri > Characiformes > Alestidae > Ladigesia > Ladigesia roloffi. The sequence continues at coordinate 8,667,156 of JBBKCR010000027.1, read as the reverse complement.
CCTGTATGGTATTCCAGGTGGTTGCTAATTGGTTGTGATATGAAGTGGTCCTTGCCAGGCAGTTGGTAGGTTATTTGTATAGAATAATACGAAATAAAATACATTATTGATACATAGTGTGGTTTGAGAGACCATATGTTTGTATTAGTATTCCTTGAGGACAAATCTGCTTGATATCAGGTTTCAACACTTGAAATCAGGTTTCAGCGCAATGTGCTTTCGTCACTGGCGCAACCCATCATTTCTATATTGTGAGAGCGCATCGTGCATTTTTTCGCCAGAAATCTGCGCTGTGATTATAGCAGATGGCAATGCGCTGGATGGGACGGGACACTGGAAAGAAGGGGTGTGGTGAAGTGCATAGCGCGAATTTGCTATATTATGAGAAGTAAAAGTCATTGCGCCACTGACCAGAAAAAACCTGGTTTTTAGTAATTTGCTCATTGTTCAAAGGCTATCATATGGACGGCACATTTAAAAAAAAAACGTTTTCATGTGAGGGAACACTTTATGCAGTCCTCGAAATATAAAATTCAAATGTATATCACATACACCACACCATGATTATTGTTAAAATACATATTAA
>JBBKCR010000027.1:8641398-8655293 GCA_037577295.1 Ladigesia roloffi | reverse complement strand
TGTGTGTGTGTGTGTGTGTGTGTGTGTGTGTGTGTGTGTGTGTGTGTGTGTGTGTGTGTGTTTGTGTGTGTGTGCTATATAATGTGTTTCATTTTGCTTCTGGCAGATCGTGAGAATCAGTCTATCCTCATCACGTAAGTTCAGTCATCAATCTTTGGAGTTTAAATAGTTAATAACTTGCCAAGTAACTAACAAAATGTAAGTTACGAGAAAAAGTAACTGCATAATTAGCCCAGATGGCCCAAATGGCTATTTAAAAAATTTATTATTAGACAAATAACAAGAAATTTTTTTTTATATAAATATAGACAAGTAATATTAGATTATAACAATACATAATATTGTAACAGTATTATAGCATCAACAGCTTGTAGCTAAGTTAGTGGGTTTTGTATTTTTCTCAGTGGAGAATCCGGTGCAGGGAAGACTGTGAACACAAAACGTGTCATCCAGTACTTTGCAACAATTGCAGTGTCTGGAGACAAAAAGAAAGAGCTTGTCAGTAAAATGAAGGTAAGCACAGGACAGGTTGGCAGTGATATCTCTTTGACTTTACATCTTTCACTGAGGTCAGTGTCATCTGCCTCTTTTTTCAGGGTACCCTGGAGGATCAAATCATCCAGGCCAACCCTTTGCTGGAGGCTTTTGGGAATGCCAAGACTGTGAGGAATGATAACTCCTCTCGCTTTGTGAGTTTAGGCAAAATGTGCAAGTTTTTAAATGTTCAGTTCTTCTAAAAATATGCACCAGAACATTTTTCTCTCCAGGGTAAATTTATCAGGATCCACTTTGGAACAACCGGGAAACTGGCGTCAGCAGATATTGAAACTTGTGAGAGCTTTGAATTTTGTTTTCCCTACTTCAGTCTTTACCTTACACAATTCTGGGTTGCCAGTTTATTAGGTACACCTATATACATTATACCTGTACAAACTGGTCATTTTCAGACACAGAGAATGTGCTACTTGTAGGTACACGATTACTGATTTTCTTTCTGTGGTTTCCCCTGTTTCATGGGTTTTGTTATGTTCTCAATGTCTTTTCCGCAGTTTTCTTGACTTTTTGTAATGGTACCCCTCTTTTCCCTTGTTTTCTTGTGTGCCATTATTGATGCCCTCTCTGTTCCACGTGTCTTTGCTTTTGTTTACCACAGCTATGTGTCTGTCTGCGATGTAAGTTTCTTGTTGTTTAGATGTCAGTATCCACACTATAGTCTCACCAACTCCTCAGTGTTTCCCTTGTGTCTTGTTCCTGTGTCCTCCCCAGCCCAGGTGTTTTGCTTATAGTTTTTGTGGCTTGTGTTTTTGTTTGGACATACAGTCAGTTTTTGCCTCAGTGATGCTTACGTTGGTTTTTGCTTTATGTTTCTGCTACCTTGGTTTCGCTTGCCTGTTCATCTCAGTTGATCCCTATGGGCCCATCCCAGTTTATTTTTCTTCTGATTTGCTTTGTGTCATTGTTTTTCTTGTTCCTTAGACATTTTCCCTGTTAGTCCCATTTCTTGTTTAGCATAATTTCACATTTTTGTAAATAAATTGTCTTAACACTAACAACCTTCTCGCTTTCAACATCCTATAAATTCTATTTGGATTGTAGACTATTTCTGGTTCTTTAATGGGACCTTCCCACAGATGGATGGGGAGGAGAGTGGCTGACAATTGGGCTTCAGTCAGTAATTGGATATGATAGGTCCTGCAGAGAAAATTGCCAATAAGTGTAGGTAAATGGTAGCTTTTTCCAATAAACTGGCAACTCAGTAAATATTTATTGTGCTATAGTGTGTCTCATGAATTGGATTTAGGATCATTTCCATTATGTTGGGCTTTAAATCACAGATCTGCTTGAGAAGTCCAGGGTCACGTTTCAGTTGGCCGCTGAACGAAGTTACCATATATTCTATCAGCTGACTTGCAACAAGAAACCAGAGCTTATAGGTACACTCATACACACAAACACATATGTGACTGTCTTACCGTGTAAATATGACAACTTATGTCAATATTATTTATGTACTACTGGTCTACATTCAGTATTGTATTCCTGACCACCATTTGTGTTATTAGTGTTTCACTTAACTGTAAGTTACTTCTCTATATTATTTCTACCCTGCATTTGCGTATATATACAGTGTATTTCATATTGATTTTTACTGGATTTAAGTAGGCTTAATATATTATATTGCACTTGACTCCAGGTCTCTATGTGTCTGTGCAGTGGTAGCAGTTTCCTCCAGGATCAAATAAAGTTTTCAGATTCTGATTCTGATTCATACAGACATAATTACTTTCACGTGTCCTTATCTTTCAGATATGCTCCTTATTTCCACCAATCCATATGACTTCACTTTCATCAGCCAGGGGGAGATTAGTGTGAAGAGCATAGACGATGCAGAAGAGCTGGTGGCTACTGATGTCAGTCAAGATAAGTGGGCAGAATAATTAGATGGTAATTCGTTTAATCATTTACACTGATCACAATCTTTTTGTTTTTCAGGAAGCTATTGACATTCTAGGCTTTACGTCAGAGGAGAAAGTTGGCATCTATAAGCTGACTGGAGCAGTAATGCATCATGGGAACATGAAATTTAAGCAGAAACAACGGGAGGAGCAGGCTGAGCCTGATGGCACTGAAGGTACAAACACAATCCATTCATTCAGAACTTTACACTACTAGGATGCCACTTTCACTGCATATACTGAAAGAACAGTGGCGTAACAAGAGATCTCTGCATGTGTAAATAGTGAAATGATACTCTGATTGTACAGAGGCAGACAAAGCTGCTTACCTGATGGGCCTGAATTCAGCTGATCTCTTGAAGAACCTCTGCTACCCCAGAGTTAAAGTGGGGAATGAATATGTCACGAAGGGCCAGAATGTGCAGCAAGTAAAATACACATTTTAAGCATTTAAGCTAACTAGCAGTAGCTGACTAGTAAGTAAGACTATGACTAATACTAGTGCTTTGGTATCAATTTAGGTGTACAATTCAATCGGTGCCCTTGCCAAGTCTGTCTATGAGAAGATGTTCTTGTGGATGGTCGTGCGCATAAACCAACAACTGGACACCAAACAACAGAGACAACACTTTATAGGGGTGCTCGATATTGCAGGGTTTGAGATTTTTGATGTACGTATCTGATTCTTTTTATACTATACTGATACGAATACATATACTGACACTAAATTGCATTGTAAAACACAGTTCTGGAAAAAAAGAGGAGACGACTGCAATCTATTTTTTTATTTTAAATCTTTATGAGTATGGCAACTATTCCACACAGGGTGGAGGTAGCTCAGTGGGTAGGATACTTGCCTATGGACCAAGAGGTCATGGGTTTGAATCCCACCTCCAGCACCACCACTGGGTCCCTGAGCAAGACCCTTAACCCCAAGTTGCTCCAGGGAGACTGTCCCCTGTAGTTAGGCAATGGAAGTCGCTTTGGATAAAAGTGTCTGCTAAGTGCCATAAATGTAAATGTAGAGATCTCCTGGATTAAATCTCATTTAATGAAAACAATTTTAAAAACACTTTGCACAATGTGACAAGTTGGATGGCAAAACACTACTAGAAGAACGTGTAAGGTAATTATTAATATTTTTTTACAGTGAACAAGAGATTTGTTTTCTTTAAATTATTCATGCTCTGTAAAAATAATTTCTCTTGTTTTAATGTTTTGTCTTTTCATTTACAATTATGCTTTAAAGAAAAGAAATCTCAAATTTTTTACATAGATACATACGTATATATGTCAAAATTATGATTGTCCCTCCAATTTTCTCAATCTGTCATGACTGTGTTTTGTTCATTGCATACATTTTTTTTGTTGTTTTTGTTTTGTTTTGTTTTTTTATATCCCAGTTCAACACTTTGGAGCAGCTGTGCATCAACTTCACCAACGAGAAACTGCAACAGTTTTTTAATCACCACATGTTTGTACTCGAACAAGAAGAGTACAAGAAAGAGGGAATTGACTGGGAGTTCATAGACTTTGGAATGGACCTGGCTGCCTGCATTGAGCTTATAGAGAAGGTAAGGTAATTTTTTAAAGTGGTATTAGATGGTATTCTGTTTACTATTATTCCTAAAAAGCATGTTTCATAGTGAATTGAATTTACCTGATTTGTCTAATTAATTATATACAATAAAAATGAACTCAGTGTATATATATCCCAGTAATACAGTTATTTTTAACTGAAAATAAATGAATGGCACACATTTTGTTGATGTAACTGAATGAAAAGAAAATTTGAATCAAGTAAATTATAAACTCTATTTCAGAGCAGCACATATGGCACATGGCAGTGATATTTCAGCAACGTTTCACAAGAAAATAAAACTGCCTCCTGATCACTTACGATGTTTGTATTATTTGGAGTCTGGTGTAACATAGTATGGTTTTTTTAGCCTAGAGTGGATGACTGATAGCATGAATGAGGCGTAATCACGAGTTTACCCCCAATTTGAAAGATTATTAGAGCTACTTGTGTGGTTTGTCATATTGTTTATTTCTGTTTTATTTTGCAAAATAAAAATATCTGTTTGAAAAAAGAAAAAGTAACTTTACAGATGAAGAAAATAAACTCCATAAGCTTCAGCGTAAGTAAATATTAAATCGTTACACAATGCTAGTAGTGAGCTAGTAGTCTTTAGATTATATAACACTGTAAAATGACAACAATTGTCCTGATCTTGACCAGCTGTTCTTGTCCTTCAGCCAATGGGCATCTTCTCCATTCTTGAGGAGGAGTGCATGTTTCCCAAATCTACTGATACCTCCTTCAAGAACAAGCTCTATGATCAACATCTGGGCAAGAACAATTGCTTCTTAAAGCCCAAGCCTGTGAAAGGCAAGCCTGAAGCGAACTTCTCCTTGGTTCATTATGCTGGCACGGTGGACTACAACATCACAGGCTGGCTGGAAAAGAACAAAGACCCTCTTAACGAGTCTGTTGTACAGCTGTACCAGAAGTCATCTGTGAAGCTGCTGGCACTGCTGTATGCAAGCTATGCTGGAGCAGACGGTGACTGTGTACTTCACTATCCAAATAATTCTTGCTTCTCACCATGATTTGTACTCTTTGTAAACATGAACCATTCAAGAACATGCCTCCCAGTCCTTCTGGGTGTGTAGTATAAACAGTATATTAGATTGCACTCATTAATAACCATTATTTGCAGCCCCCTACATTTGATGACCTCACTAATTATTACTGGGAATCATGTGTAGGCCAGGTTTCAAAACACATATTGAATTATGCTGATTGGTGCTCCTCTTTGAAAATGCTTCATATTCTAAGCCTAGACTTCCTTTGTATCTGGAAGACTAGTCCATTCTGTTATAAGGAGTCTGTGTTTTTCTCTGACTTTTGACTGTCATAGGCTCCAGTGGGAGTGGAAAGAAAGGAGGCAAAAAGAAAGGAGCATCTTTCCAGACTGTCTCTGCTCTTTTCAGGGTGTGTGTGTGTTGCACCGATCTTTTCATTCATGACTGATAAATATTCATCCTTCTACAACACAGTGTGATGAATGATTCTTTATTCTAAATTCGCAGGAGAACCTGAACAAGCTGATGTCTAATCTTAGAACCACTCATCCTCATTTTGTGAGATGTTTGATTCCAAATGAGACCAAAACCCCAGGTACAGTTTGAATGGTAATCAAACCATGAGAACATTCCCCATGTGCAACTGACAGCCTCAGATTTTGTAGCTACTTATTTCCCAAATATTCACGTGTTTTGGAACAGGTGTGATGGAAAACCAACTGGTTATCCACCAGCTTCGCTGTAACGGAGTGTTGGAGGGCATCAGAATTTGTAGGAAAGGGTTTCCCAGCAGAATTCTTTATGGAGACTTCAAGCAGAGGTAAATGAATGAACTCAGGTCTGATTTCTGTTTGGACATGCAGCAGAACCAAGGATGTTCACACTCAATTCTGGGTTTCAGGTACAGGATCCTAAATGCCAGTGCTGTCCCTGAGGGCCAATTCATGGACAATAAGAAGGCTGCAGAAAAGCTACTGGGCTCTATTGATGTAGATCACACGCAGTACAAATTTGGACACACCAAGGTATTATATTATATATATTTGTCACTTGTTTAAATATCATTAATGCACAGTATATTCATTCATAAACCATAGTAATTAATAACCATCATTTATTCTGTAAGTAACCCCCCTCAGGAAAATACAGTTAAACCCATATATCTGTAATATCTCTTTAGTTTCTCCTAGACAACAGTGTTCTCCTGAGCAAAGGTCCTAGTAATCTCACAGTGTCTTCACTTAGACCTAGAGCTCAATAAAGTCACACATTGTGCGCTCTCTTAAATATTTTCTTAAATATGATGCTGTGTATATTTTTTTTTATCAGGGTTGAAAAATACTGCATGTGTTCTTTTTCTCTAAAGCTTTAAATATTTTGACCAATAACATTTTCCCCTTGGAAAGTAATGCACAAATGATTTTAACACAATACACAGGAGGCAGAAATTACTATTCTGTTCCCTCCACACTTTTCTCAGATTTTTGGGTCAATTGTAACTATACAGTGTCTTATTTTAAACTGTTATCACACATATATCAAAACTCAATATAAACATGTTTATTTCAATTTGTTTGGCACAATCAGGTGGTAAAGCCTCTCAAAAACATCCAAATATATCTATTTCCTTTGGAACTCTCCATCCTACAACATTAACACAATGGGTGCACATTCTCTGAGATCTCACTGGGTGATGCATTTCTGACGCTCCTTCCTAAAACATTTGTCATTCACCTTTTCAGAGCCAAAAAATCTAACATTTGACATTTTACAGGACAATTCCTTACCACATTCTCTAGGATTTGACTTTGGGGTTTTCTTGATTACAGGGAAATAAACATTTTAATTCTAACACAATCCAACAGCTGGACATTTAGTTGAAAAATATGCAAGTAGATGACATTTGCATCTAAATATTATCTTTTATGAAAATTCATATTATTTTTTTACTGAGAAGGATATCTGTCCAAAAGTCTGTGACCACATGGAAAATGTATTACAAGTCAAATGAAAATAGAAGATTTTGCACTATTTCTATGTCTCTATGCAATTGTAAGCAGATCTAGAAATAGTGCAGAATCTGTGACATTTACCCCATTGAGGCCGTAGTACTATAATAAACTGCCTGTCAGAGGCTTTGGTACAAACTCTTGGAGCTCATGACAGCTCAAGTGAGTCATGTGATTAACTTGTCTTTTAAAAAGTCCTGTATTAAATTATAAAGGGAATTTTTCCCACCCGAAGCATTAATCAAGCTGTACTCTCCTTCAGGTCTTCTTTAAAGCAGGCCTTCTGGGGGTGCTGGAGGAGATGAGAGATGAGCGTCTGGCTCAAGTTGTCACCAGCATTCAGGCAGTATGTCGAGGATACCTCGTAAGGCTCGAGTACAAAAAGATGATAGCCCGAAGGTATCATTTTACACTCACTTCCGTAATATACTGGAAAGATAATCGAACAGAAAAGGAACAATACTCTGTGGGATACTGAATGGTCTTATTTATTTTTGGTGAAAGGGAATCCATCTACACAATTCAGTACAACATCCGTGCCTTTATGAATGTGAAGCACTGGCCGTGGATGAAGCTCTATTTTAAGATCAAGCCCTTACTGAAGAGTGCTGAGTCAGAAAAAGAGATGGCCCAGATGAAGCTGGACTTTGCCAAATGTAAAGAAGACCTGGCTAAATCAGAGAGCAGGAGGAAAGAGCTAGAGGAGAAGATCGTCTCCATTGTACAAGAGAAGAATGATCTATTCCTTCAAGTCCAGGCAGTGAGTTTTCAAGGCCTATATAATTCACAGAAAAAATGCATTAACAGAACTGAAATTACTTGATGCTGATGCACCATTTCCACATGAATGAATTATATTACATCAGCACAAATTGTCTTTCAATTAACTTTCTCTTGGGAATGGCTGTGTAATGTATTTGATTCCTTTGGAAACGATGACTTGAATTTGATGCATTCAGCTAAATTAACTGTGTTACTTTTTTAGTGCTATTAAGAATATAAATATTAAAGTATAGTTAGCAGTGATGAAATAGATTATTTTACCAAAACGAATGACAACTGACTCACTTGTATGATCTTAAAGGAAGCAGATAATCTGATGGATGCTGAGGAAAGATGTGAGGGACTGATCAAAAGTAAGATCCAGCTGGAAGCCAAGTTGAAGGAGACAGCTGAAAGACTGGAGGATGAGGAGGAGATTAATGCTGAGCTCACCGCCAAGAAGCGTAAACTGGAAGATGAGTGTTCTGAGTTGAAAAAAGATATGGACGACCTTGAGCTCACTTTGGCCAAAGTGGAAAAAGAGAAACATGCCATGGAGAACAAAGTGTGTAGACCTTGTTAGACCTTGTTTACTCAATGTATCTAATCACTTACACTCACGTTTTACATTGTACATTTTTCCTTACACTCCAGGTGAAGAACCTCACAGAAGAGATAGTTTCCCAGGATGAGAACATTTCTAAGTTGAACAAAGAGAAGAAAGCTCTACAAGAAGCCCATCAGCAAATGTTGGATGACCTTCAAGGAGAGGAGGACAAAGTTAATATTCTCACCAAAGCCAAGGCAAAGCTGGAGCAACAAGTTGATGATGTGAGTAGATCTTTTTCAGATTGTTACATTTTAGAAAACGTAGCAATTAATGTTTTATTAACCTGATCTACCAATCGTAGCTGGAGGGGTCTCTGGAGCAAGAGAAAAAGGTTAGAATGGACCTCGAGAGAGCCAAAAGAAGGCTTGAAGGTGATCTGAAACTGTCCCAGGAGGCCATAATGGACCTGGAGAATGAGAAGCAGAATTTGGATGAAAAACTTAAGAAGTAATCTTCAAGCAACTATTTTTCATTGACTCATTGTTATGTTTTACTGTTCTGAGCTCTCTTATACCTACTTTTTTCAGAAAAGATTTTGAAGTCACTCAGCTGCAGAGTCAAATAGAAGACGAAAAGTCTGTCGGTGCTCAGCTGCAAAAGAAAATTAAAGAACTTCAGGTAATGCATAAACCTATCATAATATACAAAATATTTTGAATTACAGTTATCAGTTGTTTTTTATGGTCCCAAGGCACGAATAGAAGAGCTGGAAGAAGAGATTGAGGCTGAGCGCACTGCCAGAGCCAGGGTGGAGAAGCAGAGAGCTGATCTCTCCAGGGAACTTGAGGAGATCAGTGAAAGGTTGGAAGAAGCTGGCGGAGCCACTGCAGCTCAAGTTGAGGTGAACAAGAAGCGGGAAGCTGAGTTCCAAAAGCTCCGGCGTGATCTGGAAGAGTCCACTCTGCAGAACGAGGCCACTTCAGCTGCACTGCGTAAGAAACATGCAGATAGTGTGGTGGAACTCGGGGAGCAAATTGACAACCTACAGCGAATTAAGCAAAAGCTTGAGAAGGAAAAGAGTGAGTTAAAACTTGAAGTGGATGATCTCTCCAGCAATATGGAGACCATGGCTAAAGCAAAGGTAGTATTCCTTGAGACACTGTCTGCATTAGTTTCTAAAAGCATTTAGGAATAATTATATACAACGAAAATGTATTTGAAGGTCAATCTGGAAAAGATGTGTCGCTCTCTGGAGGACCAGCTAAGTGAAGTCAAAACCAAAGAAGATGAGCACCAACGACTCATTACTGATCTCACCACTCAGAAGTCTCGACATCAGGCTGAGAATGGTAACAGCAAACCATTGTTGAGTATCTATATTAAAATATTGAATCAAGTGACAGTAGCCAATGCCTGTCGATAATTTCAAGGTGAGTTGACGCGCCAGCTTGAGGAGAAGGACTCTCTGTTGTCTCAGTTATCCAGAGGGAAACAGGCCTACATTCAACAAACTGATGAGCTTAAAAGGCAGAATGAAGAAGAAATGAAGGTAAAAGACAAAAACGTTTCCTAAAAACTGAGAAGACAGATCTTATCTTTACATTGATCTTGGCATCAATTACAGGCTAAGAATGCCCTGGCCCATGCTCTGCAATCAGCTCGTCATGATTGTGACCTTCTAAGGGAGCAGTTTGAGGAGGAACAGGAGGCCAAGGCTGAGCTGCAGCGTGGAATGTCCAAGGCCAACAGTGAAGTGGCTCAGTGGAGAACCAAATATGAGACTGATGCCATCCAGCGCACTGAGGAGCTTGAGGAGGCCAAGTAAGCCCTGCCATAATCTCGTAACTGAGGCCCTTGCCTATACTACAGCTGATGAATAATGTGTGTTAATGTTTGTAGAAAGAAACTGGCCCAGCGCCTTCAGGAGGCAGAAGAAGCTGTCGAGGCCGTTAACTCAAAGTGCTCCTCGCTGGAGAAAACAAAGCAGAGACTGCAGGGAGAGGTGGAAGACCTGATGGCAGACGTGGAAAGGTCTAATTCAGCTGCTTCTGCTTTAGATAAAAAACAGAGGAACTTCGACAAGGTATCAGAACCTGCTTGCCCAGTGCCCCATTCATTTATGTGGGCAGCAATACATGCAGATAAAATCAAAAATATATTTTCAGTTCCACCTGCTCCTGTTTCGTAGATCCTGGCTGAATGGAAACAAAAATATGAAGAAAGCCAAGCAGAGCTTGAGGCAGCTATGAAAGAAGTTCGTTCATTGGGAACAGAAAATTTCAAAATGAAGAATGCCTACGAAGAATCTTTGGAGCATTTGGAAACACTGAAACGGGAAAATAAAAATCTGCAACGTATGTGACTCCTTTAGTTCTTATAAATATTATATTGATCTATAAATGTTTACAGGTTATAAAAGCATTAGAATGGGCATTGCCCTCTCATCTCATCAACAAGCACGATGCCGTGACTCTGAGAAAACATATACTAGTTTTTACTCTCAAATTATATCAGCATTGTTGGATTGAGCAGTGGGTGAAATAAAATAAATAAATAAATAAACTTTTGAGAAACTCATCATAAATGTTTTTTGCTCATTTAGAGGAAATCATGGACCTCTCTGAGCATCTTGGGGAGACTGGCAAAAACCTGCACGAGCTTGAAAAGTCAAAGAAGCAAGCAGAGCAAGAAAAATCTGAAATACAGGCAGCCTTGGAGGAGGCTGAGGTTTTGTTCCCACTTTGTCCTATTTCTATACAGTTTTAATACTATGCGAATGTAAAGTCAAGTAATACATTTTAATGGTAATGGTCAACTTGTTTTTTTATTTTCATGGTTTAGGCATCCCTGGAGCATGAAGAATCTAAGATCTTACGTGTTCAACTGGAGTTGAATCAAGTAAAAAGTGAGATTGACCGAAAGCTGGCTGAGAAGGATGAGGAGATTGAGCAACTAAAGAGAAGCAGTCAGAGAACTATAGACTCCATGCAGAACACTCTGGACTCTGAGGTCAGAAGCAGGAACGATGCCCTCAGGGCCAAGAAGAAGATGGAGGGAGATCTCAATGAGTTGGAGGTTCAGCTGAGTCATGCCAACCGCCAAGCTGCTGAGACCCAGAAACAATTGAGGAACGTTCAAGCTCACCTGAAGGTTTGAAGATTTAAAATGCAATCTCATTCAAAGACTATTCTCCTGCAAGAACTAAATTTACAAAATATTATTTACCTTCAAGGACACCCAGTTGCATTTGGATGATGCACTGAGACAGAATGATGACATGAAGGAGCAGGTGACCATGTCTGAGCGTAGGAGCGCCTTGATGCAGGCTGAAATAGAGGAGATGAGAGCAACTCTGGAACAAACCGAGAGAAGCCGCAAAGTGGCTGAGCAAGAGCTGGTTGATGCTTCTGAGCGTGTGCAGCTTTTGCATTCACAGGTATATCCTCTTCGGTTTGGAAAGGCTTACATTTAACTCAGAGATGACACAAGTCATAATTTAGTGACATCAGTGCTCTACTTCACTTTTTGTTCTATTTTTGCACTTTCAGAATACCAGTTTGATCAACAGCAGGAAAAAGCTGGAGAGTGATCTGACTCAGATGCAGAGCGAGATGGAGGACAGTATCCAGGAGGCCAGGAATGCTGAGGAGAAAGCCAAAAAGGCCATCACTGACGTAATGCACACATTCATCCTTTCTGAACCTCAAAGTAGTCGGGTTAAAAAAAGGTGTATTAAAGTTTGGGTCCTTTATTGGGAAGGCTGCCATGATGGCAGAAGAGCTGAAGAAGGAGCAGGACACCAGTGCTCATCTGGAGAGAATGAAGAAGAACCTGGAGGCCACAGTCAAAGACTTGCAGCAACGTCTGGATGAAGCCGAAAACGTAGCCATGAAGGGTGGAAAGAAGCAACTCCAGAAACTGGAAACGAGGGTACTGCATTTTCACATGCACGTTTGGGGTGTCGGCCCTAAATGGGCTTCCCACCAATACCATTCAGTTCTTGGTCAAAGATTATTTTAACGCTTCCTGACAGAGTAGAATCTGACCAATCGTTCTTCAACAATTTTTGTGTTTTATTATCCTTATGCTCAATGGTAATGCTGGATTAATGTAAATGTTATTGTTATTCTGATGATTATGGTGTTTTATTTCTCTATTTAGCAGGTTCAGTCTGTATTTATAGTACTGAAATGACTAATGTGGGACTATGAGCTCAGCAGCCTTGTTCCTGACGAGCAATATGAAAGCATCATTAAAGATTCATTTATGAAACCTGAGCAAATTAACTTTAAAGTTTATTGCTCTGTGCTAAGCAAACAGCTTGTTTTTTGTCCTCTAGTTTCTCCTCTGTGACCCAAAATATAAAAATGAATGATCTTATTTCTGACTTGTTTATTATCCACAGGTACGAGAACTGGAAAATGAGCTGGAGCAAGAACAAAAGCAAAGCTCTGAGACCGTGAAAGGTGTGCGCAAGTTTGAGCGCCGGATCAAGGAACTCTCCTATCAGGTACTTTTCATGCCAAGATGCATTATTGAAAACTGCACCTGAAATTAAAGGCCACTGAAGTTTTGTCAGTCTGTTGACAGCATCATGCCTATATTAAGAGCTCTGTTTTTAAGCCCTTTTCACAAAAATTTGATGGTAAATAAAAAAAATTTCCCTGTGTGGACTTAAGTTGCTTCAACAGTAGCTGCCTGGAGATGTTGGAATGTAATGGCATCAAAGTACAGTAACAAACATCTTTCATGCTGCTTCACTTAATGCATGTTACCCTTTTTGTAGGATGCATGTATGTCAGCATTCAGGTGTGTGTGTGTGTGTGTTTTTTTTGGGGGGGGGCTAGGCGGAGAAATAAAATGTTCACCGGAATGCACTTACAGCATTTTCTGAAACTGCCATTCCTGTTTCTTAGAGAGAAAGTCTGCTTACACCTGGGGTTCCTAATATAGACATGACATGACACTGGCTACAGAGGTCTATTAAAAGATAGCAAATCAAGGTTTTAATATTTTACAGGCAACATCTCATTCTAAAAGGAATGAACAAACTCTATGGACAAATGTATTGGGACATAGCATTTTTCGGGGTTAATTTAGGCCCCTTAAGTTAGGCCCCTTATTTCCATTGAATGAAAATCTTAATGATTCTGTATACCAAGGCATTTGTGACACTGCCATGCTTCCAAATTCGTAGACCAAATATTTGGGAAGAACCTTTTCTATTCCAGCATGACTGTGCCTCAGTGAACAAAGCAAGCTCCATAAAGACATGGTTAGTTAAGTTTGGTGTGGAAGAATTTGACTGGCCCATACAGAGCCCTGATTTCTTTCAGCACCTTAGGGATGAACTGGAACAGAGATTGCGAGACATTGCTTCTCATCCAAAATCAGTGCCTGACGTCATTAATGTTCTACAGAATGTAAGGGCACAAATTCCCACTGAAACTCCAAAATCTTGTGGAAAGCCTTCCAAGAAGAGTGGAAGTTGTTATAGCTGCAATAGGGGGGTGGGGGATGGGGGGCGGG
>JBBKCR010000027.1:8617805-8631323 GCA_037577295.1 Ladigesia roloffi | reverse complement strand
GCGACCTCACGTTGCCCATAACAACAGATGGGAGATATGGTTTGTATCTCCTTCTCTGCTCACCAGGTTGTTTCCTGGGTTTGAATCCCAGGACTGACACTGGCACTATTGAGGTACCCTTGAGCAAAGCACCATCCTTACACACTGCTCTCCAGGTGCTGCATCTCTGGCTGGCCACTGCTTCATGGGCATGAATGGGTTAATGCTGTTAACATTTTAAGCTGTGTGGTGCATTTTGGTGTGTTCATGCATGAAGGCCACTTTTACATTTTATATGACAAAAAAATGCACTTCAAAAACTTACTCTAAATTATTATTCAAAACACACAACAAATGGGTGCCATGGAAATTAAATATGCACAGTTATGTCTCTAACCTTGATTGCCTTTGGTAATTTATAGCCACTGTCCCAAGAAAACCACCCTTTCAATCAGAATTCAAATCAGAGTAAAAAATTCCAAAAATCTCTGCTCATTCAGTCAAACTTAACAAGATAACATTGCTAAAAGAAACCTGAGGTAACACAAATATAGCCATTTTATTTATAGTCTAAAACAACCTGTGAACCTTTTGAGTATGGAATGAAAATAATGGTAAAAATGAAAAAAAAAAATCTATTTTTGCTCTATAACACCCAGCATGTCCCTTTCCTCCATGTTTGGATTTTAGAAATGAAATTAGGAATTTTTAAGACAAACGTTCTCAAAACCAAAACAATGTCTCTGGCAGAGGGGAGTGTATTCATAACTATTTCATGTAACAGCTATTTGGGATGTAGTTTTTAGAGGAATCACACGTTCCAGACATGTGGTTCCCATCAACACAGCTGTGAACAATTCTGACTTGGAATAACTGTGATTAACGTCTTAAAATCAACACAATTTCATCGTATTGTAAATTGAAAAATCAGTTTTGGTCCATGAATAATGAAACATGGCAGCTGCTGTAGAAAAAAATGCAAACAAAATACAGTTGGTTGATTTTAATATGACAACAACTTTTATTCCTATTGATGTACATATACGCCGGATGGCCGCTGCAATCAGAAAATTGAGGTTAAAATCCCAACTGCTAGTGTCAACACTGAGGTTACAACTGGTACTGCCCCCTCCCACTGCTCCCTGGGTGCCTTATTGGCAGCAGCCCCGCCTAACTTGTTGAATGGGTTAAATGCAGAGAATTAATTTCACTATACCTATAACAAATAAAGAATCATGTATCTTGTGATGTGTCTTGTGACTGATACAGCGTTTAAATGCTGTGACCTCAGTAATGTCATCGGAAGGATGGCATGACAGATGGCTCAGGATCCGGTATGGCTGCTGCCGCAGGGAGTGGACAAAATAAATATTGGTAACCAACCAAATAATATCTTTAGATGACAGGATACTTGAGAGTTTGCTAAGGTCTAGCAGAATGCAGACTGCATTCTGTTACAGCTGCATCTACAGGTACAGGTAATGTACAAAATAAGTTAAACCCACTGAATCAACACTAAAAATTTAGCTGTGACTAAGGTATAACCCTTCCTTGCAGATGAGTGGATTAGAGTGTCCTCCAGTGAAGGTTAGATTTACAGTCAACTCCTTCACTCATGTTATCTAAAGGTGCATCCGATGTCCTCATCCACATGACAGCTGGGGATAACTGCTGTATTCTTTAGCCCTGGAAGCGATAGGAAGTATTTGAACCACAATAGCCTGTAGACATAGAATGCTGAAGATTCATTATACAAGTTAAGCTTTCACTCTGTAGAACTCCTGCCGTGCTCTGTAAGCTGTAGCATCAGACACAATCGGTCAAGCCCAATGTTTCGCTCAATAAACCAATCCAATGACTGGAAAACAAAATGCTTAAAAATATTCATTATTAACATTATTTAAAAAAGGAAAAAGTGTTGGCTCTCCACAGTGTTATGTAACGAAGTACACAGCAAGGCCACTTTCTATTGATTTCCTTATGGTCCACAAATGACATTCAGTATTTTATTATATTGCTTTATTTATTATGACGAAATATCATATTTTGTTTTTAATGTCCATTTTACAGTGTCTTTCGATCACTTAGCATTAAACAAGCTGCTTTCTTTTAAGTGTCTTAGAGACACATGTATATATATTGATGGTCTCTGTTCTGATTGGCTGCCTGATTCAGAAAGCAGCCCAATTGAACTCTCCTTCAATATGAATGGTCAGAGCTAATGTACTATCAGCTGAGTGGTGGGAAATTAAGGTGAAATGTCACTAGTTTAGTGATGTTTTGGTGACATCACCAAAAACAGTGAATTTGCACCTTCATTTTATAATGTGGAATGGAACTAGTTAACTTGAAATCAATACTTATAGATCACATTAAATTATATTATATGCAAAGGCAAGAAAAATAGAATACAGGTACATGGGTCCAGGATATGGGATCCAAGGATCCAGGATATAAACTCCATAATTTGTATAGTATATTTACATTGTGTCTGTGTCCTTTATACTGCATTTATTATAATGGTTCTTTAAATAATCATCCAGTGACAGTAGTACTTCTATATTATTGCCACAGAGAGCTATTAGCACCATTATTCTTAGGAGTGAAGTTTTGCATTGAATCATGGTCATGGATGCTACATGCATGGTACATGCATGTCTTGATACATTCTTAATGTTTCACCCTGTAGTCATTGTTAGATATTTCAGTTTATTGCCTGCATTTACTAAATTGTTTTTATATGTCAACATGGCCAAAAGATACTGAGAAGTGTTCCTTCTGTAATTTTGTTGTATGAAGTAAGTGGGCCCTCTTCTGGCTGACAATAAGTACTGTTGCTAATTACTGAAGAGAGTTATAACAAAGAAGAGCGATTCAAAATACTAAATATTTCACAGTTTGCTTAAATTGAAGCAGGTTCTAGAATCACACAATAAATTATGTTTATTAGATATGTTTTGTTTGAAATTGTCATGATCTCACTACTATAACCTTTAGTTAATGTTGCCTCAGTGGCCGCCTGCACAGTTATACAATGACAAGGTTATAATGTCAGTCATTACAATGATAAGTCCATGCCAACTAAAATAATTTATATCATACTAGTGTAAATGTAAATGTATATATAAATTTGTAGCTCCTAAAATAGATCATTCTACTTTATGAGGTACTGATTACTGATCACCTGAATCCCATCTTATTTAATGAAGAAAAATATAACAACCACTGCTGTAATCAACACTCTCCTCTTGCAGTGTCATGAGTTGGCAAAACACTACTAGAAGTTCTTCAGAGGTAATTATTGCCTTTTTGTTTAAAAGTGAATAAGAGATTTTCTTTGAAATAGTCAAGTTCTGCAAACACTACATCATATCTCATTTTGATGTTGTGTCATTTACTTTAAAATAATTTTGGAAATTAGGAGAAATATTGTCAGCAATTCGTAAATACGAAGGCATAGCTGTTAAGAGCTGTGAGAGACAGTAAATAAAATGCAAAAAAAATCCAAACTTAGTACAAACTTACAAAAAAAAACATTTCTCTAAAAGGAAAGCTCACACTGACTGAATACTACCACTATAATCTGACGCTACTCTTTTCCACCGATCTCTCGACTCTTCGCTCTTAATTTGTTGACTTGAGAATCTGCGATGTCAGCTCTCTCCTCGGCCTCCTCCAACTCATGCTGCAGCTTCCTGATCTTCGCCATATGGGTGCTTATCTGTTCCTCCTGTTTGTGGGGCATGGGTAATGTCAAACCATTAACAGAGAAAACAAACTATGTTGAAATTGTATGTTTATATTTGTTATATTTATGTTAATGTTAATGTAAGGACAAATGTATTGGTAAGGGCTCTGTCCTGGCCAGTCAATTCTTCCACACGGAACTCTTTATAGACCTTGCTTTGAGGACTGGGGCACAGTCATGCACAAAGCATGGTATTGTCCAGAATATCTTGTTATGCTGAAGCATTAAGATTCTCTGGAGGTTAGGGTCCTAGCCCAAACCCTGAAAAACAGGTGTGTCCCAATACCTTTGTCCATATAGTGTATGTTATATAACTCACGTACCGCCTCTTCACACTGTCGTTTGTATGTCTTTACTTTAAGCTGTAGCTTGTTGACCAGGTCTTGCAGTCGGGTTATATTCTTCTTGTCCTCCTCAGCCTGCAGTATTGAGTGACGACATTATTCCACTGTTCGTCATCCTGTATGTACCACTGGTAACACTAATGCAGCATCTTTAAATCTCTAATAATAATATAATACAAATGTTATATTCAGTGTAAAGACTTTCAGTTTAGTAACTACTATATATTTCAACATAAATATGTAGTTCTGAGAGTGTGGCACTGATGTGGGGAGCCATTTCTTATTCATTATTTGGTTTCACTTTTCTTACTGAATCTTTTGGGTGTAATGTAGCAATAAGAATTTCATGATTATACTGTAACGACTGTTTTTGCTTCTGAATCTGAATCTGAATGTATGGCTTTTTTTTTTTAGCTTTCTTAGGGCAGTTTAATGAGCTAACACTTGGGAGCAATACCAATACCACCCCATTTTCTCCTACCTGGTATGTAAGTTCTTTGATTTTCCTCTCGTATTTTCTTATACCTTTAATGGATTCCACTCCGCGTTTCTGCTCTGCCTCTAACTCATTCTCCAGCTCTCTAACCTGTAACAGAATGGAATCCATTAGCCCCTACAAAACATGACAAAAACAGGAACACATACATTTTAGAATCTCTTACTCTAGTCTCTAGTTTCTGAAGCTCTTTCTTTCCGCCCTTCATCGCAATTTGTTCTGCTTCGTCCAGACGTTGCTGTAAGTCTTTGACTGTGGCCTCCAGGTTCTTCTTCATTCTCTCTAAATGAGCACTGGTGTCCTGCTCCTTCTTCAGCTCCTCCGCCATCATGGCAGCCTACAAATCACCATTAGCAATCCATATATTCAAGCCTTGTGTGACGAAAATTCTAATAGAAGTTCTAGTTATCAACTTACATCTGTAATGGCCTTCTTAGCTTTCTCGTCTGCATTCCTTGCCACCTGAACAGTGTCCTCAACCTCGGCCTGCAGGTTCGTGTTGTCTGACTCCATCTTTTTCTTGGTGCTGATAAGACTCATCGTCTATAGTTCAACAGTGTTAAAGTCTTATAATATTGTAATTTCCTGGTTCAAAGACATGCATCACTTTACATTTACTGTCTTAATCAAGAGACCAGTTGATTGAATTCATTTAGAAACCATTGTGTTGGGTTCACAATATATTCATTAAAATCTTTTCTGATAAAAGCACTTTTTGAACTTATTCTATTGGATATTTTCCAGCATCAGCCAATCATAATTATTATCAGGTCTATATGGCTGTGTCCCCTCAAAGGGCAGGGATAGTGACGTAATTTAAATGATTTCTACATTGACTGGCAAATAAAAAAAAAAATTCATTAATAAAAAATACTTGGGTTCGACTCCCGGGTTGGGCACAGGGTCTTTCTGTGTGGAGTTTGCATGTTCTCCACATGAACGCGTGGGTTTCCTCTGGGAGCTCTGGTTTTCTCCAACTGCCAAAAATATGTTTGCATTGGGGATGGGTCGATTGAGCACACTAAATTGCCCCTAAGTGTGAATAGTTGTCTGTCTATGTATGTGGCCCTGTGACGTGCTGGCGACTGTCCAGTGTGTACCCCGCCTTCGCCCATAGCAGCTGGTATAGGCTTCTGCCCCCCCATAACTCAGGGTGCGGGTAAAAAGGGAAGAAAATGGATGGATGGATGGATGGACTTGGGTTTATATTTACTGTATAAATAAGGTTTCACAGTTTAACAAATAAGTGGTAGTTGGACTTTGGTTAGGTTCCCGACATAATTTTGTTCTAGTCTGGACATCCACCTGAGCATGAAGAAGTTGTGTCCGCTCACTCATGTCCACCAGTTCCTGCTCTGCCATCTTCCTGCATCTCTCCGACTGCTCCAGGGCAGCTCTCATCTCCTCAATTTCAGCCGTAAGCAAAGTGTTCCTGCGCTCGATCATGGCAAGCTGCTCCCTTAGTTCCTCCTGCCCATGGAGAGCACTGTCCAGATGCACCTGAGTGTCCTGGAACATCCAGATAAAAGAGATACTTGGAAGTGCAGAGGTTTCTCAGCATTTACTACTTGAGAGTAAATGAACAGTGTGTACCTTGAGCTGAGTCTGCACATTGCGGAGTTGCTTGCTGGCTTCGGCTGCTTGGCGATTGGCATGACCCAGCTGGATCTCCATCTCGTTCAAATCTCCATCCATCTTTTTCTTCAGACGCATGGCTTCATTCCTGCTGCGGGTCTCTGAGTCCAGGGCACTCTGGAGCATGTCCACCGTCCTCTGATGGTTTCTCTTCAACTGGTCAATCTCTTCATCTTTCTCAGACACTTTTCGGTCTACCTCGGACTTCACCTGGTTCAGTTCCAGTTGAATGTGAAGGATCTTCGCCTCCTCATGCTCAAGAGAGGACTAGGAAAACAAAAAAAAACATTTTCCCCATTCTTTTAATTTCTTTGTACAAATAAAAGATAGCAAACGTTACCTCTGCCTCCTCTAGAGCAGTCTGAACATCCCTTTTGTCCAGCTCCGCTTGTTTTACTGCTTTTTCAAGCTCATGGATGGTCTTTGAAGATTGCCCTAGCTGTTCAGTGAGATCTGTGACTTCCTCTGAAAAAATAAAACAATTGAAATACAATTTATACATCCACAGGCCCAGAAAACTGAATGCCAGTGAAATCTCTTTATAGGGAAAGGCAATACATACGTTGAATGTTCTTGTTCTCCCTTTTCATGTTCTCCAAGTGATCCAAAGCTTCTTCGTATGAGTTTTTGAATTTAAAAAGCTCTGTGCTCAGAGACCTGAATTCCCTTTGGGAGCCCTCAAGTTCTGACTGACTTTCCTCATATTTCTGTTTCCATTCTGTGAGAACCTGATGGATAAATGGCAGGGCGCTCAACTAAGGGAACATGATCTACACTCAACCAGAACAGATCCATAAGAAAAGATAAAACTTCATACTTTATCAAAGTTCCTCTGCTTCTTGTCCAGTGTTGCATTCGCTGCATTCGCCCTCTCTATCTCCACCATGAGGTCCTCGACTTCTGTTTGGAGTCTCTGTTTGGTCTTCTCCAGGGAGGCACATTTTGAATTCACAGCTTCTGTTTGTTCTTCTGATTCCTGAAGGCGCTGAGCAAGTCTCTTCCTTTGATGATGACATTCAAAGAAATATTATTGCAAAAAATTATAGTCACAAAACATGATTGTATGAGGTGAAAGGTTCTTAAAAGAAGCTGTACTTGGCTTCTTCAAGCTCCTCAGTTCGCTGAATGGCATCGGTTTCATATTTGGTTCTCCACTGAGCCACTTCACTGTTGGCCTTGGACATTCCACGCTGCAGCTCAGCTTTAGTCTCCTGCTCCTCCTCAAACTGCTCCCTTAGAAGGTCACAGTCGTGACGAGTGGACTGCAGAGAATGGGCCAGGGCATTCTTGGCCTAAATTTTATGAAAAATTAGCACGTTTTTTTTCCTCGCTTGAGAAAATCTAAACGGATATCCATTGTATTCTGGAAGAGATTTACCTTAGTTTCCTCTTCCAGCAGTCTCTTTAGTTCTTCAATCTGTTGAGTGCAAACTAATTTCACTCTGTTTAGCTGGGAAAGATTAATTTCCTTTTCTTCAACTTGACGGGTGAGCTCACCTATTCAAAGAATATTTTGCGCACATTACAACAGTATGTAACGTGTTATGGTGGTCATCACAATATTTGATTTTAGAAATGATGTGAAATCAAACCATTTTCAGTCTGCAGCCTTGCATTTCGGGTAATGTAGTCATTCAGAGCTCTATGGGCCTCCTCTGATTTTGTCTTGTATTCATGATTTTGGTCCTCAAGACTGCGGCACTGTTTCTCAAAGGAGGCCTGGAATATTGACAGAAGTCAGCAGATCATGAAGGAATGTGAGATATCGATCATTTTAATGGGCAGTAAAAGAGAATTCCTTACCTTCAGTTTTAGAACACTTTCCATATTGCCGGCTAAGTCATCTATTTCCATCTTAAGCTCACTCTTCTCTTTCTCAAGCTTCTGCTTGACTCTCTGCAGATTGTCAATTTGCTCCCCAAGTTCAGTCACACTGTCAGCTTGCTTTTTGCGCAGGGTGGCCGCAATAGATTCATGCCTCAAAGTGGATTCTTCAAGATCACGGCGCAGCTTCTGGAATTCTGCCTCTCTTTTCTTGTTCATCTCAATCTGAGCTGCAGTGGCTCCACCAGCTTCCTCCAGCCTCTCACTGATCTCCTCGAGTTCTCTGGAGAGATCAGCTCTCTGCTTCTCCACCTTAGCTCTGGCAGAACGCTCAGCCTCAGCTTCCTCCTCAAGTTCTTCTATGCGAGCCTACATTCAGAGATTATGCACATCATTAGAAGGTTATGCCTAAAAGACACATTGGTACTATCACATTCCAACATACCTGAAGCTCCTTCAGTTTCTTTTGAAGCTGTGTACTTAGTATTTGCTCATCATCTATTTTACTTTGCAGGTGGCTGATTTCAAAGTCTTTCCTGGAAAATCCACACAATCAACATACACTCTAAAACATCCAGATTACATCGTTACAGCGTGAATTAAATCTTAAAATTAGCAACAGGTTGAAAGAGACATACTTTTTAAGTCGTTCCTCCATTTGTTGCTTCTCATTCTTCAGGTCCATTACATTTTCAAGGGAAAGTTTCAAGTCCCCCTCCAGTTTTCTTTTGGCTCTGTCCAGATCTGCCCTCAACTTCTTCTCATGCTCTAAAGACCCCTCAAGCTGCAAAACATGCGTGTGATCATGCGATTACATCCTCTTCCTTTAAATAAAGCATATTTGTAAAAGAAATGACACTACATAAAAATAAGAGATATGCTTCAGTGTTTATAGAATTTGAATAATCTCTTTGTGTGTTTTGCCATCCATGGGGTCACACTAAAAGAGAATGTTGATTACAGCAGTGATTTTTATACACTTACTCAATAAATAAGATTTGATACAGGACTAATGAGTACCTCATAAAGCAGGATGAGGGGTGAGAGATGCTGATTTAAAAGATCAGTGCTCTTGTATTATATATATACATACATGTATCTCTGTGTGTGATTGTGTGTGTGTGAGTTGCATAATATAATATGAATATTACTGAAAGATGCACTTACATCATCTACTTGTTGTTCCAGCTTCAGTTTAATCTTTGTTACAGCATTGACTTTGTCTTCCTCAGCTTGAAGATCATCTAGTGTTTGCTGATGAACTTCCTGGAGAGCTTTAGTTTCTTTAGAAGACTTCAGAAGAGCTTCCTCGAGGGTGCTAAGCTCCTCTGTAAGGTTCTTCACCTGGATTTATTTATTTTAAATAGTCTTACAAACAACATGTTAAGGAAAAAGGTGACCTGAAAGCTAAAGCAAGAGTTTGGGAAAAGCCTTTTCTACTCACCTTATTTTCTGTGGCATGCTTCTCCTTCTCCACCTTGGTAATGGTGAGCTCCAGGTCATCGATATCTCTCTTGAGCTCAGAGCATTCATCTTCCAGCTTCCTCTTCCTGGCTGTAATCTCTGCATTGATCTCCTCTTCCTCCTCCATCCTTTCAGAGAACTCTTTCACTTTGGCCTCCAGGTGGATCTTACTCTTTATCAGCCCTTCATACCTCTCCTCTGCATCTGACAGATTCTCACGTTCCTGTAAATGCGAGAGCTACGTTGTGAAGATTTGGTTTGTAATATAAAGGTTACTGTACCTTTATTTACACCAATATATTTACATACAGCTTGAATCTGGAGGTAAAGGTCATTCTTTTCTTGGACAAGAGCAACCATTTTCTCTTCCAACTCCTTCCTCCTGGCCTCCGATTTCGCATATTCCTCCTTCATTCTAGCAAACTCCTCTTTCATTGTCTGCATCTCTTTCTCTGCCTCTGCACTGCGCAGGAGGGGCTTCATCTTGAAGAAAAGCCTCATCCATGGCCAGTTTTTGACATTCATAAATGAACGAATGTTGTACTGTATTATGTAGATGGACTCCCTGCATAACAGCATAATGATTTGAAATTATACAAGACAATCACATATGGTCCACTCTATTTTCCACATATTAATTAATTTTACACTCAAACCTCTTCTTTGTCATCTCTTTGAATTCAAGTCTGGCAACATATCCCCTGGAGACAGCTTGGATGCGAGTCATGAGGACAGCCAGCCGTTCGTCTCTCATCTCCTCCAAAAGACCCAACAGACCAGCCTTGAAGAACACCTGAGGTTCAACAGAAGACAAACTTAGGATGTCACAATAGTATTAAAACACAAAGGATGAGTCAGCATTGGTGGACACATAGTGTTGTTTCTCCTAAGGTCTAATTACCTTTGTGTGGCCAAATTTGTATTGAGAATGGTCCACATCAATGGATGCGAGCAGTTTCTCAGAAGCCTTTTTACTATCAATGAATTGGCCTTCAGGAATAGCACTTGCATTCAGGATCCTGTACCTTTATTAAACACAAAACACAGACATGCACATTTTTTCAATACATTCTTAATGCAGGGCTTTGTACTATTTGGCTGATTAGGAAGTGAACAAATATACCTCTGTTTAAAGTCACCATATAGGATTCTGCTAGGAAAGCCCTTCCTACAGATTCTAATACCCTCCAGGACGCCATTACAGCGAAGCTGGTGGAGAACAAGATGATGGTCCATAGCTCCTGAGGAGAACAACACACAGCTGTGCACACATGTGTGTATATGTATGTACATATTTATGAGATAAATGAAACGTCTGCCAATATGTCACTCATATAATGACAGTGAGGATGTGTTTTTTTTTTTTACCTGGGGTTTTGGTTTCATTTGGAATTATGCAACGCACAAAGTGAGGATGTGTGGACCTAAGGTTTGCCATTAACTTGTTGAGATTTTCCTGTGAGATAGACCATTAGCAATCATTCTAATGTATACATGATCTTTTCTTCAGTAACATTTATATCATAAACTGTATATTTTTTACCCTGAAAAGTGCTGAGACTGTTTGAAATGAGGACCCTTTCTTCTTTCCACCCTTTTTGCTTCCACCTGTTTCAGCTGAAGAGAGAGAACTTATACATAAGTGTTCGTTATTCAAACGTCAAATATTGTTGCCTCTGAACTACTGTAGACATACCATCGGCTGAGGCATAGGTGGCAAACAGGTTGGACAGCAGTTTTACTGCTGCTTTCTGGTACAGCTGGACCACCGTGTCATTCAAGGGGTCCTTGTTCTTCTCCAGCCAGCCAGTGATGTTGTAGTCCACCGTGCCAGCATAGTGCACCAAGGAGAAGTGTGCCTCAGTCCTGCCTTTAGTAGGCTTGGGCTTCTGGAATATACTGTTTTTTCCCAGGTGTTGGTCATAAAGCTTGTTCTTGAAGGATGTGTCTGTAGCTTTGGGAAACATACACTCCTCCTCAAGGATGGAGAAAATGCCCATTGGCTGTGGAGAGGAAAAAGTTGAGTTTTTTACTTTTATTGGAGAAAATAACAGCATATATTGTATGGTGCACAGAAAGAAGATTTATGACATGCCTTCTCTATAAGCTCAATGCAGGCAGCCAGGTCCATTCCAAAGTCTATGAACTCCCAGTCAATTCCCTCTTTCTTGTACTCTTCTTGCTCCAGGACAAACATGTGGTGATTGAAAAACTGTTGCAGTTTCTCGTTGGTGAAGTTGATGCAGAGCTGCTCCAGGCTGTTCATCTGAGATTTATATACAGTTTGGTTTTATATAGGTTTATAATCGTTTTTTAGTAATATTGACCTTACTCTGCAAAAATCAGACCAATTCTCACCTCAAATATTTCAAACCCAGCTATGTCTAACACCCCAATGAAGTGTTGCCTGGGTAATTTAGTGTCTAGCTGTTGATTGATCCTGGTTACCATCCAGAAGAACAGCTTCTCATACACGGCTTTAGAAAGGGCACCCATTGAATTATACACCTATAAAAACACAGTCTTTTTTATCATGGATTTTTTATTATATTGCATTATGATAACATACTGTAAACATGCAGTTACCTGCTGCACAGTCTGTCCCTTTGTGACATATTCATTTCCGACTTTCACTCTGGGGTAACAAAGAGCTTTCAGCAAATCAGCAGAGTTTAAGCCCATAAGGTAAGCGACTTTGTCAGCCACTGTGAAAAAATATTTATCATTATGGTCTAAGCGAATCACAGTCTCAGATGTTAAGCAAAATTTGCAAATCTATAAGTTTTTAAGAAATCACCCTCAGTGCCATCAGGCTCCGCCTGCTCCTCACGCTGCTTCTGCTTAAATTTCATATTCCCATGATGCATTACTGCTCCTGTCAGCTTGTAGATGCCAATTTTCTCTTCGGAGTTGAAGCCAAGGATGTCAATGGCACTCTGTCTTATTACAGAGAATCAATCAGCAACTGTGTCACTGCATGTAAGTGACATCCACAATTTGTATTGATCTGAATAACTGTAAGTGTAAACTCACATCGGTTGCCATCAGCTCCTCTGTGTCATTAATGCTTTGCACTGTGATCTCCCCCTGACTGATGAAAGGGTAGTCAAATGGATTGGTTGTGATCAGCAGCATCTCTGTAAACAGAAAATAATTCTTTAGGATTGTGTCAGTTCCTCACTGTATCAACTGAGCAGTACTGACCAATCAGTTCTGGCTTCCTGTTGGACAGAATCTGATAAAAGACATGGTAGCTCCTCTCTGCAGGAAGCTGAAACGTCACCCTGGACTTTTCCAGAAGGTCTGAGGAGAACGTACCGTAACATTATAGCATGTACACACACAGGATATTCGGCAGACAAGAATTCAAAGTGATAAGCAAACTCACAAGTTTCAATATCAGCTGAGGCCAACTTCCCTTTCGTCCCAAAGTGGATTCTGATGAATTTACCCTATAATCATTAGTGACAAGAAATTATTCTTAGTGCTCTTTAGTAAAATATCAGACCAAGAGAACATAATCATTCCGCAAGAAGCAGCACACACAATCACACACAGACACACACACACTCACAATACTACATTACCACTAATATATGTAATGTTATTTTAAAAAAATAGATACAGTACACTACATATGTATGTGTATGATATATCCAGATCCAGCACTTTTATGATGAAATGGAATGGAGATTTTAGAGCCAGGCCTTTTCGTCAAACATCAGTGCCTTACCTCATAATTGCTCAACAGAATGAATGGGCACAAATTCTCACAGAAACACCAAAATCTTGTAGAATATATTCCAAGAAGTATGGAAGCTGTTATAGCTACTAAATTGGGACCAGCTCCATATATTTTTTTGTATTTGAATGCAATATCATGAAAGTCCCTGTTGGTGTAATGTTCTGATGTCCCATTATTTTTGCCCAATTATAGTGTACATATGTTTATGTGTGTGTGTGTGTGTGTGTGTGTGTGTGTGTGTGTGTGTCTGTGTGTGTGTGTGTGTGTGTGTGTGTGTGTGTGT
>JBBKCR010000027.1:8585837-8607741 GCA_037577295.1 Ladigesia roloffi | reverse complement strand
TGTGTGCACTGCAGCACCTGTGCCAACCAACCCCAGAAAAAAGTGACAACCTACCCCAACTGAGATTTTCAGCTCTTTTGGAGTATAATTCCCACATGTACAAGCCCAACTAAGAAAAAACTAAATTGTAGCTCTCTCTTTATACTCTTTATAATTATTTTACTGTCAACTCATTAGTCAAAATGTACTTTTGCGTCTGAAAACGTATGAAGTTTCAACTTAATGTGCTGCTGCTTTCACCTCCAATGTCAATGTCGATGAGCTCTGACACTAATTACAAACATTTCTGTGTTAGTTGTTTTGATCATCACCTTCTAATGATGATATGATGACTGTGACAAACAACCACACTCTCCCCTATTTGAGTTTTTTTTTATAATATCAACTCACACAGTTGCCCCTGGTTGGGGAAGAGCACAGGGGGAGTTGTGATCACCCGAACAGGTTGAGGGGGTTTTGGCACGGGCCTCAGCATTTGCATGCCCAGGATGGTTAAGACCTGCAGTCCCTTGGTGATTCATTCATATTTTTTCATATTTCAGCAATCTTGAACAGAATTTTGTAGCACGATAATGAAATTAGTACTGCTTCAAGCAAGGTGATGTCTACAGGACAGAGAAGAAAACATATCTGAAGAAGAAGTTAGACATAATTACGGCCTTTTGTATATTTACTAAAGGCACACACTTTCCTGATACTGGCCTTATCTTTTCTACTTCTGCAATCAAGTCACTTCACATCTCAGCGGGGTCTGTTCGTTTCCCTTCACTCTCAGTCAGGCTCAACATTTCACAATTCACACACATATCTTTGGTAATGGGAGTTATTTATGAGATGCTATTTAGCTGCAAAATGTTCCACACCAACAGTGGAGAGTTTGTTTAAAATATCTGGACAGAAATTTTAAGACAGGCCTCTTTTCCAGAGTTTGGGCTATGCTTTAGCGAAGCCCGACATTTTGAACTTTGTGGGCACAGTTCAGGGAGGGCACATTTCAATCCAGCATGACCAACTCCATATTAAAGTCTATGTATTTGAATGCAATGTCTTTAAAGCACCTGTTGGTGTAATGTTCAGGTGTCCCAATACTTTGGTCCATATAGTGTATCTTTATTGATTGTACAATAATGTAAAATTCTATTTGCACCTCATGAACCTGCCAGAGTTTGGACACGCCTGACAAGTCTGCTGTTAAACATAGCCTTGGCGTTCTGGAAAAGGCTCAAGGAAGTTGTTGAGGATTCCTGTCAAGTAATAAAACAAATTGAGGAAATGTTTTTGCACACTTGACCCAGCCTTTTTCCTAAACTCAACAGAAGCACTTTTGTTGGTGAACGTCTCCACCATCACGTAGACACTGGGGGCCTTTTGTTGTATCCCTGGTCTACTCTTTAGGCGCCACTGTGGAGAATCGAGTTTGGCCAGGTCTTTTTTTCTCTTACAAACCAATTTCTTAGTCACTAGGAAACCTACACACAACATAGTCAGGACTTGTGACATGAAGAGGTTTACATCATGAACTGTGAGCTCTATAGTATTTCTGGAAAAAAACATTCTTTAAGAAATCGGTTATTTCCTCTTCAGCATGCATTCTTGGTATAGATAGATCTTGCAAAAACTCCCCAACATTAGTGAAATCTCCCGAAAACCCGTTCTTCTGTTCTAAGAGGAGCATTTTATTAAAAGGGGATTCTGAATAACTCCACTAGTATCGAATGCTGGATAAGTAGTTTGGGCTTTTTGAAACAGTCAGCTTTGGTTTGAGAGATGAATTGTTCAGTTTAATCAAGTTTGAAACCCTTTTACAAATTACTTCTGTAATTTAATGTAACACCTAAGTCCGCTTGTGCTCCAGGTTTATTCCATCACTTTTTTTTTCAAGAGACATGGAGACCTGGGCCAGGAGTTCAGAAGCCTGGATAAAGTTGCTATTCAATATTAATCTAATGATCAATCCTGTCATTATCAATCTCTCACCTGCTGGGCTGCCCTTGTTTTCGAAACTCTGGAGTGTGTAAAACTGCACACACCGCAGGCACATTCTCTCACGTTTCACTGCTGTAAAGTACATGCTGCCTTATCTGACTAGACTGAGCCACATCCTTCCACTGGACACAACAAAAGACTCTCCTCTGCACTTTTTAAACAAAAAACTCTCATAGATTAAGAAAAATAACAATGATAAAAGCATATAGTATGCATCACATTGTTATAATTACATTGTTATTATAATCAGTAGTAGCAGCAGTAGAAGTTTTGTTATATCTGTTGTTGTTCTTACTAACATGTTTTTGTTGCAACATTTATTATTATTTCAATGATTATTATTTATTATTATTGTTATTATTATCATTATTATCATTATTATTGTTGTTGTAGTAGTTTTTGTTATATTACTATTATTCTTATTATTGTGTTGTTATTATTGTTGTTATTATTAGTAGTATTAATAGTAGTAGCTGTATTATTATTATTGCTTTATGAACTGATAAATGTCTGAGTCACTCGATTACAGTCATGCAGACCGTAAACAGTTTTATTTTTACATGCGTCTCACAAATCCAGTATCTGTTCCTCACTTGTAATAAATCCATGTTGTAACACTCGTAACTTCAATAGCTGGTATGAACACATTGACACGCTCTGACCATTTTATGACAAACGCTGGAATGAGTCTGACATGCTGGACGGCTTTATTGAGGAAACTCTTTACAACAGATTCATAAAAGAGTTCCGCAGAATTGTTAAAAGTGACTAAATATCATAAACATTTTGCTCTGTACCACTGCCTCTCCTAGAAACACATCTTTGTGTCAAAACACTTCTCACAGGTGGTGTTTGCTTTTGATATTTTCTGACTGAAATCTCTCCCATCAGACTAATGACTAAGAGCTGTACTGAGACACGGGGAAAATATATAATGGTTCAAACGAATATTCTTTGTAATTAGTAGATTCGTTATCATTCTTTCCATATTGACCCTGATGAAAGGAGTTTTTGTTCATAACGGCAGCTTCATCTTTTCATTCATCTTTTTTCTTTATTTTTGTAGAAAAATGTATTTGTTTCGCAATAGAATATTTTAACAGGGCTGTCACTTTGGTTTTCATGATTTGCTTTTAAACATGTAATTGATTTAAAAGTTACAAGAATAAGTAACTTGGATCCATGGCCTAATGTAAATTCATAACGATAAGCATCAGTATTAGAATACATTAGAACCGATCTGGTACAAATGTTTAGTCCTTGCTCTGCTAGAATCAATTCTCTTCAAGATATGGACGGCCAACGATCCCATGTGCAGATGTGACAACCAACCTTATAGCACACTCCGTGGGGATGTTTGTCCCAATGTTATTCTAATGGGAAAAATGAAAAACACAATAAAAAAATGTTTATTTTCAGAGAAATATCAAACCAAACACATCTCCTGCTCATAAAATCAAAACATCAAAAATGTTTCATTGGGTCGTTTTTAGACAAAACATGTAAATGTAAAATGTAGACATGTAAAACACCACAGGCTATGAAAACTACTTCTACTATGAAATCCTCAAACTGAAGTTCTAACAAGCAGCATAACTCACGCAAAAGCACAGGGGCAACTACACAGACCTAAAAAAAAGGATCATCATTAATATTTACAAATCGCTATCCACCTCAGGGTCACAATTCTGACAAACATATAACCTGGCAGACCAGGGGTTCAGTCTGTGTGTGCATACCCATGTGTGCACTGCAGCACCTGTGCCAACCAACCCCAGAAAAAAGTGACAACCTACCCCAACTGAGATTTTCAGCTCTTTTGGAGCATTATTCCCACATGTACAAGCCCAACTAAGAAAAAACTAAATTGTGGCTCTCTCTTTATACTCTTTATAATTATTTTACTGTCAACCCATTAGTCTAATGATGAGATGCCTCAAAATGTACTTTTGCATCTGAAAACTTATGAAGTTTCAACTTAAGGTGCTACTGCTTTCACCTCCAATGTCAATGTCGATGAGCTCTGACACTAATTACAAACATTTCTGTGTTAGTTGTTTTGATCATCACCTTCAAATGATGATATGATGACTGTGACAAACAACCCCACTCTCCCCTATTTTAGTTTTTTTTAATAATATTAAATGTATTTTTATTCAAAATTACTTTACTGAAAACATCTACAAAATGTAAATTTTGCAAGTCTATGTTACATTTTGCAAGTAAATGACTATGTTAAGTCAATACGATTATAAGTGGTGTAAAACTCAATGTGTAGGAGAGTGGACATACACCCCTATCAGTGCTTTAGATACCTTTGCAAATTCCAGAGAGTTGCTATATATAAATGAGCATCATCCTTGTATGTCTGGGTTACTTATCATATTCGAATATATGAAACTCATATATATGTGAAACTTGGGCCATTTGAATAAGGTGTTTGTATTTTTTTTATTAAACGCCCTATTTGAGTATATGGTATTGGCTAGCTTTAATATTCACAGTTAGATTTTACCAAAAACTCCTGCAATACACAAAGTGTACATCTTGAATCTTAAATAACTATATTAAGTAAAAACTACTGTAAGTATTATCAGATTCCTTATGTGTAGATATGTGAAAATACATCCCTATCAGTGCTTACACGCTATTGGAAATTCCATAAAGGTGCTATAAATATGAGCATCCTTTTCAGAGCTCTTTCTCCAAACCAGATTAGCTGGGGGTCCTTTTCCCCCATCCAGAGTCAATCAATACCAGTTCAAAAATCAGTGGGTAGCTGGTGGCCTTGTGGTTGGAAAGTTGTGGATTTGAATTTCGGGGCTACCACTGAGGTACCCTTGAGCAGGGGCATAGCACACAGTGTGTGTGGGGGTGGGGGGTGAAACGCGATTCCAATTGCACCCTTTCATCAGTCTAAACTGTATTAAATTGTTTAAACTGTATATATAACTTGGCTTCTTCATTCTAAAACACCCCCACTTTTGAAGAGCTTGATATGCCCCTGCCCTTGAGCGAGGAATGTTCCCCACACACTGCTCCTTGGGTGCTGCCCACTGCTTCACTTGGTAAAAGGGGTAAAATTTTGTGTCCTGTACTGTCCTGTGATGTGAAAGTCCAGTCTGATATTACTATGACGCCTGGCTATCTGGGACTCTTTTATGTTGCTTTATATGTAGATATTGCATTATGTTTTATTTTTGTATTATGACATCTTTAATTAGAAACTGCATAATCAGCTGAGAACAAGTCTTCTTCACGTAAAAATGTAAAAAGGTGCAGTGTTCCCTCACAGAATCAACAGACTGAAGGTATAATGTAATACTGCAACACTGCCATCTAGTGGTAAAAGCAAGCATCTGCTATTTATTCAAGTAATCTATCAAATTATACTTACCACATGACACACTATATGGAAAAAAGTATAGTTTTTACCAGGGTTTGGGCAAGGACTTTTACTTCCAGCGAAGGACAGTTTTAATGCTTCAGCATACCAAGACATTCTGGACAGTGCCATGCTTCAAACTTCGTGGACAAGTTTGGGTAAGAAACTTTTATATTCCAGCATAACTGTGACCCAGTGCACAAAGCAAGCTCCACTACGACATGGTTGGATGAGTTCGATGTTCACTGTCCGGCACAGAGCCTAGACCTCAACCCCATCCAACAACATTGAGATTCCTTCTCAGGGCCTGACCTCATAATTGCTCTGCAGAAGAAAAGGGCACAAATTCCCACAGAAACTCCAAAATCTTGTGGAAATAAATTGAATAAGAAGCTGTCATAACTCCAAAGGGAATCAAACCCTATATTAAAGTCTGTATTTGAGGTGTGTCCAGGGGCGTTAGAAGCTTTATGTGAATTGGACATGTAGGGGCGGGATTTGTGCGTGTGGGGGCGGGGTTTGTGTGGGGACGGAGTTGCTGCGTGCGTGCAAATCTTGTTCTGCACAGGGATTTCCAGCTGTGTGTGTGGATTCTTTCGCGAAATATTGAAGATTCAACAGCACTGATCGAAGTCATTATTTATGTTAAAAGTGGGAGTTTTCCGTTGTCATTATAGCACATTGTAAAAGCAGCAGCAGTGCGTTTTGCCTGACAATCAGTAAATGAATTTTCTATGAAAACAGAAATTAGAAATACTTTGAAGAAAAGTTATTTTATTGCAATGTAAATGAAACAAAGCTCATCCATTTAACTTTAGTTAGACTTGTATCTTTGTCCATAAAAACAAAACCCCCACGACATAAACCTTTCTCCAAGAAAATGTCCTGGGCCATGGACATAAACAACATCGTGAGTCTTTATATATTCTTAAATCTCTCATATTTATATATATTTTTTGCATCAATTAGAACATTTATTTTAAGGAACCAAGTTATCATCACAACTTTATGTACAACACCCTTGGGTCAATGTTATACAATGTATTTGCCTTCCAGTTTCCATTTCATAAAGCAATCAGAATTCAAACTCTTCCAGAAAGCCTCTCAGTGTGCGCAGTGCTTTCAGTAATCCGAAGCGCACTGATCTCGGGTCAGTTTGAGTGAATTTAATTGAATGTAACGTGACTGTAATTCAGCACTATTACTCCCTGGTGTTTGAGAAAATATATGAGGCCACGATTAGGGCTGAGAACTAAAATCAAAAGTTTATGGTTCCATCTAAATGACTGTAATATTAAAGACAACATAATGTAGATATTACAATATTTTTTGGAACCATAAATCATATCTATTTTAGCTCCTACACCTGATCCTAAAACCTGTAGTACAAAGTATGAAAAAATTCCAACACCAAATGAATTCCAACACCCAAGTAATCAGTCTAGAGTCACCATCTATTAGGGGAAATTGAGAATGGTGACTGGCATCTTAATTACATCCAGCATACAAGTTAACCTCAGCGCTTTTTGATTAGTCTGCAATCCATCAGTCAGTGAATCTATTCACTACTGGCACCTCACATTCATACCTGGGTTAAGCCACACACACACACACACACTAACACACAGATTTGGTTTGTAATTTAAAAGACATTGAAAAACAGGATCATTCTAGACCTCGGGTATCAGCGTAATAAATTTTTAAACAATACACAGCCTGGACCAAGACGTGGCCTTCAGATCTCATCCAATCTGAAAACAGAGGAGTGTAATAGTCATGTTGGAAAAAATTAGACATTAACGAGACCCGGCTCTAGCTTATAACACAATTCATAATCCAGGTTAGTTCATGCCTTTTCAACACAAACACCACTAACGTTCAGAGATTTCTGTTTTAAAACCTGTCTGTCTGATTGGGGCTGGAATTTTGTGTAGTCAGGTCTGCAATCTAGTCTTAATCCATGGTTTAAGACTTAAGAGGTTTGTAACTGAAACTGCAGGTAGGAGAGACTTGGCCACAGATGACAGTAACATTTTACAATGTGCAAATCAGTGAAACAGATTTGATTCTCTCAATACCATGCCTTATCACACAAAGCAACACAACCCCAGTGCTGAGTACAAATAGAAACCCGCTCATATGCAGGTTTTTTTTTTTTTTTTAAGTGTTCACTGATGTGCTGCTAAAAGTCTAAAGGAAGTTCTGGCTGCTGAGGATTCACATCCCCATCCCTCTGATCTTTCACACACCACACTGCTCACACACGATTCCCATCCAAAACAGTCTTCCTGTCCATACAGAACCACTTATAAAAATGTATTATATACAAACATTTGACTTTTAAGGCAAATGGTTTGACTAAAGCTCAGGAGGATTGATCTGTGGGAGAGGTGTTTTTTTTTTCTGCAACAGGTACATCGGTTTGAATCATCACACAAACATTTTGTTCACCACTTATAAAGAGCTTCGTTCGGAAGGTGAGTCAGACGGGTTTGCTAAAACACTTTAGACTTTTTTCTTCTTTTGTGCGTTACTTGGGTTCAAAGAAGTGAACAGTTCAGCTCACAGACAGTAAATATTAATATTTGTCCTCCCAGGCAACTCCCTCAGTGGTATAAGGAACGGGTGGCTGCCGGATGACTCGCTGTCCTCCAAGCAGGATCCAGCATCACAGTTCAAGGCGGACATTCAAGAGGACGCTTTGACTTTGTTCACTTCCCAGTCCTTTTCAACTTTAAGTCCAATTGAAGAAGAAAAAAAAAAGAAGAAGACGAAAATCCAGGATGTTTCCAAGGCATAGCAAAAATATTGACTTGGTCCAACCCATCCAAACTGATATGCAAAGGTGTGTCAAAGTGCATACCAACCAATACTCTTATGGCTGTGATCATTGAAGTGGAAAAAAAATACTATTAGTGACAACATCAAAGAATGTGAGGGCCTAAGATACACTAGACGCTTACAAGCTGAGATTTTCTTTAACAATGCATAGCGAAACAGAGAAGGTACTGTCAATTTTGCTTTCCTCAAAAGACCCCCCTGACCAAAAAAGACAAACAAAAACGCCCATCCGAAGCAGCTTATAACTTTACCACTATGGGTTAAAAAATACCTCTTTCCAAGACATCAGATTCGATTTCATTACAAAATATATATATTATATGTATATACACATATATATATGTATATATACACAATCACACTAACAAGCAAAAGGAACTCAGCTACCTTATTTGGGACTTGAAGTACAAGCAGTGACAGTTTAAAACTAAATCTGGTGGAGGTGCTGAACGCTTCACCATTCTGATCTGTTCAGACCTTGTGTTACGCAACTATCAATTCTTAAATTAATTAATGAATTAAGGATTTAAAAATGAATTCTATAAACCATCTTACTTAAGGGCAGCCCACACAGACCCTATGCATACAGCGCTGCTCGGCAGCCTTATTCCACCGTAATCTCACACTTAAAAGGTCCCGAAACAAACAAACAAAACAAAAAAACCCCAAAAAAAAATTTCAATACATTAAAAAACATTCAGGTTACCTTTATATACTGACCTGAATTTGTCAAGCCTGATTTTCGAATAACATGGCCAAAAGAGCAAACCAATAAAGAGAAACAAAAAACACTCCAAAGATGAGCTTCTCCATCAAGAAGAAAAACAAGAGTAACTTTAATCCCAAAACACAGGCTAAAAAATAAAAATGACGTCTATGGTGGCAGGAGGACAGAAGCTTTTAAAATCTGGAAAGGAAAGTAATAATGGAAGAAGAAGAAAAAAAAAAAAAAACACTGTTGAAAATCCCATAATCCAACACACTGATCCACTTGTTGCCTGTGAAGACTTGCTCACTTGAATGAGTTCTTCATTCTTTCTTTCTTTCATCCATCCATCCATACGTCCGTCCGTCCATGTGTCCATCTTTGTCATGCTCTTAGTAAAGAGAGAAAACGGCTGAGTCCTTGGCATGATGAGACAGTTCTTCATTCAGTTGACACCAGTCATTTTTTCCTCTGTCTGCCATAGTTTTATCCCTCTTTCAGCCATGAGAGGGCTCTAGTGTCACCGGAACTCATAAATGGGTGCACTGTGTTCAGGAACATGAGTGAGGTTTAGGGACTGGTACCTGGAACAAAAAATATGGCAAAAATTTTATTTTCTTTTAAAGGAAAGTACATTCTAAACAAAGCAAACAAACCCCCAAGAGTCTGTAACTGCAATACTGCATATTCTAAATTCTCTTACTGGTCAATAATATAATACAAACAGCCTAGAAGACACTCATTGATACACTCAGTTGTCCTATAGTGTTTTATATAGATCTTCCAACATGTAGAAAGAAGAAAAAAAAGAAGCTATTACTTGATTGTAACTGAAATTGACAGTGGAGGCCTTAGCCAGAGTGTTCTCCAGATCAGACACAGACCTCATATTTATTCATTTAGAAACTATAATAATTAAACTTATGGAACTGTACCACTCAGAGCTTCTGTGGTAGTAGAAACCCTCGATAGTGGCTGTGGACTTCTGGAAGCAGATGTAGTAGAAGCCAGCAAAGGAAGCACCACTGATGTCTTTGATTGTGTGGTCTGGGACTAAGAACTGCTCCTGCACACAAAAGAATGGGAGATTTAGGATGAAAGAGAAAAAAAGAGCTATGATACTCTTTGATATTATTGAACATTTAATGTATTATAATTTTACCATACAACAAATGACAATAAAAGCATAAAACTGATTAGGTAATACAATATACCTTCCATCGCATGAAGACAAAGTCGCTATTCTTGAGTTCTTCATAGTCAAAGTCGTCTGAATTAAAGCTTTTTGCATACTGATAAAATGCCTGAAATTTCCCCTGAGACATTAAATGAAAAACAATTCAGCATTAATTTTATAATACAAGGTAACAATGTAATCTCACACATTATCATAGTAAGGACAATACTGGGAGAAGCATGATCTCAGACAATTCTCAGAAAAAGGACAAAAGAACTGATTTACATATTAATTCAGCAATTTACAGTAAATCCCTGATCTGTGCACATGAACAATTACTGTCTGCAGAATTTACAGCCAGTAAATTGTTGTATTTTGTCTTTAACACAGTAAAGAGCACCCAGATAATCATTACCCAGTGTTTGCGGTCAACATCCTCATCGGCGTCCCATTTTCTGGTTAGAAAGGGCCGTTTCTGACTGATGATTTCTCCAGCGAAAAATGTAGTTAGGGTGGGATATTCCTATTAAGAGTAATTAAAGAGTTTAATTGCAAGCTGGAGTTTAAAGACAGATCCTGCACTATCCATGTTATTTAGCACAAACAAACATAGGAAAAACCAAATAATTTTAAGTATTTTCCCAATACAATCTTACTCCTCAATGCACTAAATTAAATAGGGCAAAAAAAATGACAACAGCAGTGTACGACTCAGCACATCTCAGTGGTAACAGCGAATAAAGTGTTTGTAGGATTGTAATGCGCAAAGATTGAACGATTTACCAGTTCATTTTTTATTAGGTGTCAGAACAGAAAAAAGACCTTTTAGCCTTCTTAGAATTACGGTAAAGCTGTGTAAAGAGTCACAGATGGGTCTAGTCTGGTACTATTATCCTGCTGAACCCTAGACGTCATTAAATAGTTTGAACATTGGCAATAGCCTCTGAAAAGAAGCTACAAGAGAAGGTACTGTTACATTAGGGCTCAACAAGTGTTGGACACTCCAACACAAAAGATATCATGAACATTGTATCAATTATGTTCAAGCAAACAGAAGATGGGGGCAACAAAATAACCTGTGCCACTGAAAGAAAGTGCACAGCAGTCACATTCTGTATTGTCACTATGTATTTCTAAACAGACAATGTGGACTAGGCAGAGAACTGAAGCAAAACAACATGAACTGTCCTGTTTACCAAAATGGGAAGTATAGTGGTCATTATTTTATATCAGCCCAGCTCTTACATTTAATGCACTGCCTTTAACAATACAATAATTCCATGCTGAGGTTTTTCCTATAGATTTAAATTTATTGATTTATTTAGACATTATATTTTATATTGTTCCTTTTGCCATATCTTTGCAGTCATAACATTTGCATAATGATATTATAATCTCTATTACATGC
Organism: Ladigesia roloffi; assembly: GCA_037577295.1. Classification (NCBI taxonomy): domain Eukaryota; kingdom Metazoa; phylum Chordata; class Actinopteri; order Characiformes; family Alestidae; genus Ladigesia; species Ladigesia roloffi. The sequence continues at coordinate 8,596,238 of JBBKCR010000027.1, read as the reverse complement.
AATAACATATTCCTAACTACCATCTGTGTCATTACAAACATTAACTGTAAGCTACTTCTCTACAAGTATTTATATTAATTTATATATATGGAACCTATATTGTTTTTATTGTTATTATCTCTGTGTCATTGCAGTCATAACATTAGCAAGCTTCCTGATTCAGTAGACACAGAATTTGTGTATATGACATAGGGAATTTCCTACTGAGGTTTTCTACACATTTGTTTTTATATTTATTATTGGTTTTGTCCCTATATGTGTTGAAATCATATTAACACTTGCAATATTAAAACAGTATTAATTAAGATTTCTGATTCTATTTGATACCCAACGTTTGTCTACATAGCATAGTGTATTTCTTATTTTGTTGGTATATTGCTCTTGTCTGTATGTCTTTGCTGTCATAACATAACCGATTTCCCCCGGAAGCAATAAACGTTTGTGATTCAGATAATCTGGGACAGTCTAAGTCACTAGAAAGTGGACAGCATCTCACCTCAGTCAGACCTTTGATCTTGAGGTATCCACACAAGTATGAGTCCTCCATGGTCACATGCTACAAGCAGAGAGAGAGAGAGAGAGAGAAGAGGGGAGGGTGAGAGAAAGAGTCGTCGATTGGAGCCGATATGTGTTTTGGCAGTGCTCCATGTTGCCGTTTATTGAGAGTAAAATGTGGGGCAAAGACATATCCCGTCTAATGGGCAAGAGTCACCTGTGCATGCAGCCATATTTCAGGGGTTAATAGTGTATTCTAAACCTGATAGTCTGGCCTGCTTTCAAATTAGGAACTTGTCCAGACCGTCTGGCTATCACGTATCTAGCTGTAAAATCTCTAGTGCTACCCAATTACACAAAACTAAACATGCCAATGTCAAGAAAGATACAAATCAGTCACGTTATGCATTACTGGGTCAGACTGACTGGCTACTCAACTGATATGTTGGCTGATTTGTCAGACATCATCCAGTAAACAAGTGGCTAAGCCATGAAAACAAGCAAGCTAAGGTTCTCCATTTGGAAAGAGGAGTGAGAAGAATGAATGAGGGTTACCTGGAGCACAACTTCGACGTCGTACGAGTTTCCCTTGCTCTTCTGGTGTCCTCGAAACTGGGAGCCGCTGTAGAGGAGGGACGTGGCCACTCCGGGCTGGTGCGTGTTGATCGGGGGCGGCGGCACCAGAGAGGCCGAGGCTCCGCAGGCCGCGGGCGGGCAGGGGCAGCACTCCGTACGGACCGGCATGATGGGCACGCTTTGGCTGGGGGGACCCCCGAGCGCAGACGACTCACGGACCGGATTCAAGACGAGAGGACAGGCGGACGCATTGGCGGCGGGTCGTGAGCTCAGTCTCCTATCCTCTCCTCTCGGCTCAGCCCCTCGGCGTCCGCGCTACGCTTCTCAGCACACCGAGCCGTCAAACTCTCAGAGCTCACTGATTGGATGGCGGGGTGGCTGTGGGCGCCTGAACAGAGCATGACGGGAATTGTAGGCGCCTACAGTTACTTAAATTATTTTCCTACATTATGATGCAAGTGTATTCGCCTTTTAAAGTTTTTTGATTACTCTGTGCTCGTGGAATCCTTTGCACATAGCATTATATATTTGAATGTCGGTGTAGTCTCTTTTAATGTAATGCGCAGGCGTTTAAAAACACATGTCCAAATCCACATGAATATATATGTGTATACTCTGTGGCATATTGGGACGCCTTACCCTTACACCTAATGAAACTTTAATAACATTGCATTTAAAAATATCTCCTAAATGTTTCACCTTGTCGCATACATTTATATTGAATTTTGTAGATGATTATCAAAACAAGGTTCCTCTGCTTTTATAGTGTGAGACATTTGCTACATATGCTAATGACGACAGAAAACACAGTAGTCAAGTTCAGCTGTTAACAAGCAGATGGCAAATGAACAATCACTAACTAGTGTGAGTCACAGAATTTAGAATTTAGGTCCTACTAAAGATGGTCCAAGAGCACAGCTCGTCAGCTGACATCAAGTTTGGAAGTTAATTTCACATGTATCATCTTCCTAAACATTGTTGAGGAACAAGTACACCCCTTCATGGTAAAGGTATTGCCTAATGGCAGTGGCTTTTTTCAGCAGAATGATGTTCCCTGCAAAAAGCTGGTTTGAATATGTTGACATGCTGACTTGTCCTCCAGACTCCTCAGACCTCAAACTGTATGTAATCTCTTTATGCATAAATTTAAATATAGCTGTTAACATGAAACCGTACTTCTAAAATACACACAGTGCTATCTATTAAGTGATATTTGTTATTTGAAAACTGATCATGTTACTAAATTTCAGTTTTTTCAGCCGCATTACCACACATGTTGTAACACTCATGAGCCCAGACAAATTTTCGTTTATTTTCCTCCTCTTTGGGTTCACTACATTTCTCTTCCTATAGGTGGCAACATTTGCCTCGCAAAAAGAATGCAAAGCAAAAAGTCTGAGACAGGGGTCACCAAGCTTTTTAAAACTGAGAGCTACTTCATGGGTACTGAGACATAGGAAAAGCTACCAGTTTAATACACTAGAACAGAGTTTACCTAAACGTATATAAAGTTAATGTATAATAAACAATGCTTTAAAATATTAGAAATGGACATTTGCAAACCTGTTTAAATTGCAAATTTGATTAAAGATTAGCAACAGGATAAAATTAAACGTTAGATGCTGCTCACTGGTGAGTTGTGCTATTTTTAAGACAGGTCCGCGAGCTGCTCATGTTGTCTTTGGGCGAAAACATGTTAGTGACCCCTGGTCTAAGAGCTAGGCCTTAAAAAAGTTTCATATCAGATATCAGATAAAGGACAAAAAAAGTACTAGTTTGCATTTTGTGAAGATTATTACAACATGTAGTGTATATTGAACAAAGGCTGTGCACTCTTGAGAAAAGATGGCAGTCCCTTTCTCTCCTTTTATTGGTGCTCATGCAGAAGTATCTTCTCCAGCATGTCCCTTGCATAATCAACATAGTTCTGGATTTTTGAGATACGCTCACGATTCCGCTTATCCTCATCATCGTGTATCTGTTAACACAAAACATGCCTCATGTGTTTACACTCATATGTTTGACCAACACATAGAAGTATGCAATATGAACAGAAGTATTGGGACACACCTGTTTTTTCGGGGGTTGGCCTAGGCCCCTTACCTCCAGTGAGGGTCAATTTTAATGCTTTAGCATATCAAAACATTTTGGATGCCATGCTTCCAACCTTTGTGGACACAGTTTTGGGGACGGTCCTGTTCTATACATGCATGATTGTGTCCCAACCCCAGCTTTTGTCCGATTAATTGGTCGTGATTGTATTCATAATTTGACCTCCCCCAGATCACTCCCATTTGTTGAAAACTTGATACACCCTTGCTCTACAGAATAAATGGACACAAATTCCCTCTGAACTTCTCCAAAGTCTTCTGCAAAGCTTTCCAAGAAGAGTGGAAGTTATTATAGCTTCAAAGGGCTGACCAACTCCATATTGAATTAGATGTATTTGAAACTAGTGTTACTAAATTCCCTGTTGGTGTAAAGTGTCCCAATATTTATGTCCATATATTGTACAATAACAACATCAACAAGCATCTCTTTGGTTCTCACATGCATTTAAATTGAACTCAGTAAACTACTGAAAGCACAGTGCTACATTAATACTACAGGGGTATTTATTAATCCAGATAAAATTTAGATGTAATACATTACAAGTATATTGAATGTTGAATGTTTTTCCTCTTCTCTTACCGACTTTGTCAATGCATGCATCCAGCTGTTGATCCGTGTCATTAACTCATCCTCTCTGTTGTCAATCTTCAACTGGTGTGTGTCGTGGGAGGTGCTGACAGCATTGACGATCGTATCTTTGTCCACAAACAGCTAAAAGTGATGCAGAGGGCAGTAAGCGTAGATTCCTTCCCTAAATATGTTTTTTTTTTGTGGCATAGGGGTGTAAAACTGCATCCATTTGGAATGTTATAGTCAATTATAAGTCAATTATAATTCATTCTGATATTCTAAGCATGTGCTTATATTTATTATATTGTTTTTCAAATGTAATAAAATAATGATGGCCATTATAGTCATGTGAACAAACCACAACCCGCAGTGTGTAATATTTGAAAGTCTTCGTCTGAATTTTAACCCATTCACCAAGTGAAATAGTGGTCTGCCACCAATGAGGGCCGCCCAGCGAGCAGGAACCTTGCTCAAGGGATGCCACTAGTAGTTCTGTGATTCAAACACACAACCTTCTGAATGCAGAGGTGACTTCCTAAACTCTAGGCCACCAGATGCCCAAGTGCATTGTTTTATTGGCTGTATTCCTTTAACAAGGTTTATGCAGTTCCTAGCATAAATCAAGAGATATTTTAAAATGATCTCATTTAATGTTCTCAGTGTTTTTTTGTGATTTCTGAATGTTTTCTCAAATTGAAAAAGGCCCAAACCCCCCTATTGTGTGATTGTCTCTATACCTACACTACTTTAAGGGCATGATACCATAACTCATGGCCATCACTCAACATTCACCACTGACCATGCGCACATCCTCAGGCAAATCCTCCTCCAGCTCGTTCTTTGCCACTTTCTCTAGTGTCGCCACAGCAATCTCGAGCAGTTTCTCATGGTGGTGGTTCTCCAGATCTCGGCATTGGGCAAATTTAGGGCACAGTTAAGGATGCTAATGTCCAACTCAAAAAATGCTGCAAATCCTCCACTGCAAATAATTCTGTGATAAAAGGATATATTCCTTGTACAAATTCTGTAAACACTCCAACCATGTCTGAGATGTTCCTCTCAAAGTCTTTGATGATATCCTATAAAAGACCGTTAGAATAGATTAGGTAACTGAAATATAAATGCAATGACAAGAATGTGGTAGTTGAGTTGAACGTCAGGTTTTATTCATTCAAGTTTTTTATTTCTGAATTACTAAGTCAAAGAATTCACATCTTTATGATTTTTCACTCTCTTGATAGCTGAGCTAGCTGGACTAAATTACAGACCTTAGACATTGGGATTATTGATTAATAATTAAGAGAACATACTCTCCTCTCATATTCAAATCAATAATATACTATTTGAGAAATAATTCAAATATATTACTAATCATAGTTATTCAGTGCATTTGTCTGTAGGTATTGTCATTGGAAATCTTGTATAGTACAAATAACATACACAAATTAATATATTACATACGCCATTGTAATGTAACATTTGCGCTTGTGCTCCTTTGGCTGAATGGTTAAGCACTGGATTGTGAGTGCTGGAAGCATGAATCATTTCACAATGTTTTAGGTTGTGCGTGGCTCACCACTTTCTTTTCCATGACTGATTTTCCGGAAGATGTTTATCACCTGCCGGTTGCAATACATCCAAATTTTAAAAAGAACACCTGGTAATGTCTGTTAAAATTAGCTTTCCGCTTAGACATAGAAGGCTCCTCTTCTGTCTCCTCACTGGGTCTTTTCCCTTTTCCAACGAAATGATCAAGCGCTTTTGAACTATTTTAGATGTGTCAAGAGTGAGATATAGACTAAGGATATCCGGTCAATTTTTGAAATAAAACAGAGTTTAGACTCTGATTGTAAATAAAATGGAAATACTGTAAAATCATTTTCTGTGCAGCCCGCCAGTACCACATGATCCACAACCTGGTACTGGTCCGCAGCCCGGGGGTTGGGGACCACTGGTCTACATCTTTGTCTCCTACACATCATCTTGCCAATATGTGTGAATAAATTATCATAACATATGTGTTTATCAGCTAAGATAAAACCCTGTCTACAAAAACATTTTGAGTGTTTGTTTCACCAAATGAGAAGTGTTTGTTAACCCCTAAAAATGATGAAGATAAGCCTGTTAACTTTTTAAAGAGCTTAGGACAAAAATTAGTTCTAACTTCAGGTTAAATAAGTCTTTCCCAAGTAGGAGTCTGATGGTGAAAATGTATGCTTGGTATCCAGTTTCAGATGTGTAACTAATCTTTAAATCCCTGAAGCTGGGCCACACAAATCATTTGTCATTTTATTAGTAATGGTCTTCATCATACTTATATGCGGAAAGGCTGCAATATGAAAATAAAACCTTAAACTAATCACAACTTTTCTACTGTGTTTTGCCAGCACTGACTTTCCAAATGACTTTTACGTTTTTTGAGGAATCGATGTATTCACAGGTCTGAATATGATATATTGGTTGAAATAGTGAAAGCTGATCTTTAATATAACGTGAGGGATTCACCAGTATGTTTAGAGCAGAGAAGGGTCTCCTGCCCTGCACAGTTTAGTGTTTTCCTTGCAATGATATTGGATGAGAAGGCCTGGTTTGCAATCTCTGTTCCAGTTCATCCTCAAGTCACACTGGAATAGAAAAGGTTCTTTCCCAAACTGTGTCCACAGTGTTGTCCAAAGAGTCTTGATATGCTGAAGCATTACAACTGACCTTTACTTGTAGTATGGGGCCTAGCTCAAACCCTGAAAAACAGATGTGTCCCAAATCCTTTGTCCATATAGCGTAATGCATATGTAGTAATTTGTCTGTTGTTCAACCTTCTGGAAAGAAGACGTCCAAAAACTTTACAACGTAGAGTGTTCTATTATATATGGCAAGCAGTGCTAGTGTGCCCACTTTACCTCCAACTGGTCCACGAGCTGCAGTTCCAGACTCATGAGAGTTTCATACACCTTGTTGATCTCATCAGTGTAGTTACCGACCTCGGCCTCCAGGAGGTTGGTTTCCATGGTCTTCTGCAATTCTGCCATCGCCTACAACGGAAGCAAATAGTTTAGGGACTTCTGAGGGACCAGGGGTCTCATTTATAACCCTTGCGTAAGCACAAAACAGCACGCCTCTTTTTAAGCACAAGTTGCGATCTATAGAAAAAAAACTTGACGGCAGAATATGCATATATGTGCGCAAACTCTGTCATGTGAACAGTACAGATTACATTTCTTTGAGCTGTTTAAATGTAAATGGATAACCGGTGGCTAGTTTTGTCATGGTACCAACATTTCAGTATTTGGTAGCAATACCAGTGAAAATCCACGGTTCTCAGTACCAATTTCGGTACCAAAGCAAAACACAAAAATATAAATTTTTTGAAGCTATTTTCATTAATAACATACAACAATTACATGACTGAATATACACTACTTATTTATAAAATTAAACATTTCTATTAATCCATCCATTGTCTACCCCTTTATCCCGCACTCGGGGTCGAGGGTGGGGCCTATAAGATGTCACCCCACTATTGTGACCAGCAATCAAAATGTTTTTTCAGTTTTCAACTTCCCCCACAAGCACAGTTCTCATCTTACTTTTCCCTTTGGTTGCAATGAAGCTTTTTTCAGGTTCACATCGGGGGCTTAAATATTCATGAGGTGATTTGCATTTACCATGTATGGTTGAACGGGGGCATGAACGGGGGCATGTCGAGGCCGGAATCCCAGGTAGGGTGTGATTTATAAAGCTGAATTTGCCTGGAGTTGTGCATGCGCACGTTTTCATAAATCTGACTTTTCCTTTGCGTACGCCATTTTCGTCTTTTGGTCTTACGTACACATTCAGTATGAGTTCTATAAATGAGACCCCAGGTGCGGCTAAAAGCAAGTACAGATAATGGCACCAACCTGCCTCCTCGAACTCTCAAAGTCAGCTGCTATCTGAGCTTCTTTCTCCTGACTGTCAGTCACTGCCTCTCTGAAGCAGGTGAAGAAAGATTCTTCCTCATTCTTCCTTCGTTCATGCTGAATTAAACCTGCTTCAAACATTTGCACACACAGTGCCACAAGCTGGGTCTGATATGTTTAAATGTAGTCAAAGACGATACAAAGAAGAGCTTTCTCCAATATTGCATCTGATCTGCATCTTTACCATTCAAAAGGAAACAGTTCAGGACTAGTTGATGGCTTTATACCTGGCCGGGAAACTGACAAATTAAGTTATAAAGACTAACTGATGGTCCACTAAGGGAGCATAAGGCAAGGATATGTTTCCAGTAGTGTAGCCACTCCTGGAAGGTAGGCTAGCTTACAGGCCTCAGGATCATCTGCAAACATGCTGTCAAAAAAATGTGGTTCGTTCAAGTTCTCCATGAAAGCCTCCTGTAAGTGCAAAACAGTTTATAATTAAGATATTTACTCAGTTACTCAGCTTATTTGACTTAATTGTTTCTTGTTAGTCAGTTTTAATAGAAAATGTATTTCAAAATGTCTCTTTTGTACACCTTAAATTGAATGTTGTTGTATATTGTGCTATATAACGTTTATTATTAGTAGTAGGGATGCACCAATCATGAATTGTAATGGTTGATTCTGATGTTTCTGCAGCCACATTGCTCAAGAGATGATTATTTCTGGAATGTTTATTTACTGTAAGCTAAATGAACACATGAACTAACAGACTCTAGCACATTCCTCGTACTTTTTATTAGCCAATGTCACAATGTAAATAACATTACTTACTCTTGAATAGTGTTGTTTCAACGAAAATTATGATTAAATATTTTCTTCAATTAACATTTTTTCGTGACAAAAACGAGTCAAGATGTTAATGTTGGTCATGTGAGGATAACGAAACGAAAGTTATAAAGTATTTTTGTTGATGAATAAGAACGAGACTAAATGTGGTTTACAAGATAAAAACTGTGCTAAAGTGTCTCTTCATTCTCGTTGACTAAAATGAGACGAGACGTTATTTCCTGTAAGATAGGGAGGAGAGAAGAAAGTAAAGACGCTCGACCTCAAATCAGAGTGTAATCAGATCACCTTATTTGAATTGTGAAATAGGCTTGCCTGAAATTTTAGATTTTGTCTACTAAGTACTAAGCTTTGACTTGCGTTAATAAAGACTAAAATACAACTTTAATTGACTAAAACTAGACTAAAACGTCATCTGTTTTTATCGACTAAAACTAGAAGAAAATATTTGTGGATCATTCTGACTAAAATAAGACTAAAATGCTCAGATATGTAGTTCACTAAAACTTGACTAGACTAAAAAGAGGATGGACATGAGTAAGACTAATAATAAACTAAAATGACAGCTTGATGCAAAGACTACACTAAAACTAAAATTAAGACAGGCCGCCAAAAACAACATTACTCTTGAATGGGTATATTAATTGTTATATGAAAAAACAGCAATACATTATATTAACATGGATGAAATAAAGATCTGCATCAAAAGAGACTACTGGCTATTTAGCACAATGGGTCCTGCAAGTTTTTGTTGTTTATTATCATGGTAAAGATGTGAAAGCAACACTCAAATGCACTTACCTGCCTCATGTTACATTACATCATAAGCCACAACACAAAAAATCTTATATGGTTGATTCTGTGCATCCCTATAATTAGAGCTACATTACTAAGTTGATGTAAAGTCACTGTAAAATGAGTCAGCATTAATTTATTCCTTCACTGCATTACAAAGAACACTGCTAGGAATTATTCTATAGATTATTACCTTATGCAAACGAAGCTCTTGCTCAGCCTTTTTTTGAGCCTCTATTGTTCTCTGCTCCTGCAGTTCATTGTGTCTCATCTCCTCAATCGCATACTGGTACTGTGTAAAGGCCTGTTCTCGCTTCAGACAGAGAATATGCAAAAATGGAAAGACAATAGAGTCACTCATCCTTATCCCTATTACGCTCTGAATAACACTCAGCATAACATTAATGGTAATCATGCCTATTAATGCCATATTTTCAATATATTAATTCATAGTTATTAACTTAAGTTTTGTAACACTTTTGTGACTCAAACTGTTGCTATGATGCATGCAGCGCATAGTTCTAGGTGTTGTGTGTCATAGCTTTATGTGTTGTGCACCATAGATTTAGGTGTTGTGTGCCATAGCTTTAGGTGTTGTGTGCCATAGCTTTAGGTGTTGTGGATCAAAGCTCTAGGTGTTTTGTTTTATAGCTCCAGGTGTTATGTTTCATAGCTCTAGGTGTTATGTTTAATTTTTGCTCACAGTTTGCTCATCCAGTCGCCTGAAGTCGAGGTACACCAAGTCCGAGAGCAATCCAGTCACAAAGATCTTGTAGTTTTCCTCCTGGCAGACTGGGTTTCCAGCAAGGTTGAGAGTGCGCAAGTTTTTAAACTTTCTAAGGTATTTAACCTTTAGGTGGGATTAAATGTAAGTGAATATTAGTTCTACAGAAAAATTTATCTCCAAGATTTTCTTCTAAAATATACACAATGTGGACAAAAGTATTGGGACAAACCTATTACCCTTTTACTTCCAGTGAAGGACAATCTTAATGCCTCTGTATACCAAGACATTTTGGAAGCACTTTGTGGACACAGTTTGGGACAGAACCATTTCTATTCCGGCATGACTGTGCCCCAGTGCACAAAGCAAGGTCCAGAAAGACAT
>JBBKCR010000027.1:8547872-8579422 GCA_037577295.1 Ladigesia roloffi | reverse complement strand
GTGTGTGTGTGTGTGTGTGTGTGTGTGTGTGTGTGTGTGTGTGTGTGTGTGTGTGTGTCTGTGTGTGTGTGTGTGTGATGTATAACGTATACTTTTACAGATTGCCAGGCTGAGGAGTGAGCTAGACGTTGTGCGTGGGAACTGCAAAGTAATGTCAGAAATGTTGACAGAAATGGTGCCAGGCCAAGAGGAGGCTTCTGACCTTGAGCTCCTTCAGGTCCTTAATCTTTCCTGTTTCCTTCATATATACACATCATCCATAAATAAATTATTTTCAAGCTTATGTATGTGTAGATATATAAACACACTACTTGTCAAACGTTTTAGAACACCCCAGTGTTGGAAATTAAAACAGTTCAAATCCTACAAATAGCATGAAATAGTACAAAGGACAGTACTGAGGTTTAGAAATAATTCTGTAGCACCATGCAGTACCTCTGGTATGTGCCTGGTTGGTCGGGTTCATCTTACAGCAACATAGTGTCCCAATACACAAGTCCTAGCTCTGCCAGAACTGCCTTCTATAAAAGAACAAGATGGTAAGCTGGAAAACATGGAATGGCCAGAAGTCTCCAGGCTTAAACTCCATCTAGCTGCTTTAAGATGAACTGGACAGGAGAGTGAAAGCACAACAACCTATAAGTGCCGCACACTTATGGGAACTGTAAGAAATTTCTGCAGAATGAGAAATGAGATATTGAATCACTTGAATTTCAATGCGAAAAACTGAAATATTGGGTTCCAAATTTTTGACCAGTAGTATGTGTGTATGTGTGTATACATATGTGCTTATGTATATTTTGTGTCCTAGTACAGAATTAAATGCTAAGCCCAGAATACACCACTAGGGGGAGTAGTAACATTGAATTACAAGAGCTACTAGACAGAAACATAAATAGACTTCTTGTTATGTTGGTAGATTGTGTAGGACTGTTGCATTACAGCAGTTTTGTTCTGAACAGGAGCGCCTCATCCATTACTTACATTATTGTACTGTAGTTCTCAGATGTCTTCTGATGATGCACATCTTATGTGTGTGAGCAGGAGCTGAACAGGACATGCCGGGCCATGCAGCACAGGGTAGTGGAGCTAATCTCACGTGTCTCTAATGAGGAGGTCACGGAGGAGCTGCTACACATCAATGATGACTTAAACAATGTTTTCCTGAGATATGAAAGGTTAAACACCACCCTGTTACCATATAAAGTTATTTTACACTGCTCCCACTGAGGTTGGTCAATTTAAAAAAAAAATGTAAACAAAGTCCAGCTTAACTTAAATATATTTATAATTTTTAGGTGTATTTCCTTTAGGTGTATTTGGTGTAGGATTCGACAATTTTTTTATATAAACATCTGGGCCTGCATTCACATAACTGCTCAGAATGCTAACCTAAGATCTAAGATTTCCTCTTTACTGACTTGATGGACAGGAACAAGCATCCTTAGAACATTCCTGAACATGGGCTCTGGTGACTAGGTGGAATGTTACAAAAAAGAAGCTTCAGCTATTTCTGGCAAAATAACCTCACCAATTACTAGCATGTAGCATGAAAACATTTTGTTTTTTTAACTGCCATTTATGACATGCACAGAACACTACAAATGTGGACATAGTCTTTGGGTCTATCAATAAAATGGAGCTTCCAGTCAGTGTAAGGCAAACTGAAGCACTTCTATTTAATAATACTGCACAAATAGGTCAGATTGCACCACGAAATTATTGCACCTACTTTATCCTAACACTTTTGAATTTTATTATTTCATGAAATTAGTACAACCTACACCATACATTTCGACTTAACTTATTTACTACAGTTTCTCATGTAGTTGTATGTATTTTTGCCAATGGACTCCAACCTCTCCAACCAAAAGTTGTCCAACCTCTGAACATGGATACGCCAACTGTGTAATAGATTCCAGCACTAGTCTCTGAGTTCAGTCCTTTTCCTTTTCTAATCAGCTTATTGTTAAGAATTGCTTGGCTTTACAATGTTAGACCATTGTAACTCATAATCTCTAAACTGGAGAAATCCTGGATTTGGATTGGGAGAGGCATTGTGTTCCTGGTCTCTGATAGTGTGATCCCACTGCTTCTGTGGTTACAGATACGAGAGATACAGAGTGGGCCGAGTCGCACAGAACAACGGGGTGAGTTTTTAGTTTACTGTGCTTATCTTGGTTTATTACTTGTCCATAAAATGCTGCTTGTGATTTGTGTTTGGTTTATTGCTCTGGAATGAGTATGCAATTTACTTGACAGTGCAAAATACTTCATATACATGCAGAGCTTCTTCGTGTACTGCTTTCTACTCTCTTCTTCATTTGTTGTATGCTTTTTCTCTGTGGTTTATTTATTTATTTATACATTTATTACATTTTGTCTAACATGTTGCATGCTTATGTGTCAATGGTTATTTTTTTCTTTTTGTTTTGCCTAGCTGACGAAGGCAAGTATATGTTAGAATTGTAGCAAGTATGGAAAGTGTGTATAAGGTCATATGAGAGAGGTTAAAACATGGCCAGTGGACATCGAAAAGCCACAACATTAAAACCACTGACAGGTGAAATGATAAACCTTTATTATCTCATCACAGTGGCCCCCGTCAAGGGGAGAGGTATATTTGGCATCAAGTACACAATCAGTTCTTGAATTCTGTGTTGGAATTTGGAAAAATGGGCAAGGGCCAAGCTGCATTAGGAAGATGATTGGTTTAGCCTGGTGCCAGTTTGTCCATTAGACATGTTTTATCTCTCTCTAGCGAATACACCAGTCCTGTTCTCCTGTTGCTCTACCTCTGTCTTGCACACACACTCACAGTGGCCTGATTTGTCCTTATCCTGTAGCAAATGTTGTTCTGTCTCCATTCTTATTCCCACAAAACAAAGTCTGTTCTGAAACACTGAGAATTTTAGATGAATGTCAGAATCTTCCACTCCTGTTTTTAATGTAAACATGTACCCGGAGGTATAGTTGGGTCCAGTCATTAACCTAATCCTAAAGCTAAAGCTGTTTTACTACACAGCTTCCTGTTGAGTCTGTCCTATTACAGGCTGTCATTTAATTTTATGTGCATGTGTTGATGTGTAGGTGCTAAATGAAGCTTCAGAGGAGGATAATCTGATAGATCTGGGTCCTGGCTCCCCAGCTGTGGTCAGTCCTCGGGTCAGTGCTGCAGCCACCCCCGCACCATCATCCACTCTGACTCCTCCTGTTGCTGCTGCTGCCGCTGCCCCTCCCTCCCTCTCCACACAGCTCGCAGGACTGAGTGAGAACTGTGCACACACAATCCCTTAAACATATACTGCATATGACAAATAAAACTCTGTACTGCTGGATGAGTGTAGAATAGTCTTTCTTAATCTTGCTCCTGATGACCTACAGTCTTGTGTCTTGATTCCACACACCTGACCCTGTTTATCAACTCATTATGGAGCCCATCGTGACCTGGATCAGGTGACATGAGGAATGGAAGAGTGAAACCACACAGCGATGTCTGTCAAGTGCAAGATTAAGTAACTCACAGTGCTGTCCTTGTCACAGGTTTAGCAGACAACTGGGTGAACCAAGCTTTACATAATACATAATTATAGGTGTAGCATATCCAACTTTATTCTGTTATGTTTGTAAATCAATAGTGACTTGAAAAGTGAAAATGTTACTTTGGTTTAGACGTTTGAGAGTCTAATGAGCATTGTGCATTGTCCGTTTTAATGAAAGCCAGTTTTTGTGTTTGCTGATATTGGTTCTGGATCTGAAACCTTTATATTTGGATTTAAATATGCATAAGAATGCATGTCCTGCATTCACATGCGTATGGGTCCTCATGCTGCTCAGGTACATCTGTGATCCACCTACTTTACCAGTCCTCTAGTAAAGGAATTAGTTAGTTAGCTGCAGTTGTATATGCCATATTTATCCGGCTGTTGAAGTAGGGTGGTATTAAAAAAATAGCATTTGCTATCATACTCAATTTTACTTGTGTAGCATATCCCTGCATAGTTGGTGTTGGTCTTTTTTCCATAGATATGGATTCAGATAGTGTGAGTGGCACTCTGAGCTCGCTGCCCATCCAAAACCCTCATGATGACTTTGACATGTTTGCCCAGACCAGGACCAGCTCCCTCGCTGACCAGCGCAAGAAGTAAGCCTTCTACGATCAGCTAGTTTTTTGTACAATGTACTGTTTGTTCATCAAAGCATTATTAATATTGAACTCACCGAAGGCTCCAGTATGCAGATGATAAATTTAATGAATCAGTTGTGTGCTGTGAGTATTGTAAATAAGTGTAGTCACAATAATACAAGCCAGTTTTGTCCAGATTTGTAAATTTGTTTGTGTGTGCTTAGCATGTTTATGTAATGACAACATGGTATGTTATACATGTCATGCAGTCCAAATGAACAGAATTACTATTAAGTGTATCATAAATATTGGGTGACTTCCCCATCGCACACACTAGATTCAACTCGCTCTATTGCTAGAATGATAATTGGCTCCATTTGAGAAGCTTTTGTCAGGACTCCTCTCAGGCCTGCCATAATCATAAAGTATAGCTTAACTTTCCATGTAAATGATTGTCAGGTCAGAATCATCAGAGATGAGTTTGTGGGTTTTGTAGTGTTTTTCATGCTGATTTCAAATCTCTGTTTAGTTTTTCCCCTAGCATGTAGAGATTGGTACAGCTGGTTAAATATTGCATGATATTTGGTATAGTTAGCATGTAATAATCATATTATAAGTGTTTTTGAAGCAACAGTGGTAGCAGTCTGGCACTGATCACTAGATCTATACAGTGTGCGCTTATCTGACTTTCACTAAAAATATTGAAACAACTACTTGATTGGTTCTTGCGGTTTGAGAAAAAACACGCAAGTCTATTACATACTAAAATTTACTCACAATGCAAAAGGTTAATATGACTAAAACAAACTGAAAGCAAATCTGAAGTCAGTGTGAAAAACTGGTTTAGAAAAGTGTGTTGTACAAAGGAATATTTTTTTCTGACATGTGTAATTAGTATTTTTTTAAAGGCTATTAGAAAGGCTACCCAATCAACGTGACATTTATTGGTAGCTCCCACAATTAAAAGTAATTTTTTAAATGTTGGTTTATACAGGTAATGCAAACTAGCACAATCATTACTGTATATTTCACTGCAGCATTGCACTTTATCAACCAAGATGTCAACATAACATGACAAATTACTTCTGAGTTACTGTGTAAACTAGCAGTGCACATAGTTAAAATTATCGTACACAAGTCTGTATAAGCTAACATAAATACTGAGTCTTATGAAGAAAGTTTTCACATTAAACATTGCACTATAAAGGCATATTCACTATGCCATGTAAAAAATTATGAAAAAAAATATTTGTATGCAGTATTTTAGGCTCAGCCCCAGTCATATCAGCCACACTTGCTTATGTTTCTTTGCTGTGCGTGAATACAAGCTCTTTACTGAATACAATCATTTGAAGCCAAAAAAAATCTATATTTATATCACTTTTCTTTTGATTACATTGATTTGCCTCAAATTTACTGATAAATCTAGTTCAGTTCTGATCATTACAGTGTAGTTTTGTGAAAGCCATCCAGTGTGTAAATTTATTGCAATAACTGATCTGTGATAGTTATGTAGTAATTTAGTTTTTCTCAGTCCTGTATTGCTCTAGACTTTTGTCTCTGAACGCTTGAATTCCACCTGTTTCAGTGTGAAATACGAAGACCCACAGGCTCTCGGTGGTCTGGCTTCTGCTTTGGATGTCCGACAGCAGAACACTGCTGGGGTGAGTGCCGTCCTGCATGCTAGGAACTGTTTTAATTCTTCCTCCACCTGCCGTGACTTATAATGAACCGAGGTTGGGGCTGTGTTAAAGGCTCACGAAATCCTAATGTCTTTCCGAGTAGTTGATCCTCGCATGCCCTGTGCTTTAGTAAATTATTGCCCCCTATGAAGCTGTAACTAACCCTGTTAGACCATGCATAACTCCACTGTAGTATTTGTAAATGGCAGATAGCACTGGCAAACTTGCTTTGCATGGTATTCAGACTTCAGTTCTCTTTCAACCTGGGAGCTCAATGGATTACAGTAAATTCAGATTTGAAGAGATTCTTCAATAATGGCCGTCATTAGGAGATGGTATTAAAGCTGACCCTTTAAACATTTAGGTCATCACACTGTATTTTAATGCTGGTATAACTTCTTTACTTTTATGTGACAGTGAATACCAATATAGAAGTTAGTCACTTGATAAAATACAGACTAATACTAATACTGTTGTCCTTATCATTGAGGTGGAATGTGTTTTAAATGTACACTGATATTGAAGGTGTAACTATGTGAAAGCCTATGTAAAATCAGTGATAGTTGGGTTTAATTGTGGAAAACTTCTTTTTTTCACCTTTTATTTGATTGATCACCTTTTATCTTACAAGCTCCTAGTGCAAATGGGACATTGCTCTCAGTTCTTGTGTAGAAAACTGAATGAGGTAACTGGTCCTGATATTTTACACATCGAGGAGGATGATATCGCTTACAAAATTCCCAAAATTGGTAAATAGATATAGTTAGGAGGCATTATGAAATTTTAATTGAGCACATGGGTACTTATTTACACCTATTCTTTGGTGCCAAGTGCTGTTCTGCTGCCAAGAGCGTCGAAATCTTCAGGCTAAAGCCAGGCCAAAGTGTTATTATAGGACAGAGCTGGAGCTTAGTGATCAGCCCACTGGTCAAAGTTTATTCCTCTTGGTCATCGCTCCTGCCTTGGTACGTTTTAATAACTAATATTTTCATATTTTAAATATTTCTCTGTGAGTTGCCGGCATTACCCTCTGTTGAAAGAAAACTTTCACATGTCATTCAGTGTATGTTTCTTTTTTCCTCACTTTTTCTCTCTTTATTCCTTGCTTTATTTCTCTCTCTCTCTCTCTCTCTCTCTCTCTCTCTCTCTTTCTCTTTCTCTGGGATGGGTAGGGGTGGTGTTTTTCTGCTTCATGTTTGTAAGGTGTTTTCTGTTGTTGATTCAGCTGAGTGTAAAAGGTGATAACGCAGAAATGGAGCCCATAGACAGCTGGCTCATTACCCAAGGAATGGTGAGGACTTAGCACAGTAGCACTGTTTCCTTAGTGTCCTCCTGCATCTGTCCACTCCGTCACCCCCTCAACTCATGCCAGTCCTCCCTCACCACTTCTAAACCGAGCCCACTCCACACAGTAAAAGGGATACTCCTTTATATAAGCCCTATTAAGTCTAATCCATAGCCTGACTTCTGACCACATCTTTTATAGATGTGATTTCTTGTGGAAAATTCTGAATTTGGCTGTCATTTGGCTGTACGTAATTTTACAAATATTATGCATTATACTTTAAAAAAAAAGAAACCTCTTCAATATGCATATCCCCTTAATGTTTTACTTTTTCAGGCTTTTTTATTTTTTATTACCTTTCCTATAGAAATTGTTTGAGAATTGTAGAGGAGTAAAATGCTCTCAGTTTGAAATCCCTGTAGGCAGCAGCCTTTCTCTTCTACATCTCAAAGCCTGAAATCTTCAGAATCTTCATGGTCTGTTGCTTCCTTTTAGGACCTTCCTTTTCACTCTGTCCCTTTTACTGTGGGTCACTCCATCCTCCTCCGTCTTCACTGCATTCACTCGCTGGTAGAATGAAAAGCAAGCCTTGGCCTCTATCACATAGGTTAACCCTAGTGGCCAACCCTTGTTCATGGAAGGTTCTGGAACCTGCAGCTACATTCAAGCTATAATGGCTTGGATCAACTGTACCACTGAAAAGAAATGACCCCCAGACCCTCTCAGAGAGGGTAATTTGTGAGTGAAATGGACACAATTTAGAAAGAACACACTTAGGCATGTCTAGTTTCCATCTGATTTGTGTAGTACAATTGAACCTAAGAATGCAACTTGTACGAAGTACAAAATATTGTTTGTCTATATATATATATATATATTTATTTATTTATATTTATATTAGGGGTGTAACGGTACATGTATTTTTATTGAACCATTCAGTACGAGGCTTTAGGTTCGGTACACAATACAAACCGAACGATTCAGATGTGCTCCGTGCGTCCTAGCTCCGCTCCCAAGGGGAGTAGTGCTTCATGCTAGGGCTCATTGGAAAGGTCTCTTTGAACCCCAGTCTGACTGTTAAGTCTCCACCCATCTTGGTCTGGTTTAATGTGTGAGTACCTCCAGTTCTAGGTGGAGGACAGCTTCATGCTCGAGCTCGTTGGAAAGGTCTCCATGGAGCCCTATCTAACCCTGAAGCTCTGTGCGTCATAGCGGAGAGGATTAAAAGGTGCCTGACCCGAAATAAGTTTACCCTACTTTTGCGTACTGGTATCGTGAAAAAGGTCCATTTTCACATTAAGCAGATCTGTGCAATCTGAAGAAAATGTGGACACATGCATTATTTTGAAAACAAAAAAAAACTTTGATTGAAACTGAGTTCCATACAAAAAAATCCCCAGAAGGTGGGTAAAGAATAGCTCCATCATTGTTTAAAGTAAAGGAAAAAACCAAAATCTTCCTTTTTTAATGTTTTATAAATCGTTTTTTTTAATTATCTGGCTTTTTTTTTTTTTTTTGCAGTATCAAAAACATACCAAACCGTGACACCACTGAGTCGTCTAGAACAGAACTGTGATTTTTGCGAACCGTTATACCCCTAATATATATATTTTTTCTTTCTTTGTTTTTTTTGGCAATCTATCTTAACTTATCTTAATTGTAGTTATAGTTCATAGTTCGAGCTAGCACAGCTCTGGTGCTTTAGAGTTGTTTGGCATTTAGTTTAGAATTATAATTAAAATAACTGGTCACTTTACATTTGATACAGGTGTGCAGTGAGATTTTTCCCAATTGTCTTCAGTCATCACCATTAATGAATAACACTCTGTACAGTTGGATAAAAATTACTAGAATGCAGTTAACCTGTTCTAAAACTATACAATTAACATGTTTGCTGTTTTACTAAGATTCAGAAATAACACTAGGGGCTGGTTTCCTGGCCTGTCAGGAATGATAGTCATAGAGTATATGACTTATTCTTTTCCAGGAAATCAGCCCAGTATGTCTTGAAGTTTTTAGAGATCTATACATTTAACAAGTTTGTTTAACTAGGGAGTTTGTCCTCCTTTCCCAGTAACAGCTTCTAATCTTATACACTAGATGTTGGAGCATTGATGGGAAGATGTGTTTGCCTTTAATTAGATCTATCATGAATATCTGATTATATATTTGTTTCTGTTTAATTGAAAAAACAATTTACTACAACATTTATTGTTGCACCAAAAGGATTTTTTTGGGCCGAAAACCGAAAATAAGGAAATACCCTGGTAGAAAACCGAAACTGAAAACCGAAAGAAATGATTATTTAATTATTTTTCAAATTTACAATATTTTGAACATATTTATTTAGCATTAAGACAATGCACAATGTAAAATAATGTTTGAAATAAAATATTTCCCTTGGCCCCACACATAACCAGCGTAAAAGCAAGATGGCTGAAATATTATCGATTTAAATATCTTCTCTCATAGAACCAGAGAATTCAGTTTTAATATTTCTGAGTGAAGCACTTGAACAAATTGCATTCAGAACAATTGCTTTAAAAACTAATGAAAGTTAAACAACATTCTCTTTAGGCTTCTAACAAAATAGTGCATCAAAACAAACTCATATATTACCTGTAATCGCTGGAAAACTGACTTTTCTTTCCAATAACACAAACAGAAAGTGACAATTTTGCCATAAATGAACACACCACCGCTTGAGGTGCTGTTAAAGTCTACCTCTGCATGTCAACCACTCAACAAGTGAGACTCGGAACTCCACTGTCCTGATCACAGGCGAGCGCTCTAACTGTTACACCAACCGCTCTAATGGACACATGGGACTCGAAGGGCTTTTCTGTCCCTGCATGGACATTAGTATAAATTAATGAAATAATAAATACCCAAATACCAATTTTATTTGTCACATGCATAGTCATACAAGTACAACACACAGTGAAATGTGTTCCCTTCATTTAACCCATTCACTAAGTGAAGCAGGCGGTTGCCGCCAATGAGGTGCCCGGGGAGCAGTGGCGGGGGACGGTACCTTGCTCAAGAGTACCTCAGCGATGACTAGCTGTTGGGATTTGAACCCCAATCCTCTGAACACCCTAATAACTAGGCATCCAGCTGCCTAAACCCCACATTGAGAAAATCGTCTTTCCGCGTGTCTCTTTCTTAGAAATATAGAAATGTGTCGCGCGGCAGACACGCTGTCTCTAATCCAATCTGACATATGGTGGCCATGGTTGTTTTATCTACGCCATGGTTGTGTTATCGCAGTTTCGGTCCGATTAAAATAATAAATCGAAACCGAAAATGCATTTATTGCCATTTTCAGCCCGAAGATTTCAGTGGCTGAATTTTCGGTACATCTCTATAAAAAAGCTTTCCGTTCATCATTGTAAAGTCATATTTTCCAGCCTGAACATTCTCCACAACATTGAGCCATTCATTTTGTGTGCTTAACTGAAACAGGACACCAACACCAGCAGCTCAATAGAAAAAGTCCTATTTTGCCCCAAGAGCGTTAATGAGGTCAGCTCCTGTGTTAGGTGATTAGTTCTGGATCACAAACAACACCTTGTTTCATCATTGGGGCATCGGATGGTGCTTCATCACTCCAGAGAACGCAATTTAGCTGATCCACAGCCGGGTGCTTAGGGATTTCGTATCCACTGACCTCCACTTGGCATTGGACATAGTGACCTTGGAACAGTATTTCCTACTCTAGCACACACGGTAAAAATTGGCAAAAAACTGATGCATTGAATCAGATGTGTGATGCCATGAGTGCATTCTAAATCAGTTGAATTGTTTAATTAAATTGGAAGAACTCTATTTGCTAGCCACCCAAATTAATGGTCAAATACATTTGCACATGACTGTGTGGCGAAGACAGTCCTAGTGGTTTAGCATACAGAGACTTAAAGGGATATACTAAGAAAAGCACATTTTAAAGCATTTTTTCTTTTTATCCTACATATCAGCTAAAACATGTTTTATGTTTAGAAATTGCTTCTGTAGTTTTGCACTGAAGCTTGAAGGCAAAGCAGTTAACAAGATGTACATGTTTGATTTTAGTTGGATAATAAAATATACAAATCTCAAGCTTCCAGGTGGCTGAAACAATATACTGGTGAGGTGAGGTGAGCAGAAAGTGTACATTTGGGTCCTTTAAATATGTGGAATAATGCAGGACCAAGCAGAACTGAAACAAACAGTAGCTATTTTTCTGCCTAGCTGATAGGGTTTACACTTAGAATAAAACCACGGAAGTTTACATCTCTGCAGATTTCCAGCCATTTTAAACACAGTTTCTAAAGCACTGCCTAGCGTCACACTAGTCCTTAACACTAACACACATGTACACTGTATGGACAAATGTTTTGGGACATCAGGCTGTTCCAATAGCAGGGACTTTAATGACCTTGCAATCAAATACATAGACTCCTACATGGAGTCCCCCTCCCCCTTCCACTGTTCTTGGAAGGCTTTCTACAAGATTTTGGAGTGTTTCTGTGGAATTTTCTGCCCATTCATTCTGTACAGCATTTATTAGGTTAGATACTGATGTTGGATGAGAAGGCCTGGCTCACAATCTTAGTTCCAGTTCATCCGGTTCATGGGTATGTTTAACCCCTTAATTCAATAGTTAACAGGTGTGTTCCCATAATTTTGTCCATATGGTGTTCACCTTATTATTTATATATTATAATAATAGTACTACAATTAAAAATAATTAGGGTCGGCAATCAGCATTGTAAAAATATGTTTATGTATTAGATGGACTCATAGTGTTGTCCTCAGGGAAGTGTAAGGTGAAGTTCAGGTGCAGAGAACAGTCTGCATCAACCTTTGTTCCTTTGAGCCCCACATTCTGAAAATCTGTCCTATTTTTCCAGCAAGGCTTCATGAGTCTTCCTCCCAGACAGCTCCTCATCATCTTTCACTCTCACTCACACTGCATGCAGTAAAGCAGCATTTACGCTTGGTGTGCTGTGTGTGTGTGTGTGGGCGTGTGTGTGTTTGCGTGTGTGTGCGTGTGCATCTTAGCTTCGTTTGAATTTAATTGCATGTTTTTTTGTTGTTGTTATTTTCCTCGCAGACCTCATTGTGATTTCTATTGTTTGTTGTTTTTCTGTTTATTTTTGGGGCGGGGTTTATTTTGTGGCTTTGCGGGGGCCTTTGGTTTGTCCATGGCTTTGCTCCATAGATTCCTGTATCGCAGTCCTCTGTCATGGATGACATTGAGGAGTGGCTCTGTGCTGATGTGGTGAGAATTCTTTACCTTGATTTCATTCTGTCTTTGTTTTGCCATCTTTTCGTGGTGCCATTCCATGTTCATCTTTGTGTAACCTGTTTAAACAGTATAGAGTTCCTATTGTCTCTCAAGTAATTAGCAGCCATTTGTGTTCTACCAATCATATTAACACATTCAACTGTTCCACTCATCCATACTCATACCATACCCATACCACAACTAACATTTTAATTGGGGGAACAAAAAGTTAAGGCAATGGGGAATTACATAGTGCTGTCTCACAAAGGTTGTTTGTCTCTTGGTTTGTTGTTTGTGTTGACATATTACATACAAGTGCCTCTAAATCCTAGAGAATGGTGGTTGGTGAATGTGGTGAAATGGTGGTGAAAATTGTTCTGTCAATCCAGTGGAATGTCATCATACTTGTTTGGATTGCATCATTTTTGTATTGGCAAGCACAAGATGTAAAGTATGTAAAGTGTTATCAACCTCGAAAGTGGTGTGCACATTGTCCTAAGTGGTAGAATGAAAATGAAATTTGCATGATAGTTATAAAATTGTTTGTCTTGTGAAGATGTACTAAAAGGTGGGTATTGAAGACTTGTTTGTGTATTCTAGCGATCAACCATCATGGTGGGTTGCAAAGAATAAACAAATAAGGCAAGGATGACATTGAAGTAATTGTTCTGCTTCTACTGTCTCCTACTAAACAGAAAGGAGATAAGGCTGAGGAGGGGGTCACTAGTGAAGGTAAGAAGCGGGATGTTAAAAACTAGGAAAAACAAAGAAATGCCTCAATTAGGAATTTATACTCAGAAATGCATCCATACATCAGAGTTTGTTAAATCTCAGCATATCTACTTCATATAAAATGCTACGTTATTATTAAGGAGGTTATAGTAGTATTTGGAAAACACGCTTTAAAAGGTTCACCCACAAACACACACACACCTACCTCTAATGAATACTTTGACAGATTGAGAGCATAATTCCATTGCTTCGTGGTGTGTCCATACTTTTAATTGGTAACATGCGTAGTATTTTTATGCTTTGAAATTGTAAATGCCCATCTGGTTTGGCTGTTTTCTAGAGTTCGACAAATTCCTAGAAGAGCGTGCCAAGGCTGCTGACACGGCTTTACCGTCGCCCCCTAGAGGAGAGCCTGGTCCCCCTGGGAGTGCACCTAGCAGTAGCCGCAAAAAGGCAGAGAGGACTGAGGACGCCCTGTTTGCCTTGTAAAGTGCAGATGTGGGAGAGAAGCCCCGCCTACTTGAGGTTCGCCCTTCTGCTTTGGCTCTGCTATGGCGATTACCACCCTCACATCCTGCCAGCGCCCAAATGCCTGCCGCCCCTGTGCTGCTCTTCGCATCTCTTTCACTCTCTTGATGCGTCAAAGATTTTCCCATTCTTCTCCACCACCTCAGTCCCCTTGGCTGGAGCAAGGCTGCTTCTACACTGTGTGATATGTCTCCTCTTTAAGGCTCCTCATGGCTTTACCTGTGCCTTCAGGAGCAGAAGGAAACAGTAAAGAGAAATCTTGTAGATATTACAACATAAACCAGTGAGGTTCTCTGCAGAAAGGTCGGTTTGGAATTTTTGGTTAATGAGATTAATTATGTCAAGTCTATTTAATGTGTCCAGTTTATTATTAACAGAACATGTAATATACTAAGTCAGTCTTGCTTGCGTGAAAAACATTGTATCTTGCACTTACCTTGTTTACATACTAATTTGAATTATGCCATTTCCTAAAATGAGTGTTAGTCCTTTTGCCAATCCTATAGTTGTCTATAAATAGGCTATATTTTTCTTTCTTAATTTTAGGTTTTTCATATCTAAATCATTAAACATTATGCAGATATTGGAAAAGGCCAGCTGCCCCTGAAAAATTGAGCAATAGAATGGTTACATAAATATTCATAATAGGAGAAAGAAAAAAAATTCTGTTCTTCAAACTTAAGATAGTTTTTTGCAGCAGCAATATATAATCTGACTTCGCTGTCCTTGATGTTTATAGGGATCAGTTGCTGTCCACTCGAAAAAATAGGAGAAAAAAAATGAAATCCATTGTCTGCTCCTTTCGAGTATTGTTTCAGTAAAGGAACTCATTTTCTTCATGAAAAAACCTGACCAAAGACAAGTAAAGCTAAAATTTTCTCTTAACGACTTTCTGAAAAAGACTTGTTCACTCTTGTTCCAAAGAGCTGAGAATATTTCCAAATAACTGCAAATGTTGTCCACTTGTTACTGGACAAACAATTCATTGAAAAAACACATTTCAGGGTGTTAATTTACCCCAAACTGATTATGTATTTGTGGGAAATATAACTATTTTGCTGATCATACACTTTTGTCCATAAGCTGTTGGTTGTCTATGTGCTTTTTGCATTAGCCTTGTTTCAGACTGTTGTCCGGCCATGTTGTGTAGCACACAGGAAAAATCTGGGCAAGAATTTTTGAAATGCCTGCCACCCTTCCAGGTCAGAACTGGATCCAAAGTAAAGACCTACAAATGCAGACTTAAAAGAGAGTGGATGGAATTCATTTAGTGATGGCGCTTGATGGTATTACATAACAGTAGCATAATTTGTAAACTATGTATTCAAATGTATACATAAATATATGTATATAAATCACAAAAGTGTTTATTTTATGTTACATTTGTCATAGATTTTGGGTAAATTGAAAGTCTGTTTGCTCCTCTATATTTCTTTTGTCTTAGTTTTGGATTGTGACAACATGCAAGAAAACAGCATTACATAAAGCCTGCTGTATTTAGTGCACAGAAAAGACTGCCTAAATATTGATACTTTCATCACATACACATATACTTATACATATACATATATAAACCAGATTCAAGATTGCCACCTGGCCCCTAAATTTGTGACCTGTAGACCAGTGCACATAATTGCTTGGAGGGAGACCATTAAAAAGAAAAAATCATGTATTAATAAACAAGCTGCCAGCTTGGAAATAGGAGGTTTTGTTCACGCAGTGACTGAAATGTTGATACACTTTTAGATAAAAGGGACTAAGCTGTCACTGGGGAAGTACCTAGAAAGGTTTGCCAATAAAAACTAGTTAGAAAAGATAACTGCAACTTTGCAGTGATGCATTTATGTTGCACTGACTTTGCTCACCCGATGTTGACTCCAGGTCTTTTTTAAATGTTAAACATTTCAAAGTGAATGTAGTGTACTACTTCTTAAAGGTACACAATTTGGCCATAAGAACACTGTTGTACCCTTGAGGGTACCTTTACATTCCATTTGGTGAACAAAAATGTACCTGTGCAGTACCTTTTTGTTTTTGTTTTTTTGGCCATGTGCTGTTGGATGATGGTATATGGAGGTTTATATGGATAGATGATGTGGTCTTGTTTGGTTTGGAGACCACCTAGTGTAGTTGGACATGTGGTGAAATAGTTGGAAGCTGAGTTAAGCTTAGTGTATGGTTGGTAACAAAGCTTAAGGATTGATGAAATTCATTTTTTCTCTCAATTTTCTACAGCTCTGAAGGTGTAAAACATTGCATTTCATTCTCCCGTCAGAGTCCTGGAAAAGATGTTAATTGTGCAGATTTATTCATACATTGGGTAGTATTGACTCAAGCAGCAAAAATAATACGTCTACGTCTGTTGTAAATGTTGAAGATCCTCAGAAAATTATTGATCTTTTGAACCGGCAGATTGGTCTTTTTGACTGTTTTGACTGTAAAGTTTTTTAGACAATAATGCTTGAAAAAGTGTGAACCCTTTAGAATTTTCCATATTTGCCTATGTTTCAGAAATATGACATAAAAAGTACAGTAATCAAAATGTTAAAATTAGATAAAGAGAGTAATAAAAAAGTGACAAAAATGTCATACTTATAAGCATTATATAATTTTTATTGATGAAAATGGTCTAGTATTGCATATGTCAGTGGCAAAACTATGTGGATATTTTGCTTTCAGTATTTGCTGTGACCTACTTGTGCAGCAACAACTGCAAGTAAACGTTTCCGGTAACTTGATCAGTCTTGCCCAGTCTGGTGGAATTTTAGCCCATTCCTCTTACAGAAGGAATGGGGTGTTATTGGGTTTCCTCACATGAATTTTTCAAAGTTTCTACTGGTTAAATTTAGGGATTTTGACTTGGTCATGGCACAGGGGTTAGCGCTGTTGCCTCACAGCAAGAAGGTCCTGGGTTCGGCTCCCAGGTTGGGCGCAGGGTCTTTCTGTGTGGAGTTTACATGTTCTCCCTGCAACTGTGTGGGTTTCCTCTGGGAGCTCTGTTTTCCGCCTACCACCAAAAAACATGCGTGATTGGGGATAGGTTGATTGAGCACACAAAATTGCCCCTGGGTGTGACTGAGTGTGTGAATGTGTGAGTGTGTGGCCCTGCGACGTGCTGGCAACTGTCCTGTAGCAGCCGGGATAGGCTCCAGTCCTGTTCACCATTACACACCTAATTCTTAGGTGGATCAATTGCTAGGGAGGGTAACGGTGGTATCAAATGACCTCCATTTGTGCACGATGTGTCTGACTGGATTGGTCCAAACTCTAAAGTTGGTTTTGTAACCAGCCTGGTGAACATCAACAAAGATCAACTCTTTTTCTGAAGTTTACAGAAATGTATTTTATGCCATGGTAGAGTTATACAAATATGTTGTGATGTTCAAACTAATTTCTTTAAATAAAACCTCTCACACCTTGAGATTTCTCATAGATTGGAAACTCTTGGCTCTGATTTCACATTCAGATTAACTGCTTAGCCTTGAGGTTCACATACTTTTGCCACTCCCATTTACACAACATAAAGGGACCAATTGTCTCTTTCCCATTATTAGGCTCTGTATATCTACTTGTGGATGTTTTAGATGATGATTTATGTAGAAATTTACAAAATTCTGAAAGGTTCACAAACTCAAGTAAGTTATAGACCAGACTTTATTCATCTTTCACCACAAAAATTATACTTAAACATACTAGACTAACAAAATCAGAGCAGCAATGAAGATAGAACATTGTATTTACTGTAGAAGCTTTTCAAGGAAATATACAAGATAGCAGAATTAATAAAACATTATTTTCAAAAGACCTTCAATCAATTTTTTTTCTGGTGAAGACCATTCAGTTTATTTGAATCTTCCTCCCATTATACGTGTTACTTGTTATAAGAGAACAAATTGCTTTTTTGTTTGTTTATAGTCTTCTGTAATTTACAGACAACTAAATCAAGAACTGTCAGTAACCTGTAAACCTGTAAGCTTTGCTTTGAACTGAGGTGGCAATCGTTATTTGTAATAACTGCTTTAATGAATGTTACCATGTGACATTAAAAGTCTTAACTATTTTGATTATTTATCTCAAAGATTAATGTCTGTGTATTTTAGGATAAAGAAATGTAATTAAAAAATCCTATTGTGAAAGTTGCTGTTTACGTGTCTTATTTTATTAACATCATTATATCTTGCACCCAGGAAACCTCTTTTCATTTCTCTCCAGCTTCATATGCTGGAGCAAAAAGTACAATGAGTTGAGAAACTTTTTTCAGTCAGAAAGAGAATAATGTGTGAATTCATGTGCCAGTGTCATTTTACATGTTTTAATGAACGTATACCAGTATGTAGCTATTCAATCTACAGTTGAGTTGGCCTACAGCTAATAACGAAGTACTAACCTGCGTGTGATTCTTAGGATTTGGCATATCCATGTACAATTCATTAGAGGAACAAGGACATTAAAGAGTGTAATCATGAGACATTTTTCTTGACAGCCCTACTAACAGCCTGGCCATATTTCAGGTGCTCCACTGTTGTTCCAAAGGACTGTGTTACTCTAGGTCGTTGACCCACTTGACCTATATTTTGTTGTGGTATCAACAACTGGACATCATATAGAGTCACAAAATGAATTAGTTGTATATCTCAATACATCTGTATTATATTCCAACATCAGTTGGACAATAATAAAAATAAAAATTTCAAATAATATTCAAAATGTTTCCCATTTTAATTATATTGATCAAATATGGGATAAAAAAAATATTATGACTTTTCAATACATATATAGTGTAATCAACAATGTTGATATTTATATCTGATAATGTTTTAATCCTCTATCAGGCTGATCTGCCATTATTCCAGGAGAAATTACATGATGTAATCAGGGGAGCTACATCTGTGACGTCAGATCACCCCACTCGGTCTCTGAGCCCCTATTGGTCAGTTTCTCTGGTTCTACGGGCGGAGCCGGCCTTGCAGATCAGACAAACCTGAGAGCGCAAAGCCTGCCCCTGGCGAATGCTGATTGGCCGACAGAGACATGCCCACCGATGACATCACGGTGCTTGTTGCTGTGTGAGAAACAAGCAGGTACTTTTTGTAAACAACAGGATCAACTGTAATTATTGTTGTTGCTATTATTATTATTGTTGTTGTGTTTTATTAAAGTTTCACAATTTCATAATGAATCTGTTATATTTATGTTTTCTTGTTTCCAGAATGCTGTCTGTGTCCCTTTGATATAATCAAAATATTATGAATATTTTTATAGTAGTAACCTGTTAGCCATGGTTACAAACAAAATAAATAGTGCATGCAGCAGTGACTGAAAGACACTATATTCACAAAAGTATAGGGACACCTGCTTTTCAGGGTTTGGACTGGATCCCGTACTTCCTGTGAAGGACAAACTTAATGCTTCAGCATACCAGGATATTTTGGACAACATGCTTACAACTTTGTGGACACAGTTTGTGGAATAGCATTTTCTATTCCTGCATAACTGAAACCCAGTGCATAAAGCAAGGATCTATAAAGACGAGGTTGAATTAATCTGGTGTGGAAGAACTGACCTTCATAGAGCCCTGGCCTCAACCCCATCCAGGACCTTTGGGATGGCTTGGAACGAAGATCGCGAGCCAGGCCTTTTTGTTCATCATAAGTGCCTGATACAAAAATTGTCTACATAAACACAGTTTCTTGGAAAGTCTTTTAAGGAGAGTAAAAACGGTTATAGCTGCAAATGGGCCAACTCCATATTCTATTCTGCGTATATTAAAGCAATAACTTTAAATTCCTTGCTTGGTGAAATGGCCAGTCGTCACAATACTTCGGTCCATGTAGTGTGTATCCAGCTTACTTTTGAATTATACCCATGGTAAGGACTACCGGACATCTTCTAAATAAAATGCGTGGAGGCATCTCTTTCCAGCGACAAAAGAGATAACAGTAGGAAACCTCCAGATAAGTGTAATGGGCTGGTGTCCCAATACTTTTGTTCACTTAACCCGTTTCCACCGTCTCTGTAGATCACTTGCTGGCTGTAAGGAGAGGCGGAACTGCGAGCTCTGATTGGCTGGGGGGAATGTCAACCACAGCCTGCCCGGCCCCCCTCCGATAGCGTGGTGGTGGCCCAGCAGAAGTGTTTAGACAAGTTTGTCCTGTGCTACAGGAGGGTAATGGCAGCTAGCAAGTAGTTCATAAGATAAGTTGGATTTCTTTTGGAAGTCAACAAATGTCCCTTTACGTTTATTCGACTCTGAATTGTGAGAAGTCGGGACTTTACATGGAATAGCTGTTTTTGTATTCTGTCGGATCCACTATACTAGTCAGCTAGCAAGCAAGCAAGCAAGCTCTGAAGCTAATTTAGTTTTTTGGGGAGGAAAAATGAATAACTTGTCGTTTGACGACCCTTCACTGGATAACTTGGACCCAAGTTTATCCTTGAATGATCCCAGCGACATCGACACGGCTCTTCTGAGCGACATTGATGGTAAGAGGAAACTCTTAACCTTGTAGTTTACATCACCAGTGCTTTGTTTGTGTTATTTTCTCTTTAGAATAAGCTTCTGAGTGAACACTCTGGCTAACACAAAATCTTGCTGGGGCTTGCAACAAGCTCAAAATACGGTTTAAGTTAGAGGTTAATGCATTAGCACCCTACACGACCTAAAACGATCCAGAGGTGAAGAAGAGAGTGCAAATAGGATGGAATGGATGCAGAAGAACGGCAGGAGTGATCTGTGTGGTGGAATGGGTGCAGAAGAATGGCAGAAGTGATTTATGTGGTGGAATGGGTGGAGAAGTATGGCAGGAGTGATCTGTGACAGGCAAGAATGAAATGTTAGCTTGTTCAAAACAGCAGTTGAGTGGCTTTTGTACATGGTCTGGAGAAAGTGGCACTGACTGAAATGACGCAGAAGAGCTGGAGATGGCAGAGTTGAAAATGTTCAGATTTGCATTGTGAGTGACGAGCAGAACCAGAAACGAGTTTATCAGTGGGGGAGCTCGAGTTTAGCCTTTTGGAGTAAAAGTCAGAGAGTTTGGACATGTGCTGAGGAGTGTCTGAGTATGTTTGGAGACGGATGCTGAAGATGGAGCTGCCAGGGAATAGAAGAGTAGAAGAGGAAGGCCTAGTAGGACCTTTATATATGTGGTGGGGAAAGACATGCAGAAAGAAGGTGTGAAACTGCCCTTGACATGTGTAAAACTTGGTTTTAACACAGAAGCACTACAGGGGTGTGGTGTGTTTTTGAGAATGGGGTGGCGCTAAGTCTGAAGCAACCAAGCACCCAGCTACCCATTCTCACATGATAAAAATTCTCAGATCAAGTTTAGCATCAATTCTGATGCACTTATAAACAGTAAAATGAAAGTAATTTAGCCTCTCCGTTTCTATTGTCTTGTGTGAGATGCAGCTGTAGTGCCCCGCCCCCTCGAACTCGGACAACTGGCGTCATCCGAGGTTACTATCGTTCATTCCCTCTGCAACCAGAGACCTCGAACCCAATGGCCTCATAACCATAAAAACATGCATTTTCAGCCTTTAAGCCCTGTTTGGAATAAATATGGTATAATATATACCATAAATAAAACTACGATATAGTGTAATATAATAATATTGCGCTGTATTTTCAGCCTCTACGACCCTTCAGCATAATTACAGAAAAATGGGAATGATTTAGGTAAAATGTAATACTATACTTATTATATATGGCATATATTGTAACATATACACAATACATGTAATATTATTGCATACACATATTATAATAACAATAATAATAGCACCCAGTGTTATATTACTGTATAATAAAACATATTGGAATTTAAGGTGTCATGAATATAGCCAATTTACGCACTTCCATACTTTACACAATTAGATTTTGAATTGAAATAAAAAATATATATTTGGTCCTTGTTAAGTGTAACCCGTGTAACTCCTGAGTAACCGAGAATAACCTCGTGCTGCTGTGTGACCGAGAGTAACCTCCCCTCTCGCGCTACTCCGCGCGCTGCTCCTGCATAGCAAGGCGCGCGCGCGGCCTCTGATTGGTCGAGAGCGATCACCTCATACAAAACACTGCTTTACAAATTCTGCACTGGCCTGTTTGTGCAGAAACACGAGGAACGTGTCTCTGGTGGCAGATCACATGCTAAATAAATGTACACATAAATTTTTTACTCAGTTTTCCAAATTACCAGTAATAAATACGACGATAAGAACTATTGCTTTAAATATGAAGTCAGAACCTCAGAGAGGAAATATGATGGCCCATGTGTTGGCCATCCTACATAACCTGCAGTTTAAATGTTGTTATTTTATATTAATGTTCACATTAGGTGGAAGAAATGCCCCAGCAGTTGTGAGCCATGCATTTAAAGAATTCCTCCTCAAAGTGCAATGGCCTAGTGGGAGAGAATAGAAAAAAGCTAATGAGCTTGCCCAGACTGCCTTTGTGCCCTTGCTGGAAACTAGTTGTGCTGAATATGAAATCCTCTGCTATGCTTTTAGCAGTCTGCTCACTGGTGGTGCCCTGCGACAGTCACTACCTGCCAGTAAATTGGATTCATATTACAGTAGCTTTGGGCAATTTTTTGCTCGGAAGCTTTAAGCAAAGTCTTCATAGAAAAATGTCTTACTCTGGATAAAAGGCATCAATAAAGGCATGTAGTATTATAAAATAAAACTTGTTTTACCGGTTCCAGCTTAGCTAGGATCATATTATTTTCAATCTTAGCACGTATTGAGCTTTCAAGACAATTGCAAGATGTATGTAGAAAATCATTAAAACTTTCAATGACTTCTTCTCTTCTCCTCCGTTTCCCAGACATGCTCCAGCTCATCCACAATCAGGACATGGAGTTCGGTGGCCTGTTTGACCATGCTCCGTTTCCAGCCCCTCCAGCTCCCGTGCAAGAACTTACAGCCCTTCCTCCCTCCAGTTCAACTCCCTCTGCCCCCAACTCTTCCACCACCACTGCCACCACCTCCTCCATCCTCAGCAGCAGCCCCCACTTAGACGCTCTCCTAGGCCCACCCATTACCCGCAGCTCCTCTACCCCTGACAAGGTCTTCCACCCTCCTAATTTCCAGCAGTCCCCACTGGCCCAGGTGACCCCCACGCCTGTGCCTCAGCGCCAGCAGCCAGCCTCTCCGCAGACCAGCCAACCCAAAGCTCAACCCACTCCACCTGCCCTTCACCCTTCCAGCCAGGCTGCCCAGAGTCTTGCTTCATCGCCTGCCAAGAGCCCAGTGTTCAGCTCCAGTCCGCAGGCCCTCCAGCAGCAGCCTGTCGCTAACTACCCAAACCAGAATGGATACACTGGTAGGGAGTGGTCTACTTTCTTAATGTGTGTTTGATGGAATTTAAAATGCTGAAAGAACATGTTACTGACAAATAACAGTAAAAAGCAAACCAATTTCACCCTGAAATCATTAATTTGATAGACACCAAAGAATCCGAAATAAAATGCAGTGCAGCAAGAATATTCCTATTCGAGCTGCACACATACCACAAGCTATCTTATCGTGTTTTAAATTCAATTACAGCACATAATAGACACTTAATTTAAGCCGGTGGGGCAATTAAGCAATTGGCATATCGTTATCTAAAGTTTTATGGCTCTGTTCAAACATGTGCTATCTTGGTATAGTTTAAACCCAGTCTTGTGACCTTTCCCCTACTTCTCTTAATAGTTTAAGAAATAAATATAGCGGCCGGCGCACCATGTAAAACTCAGGTTCTATAATGAGAATGAACACTGTCCAGTGAATACATACAAACATGTATTTATAAATTAAATTTAGTTGTGTAGTCCTTGCTGGCCTGTTAAATTCAGTTAAATTAAAAAAATGTGCTGTTGTATTAATAAGCTAACAATGCTCGACCACTGTAATCACTATGGATGTGTGATTTCTTCTTGTCTTTTATTATTTAATCATAGTCTTTTTATAGCTGTATTGTTGCTGGGGATAATATTGATCGAGTCAAGTGGTGAAATTGACAATAGAAGTGATTGGGTATGATAGATGGTGCACTGTTTTGTAAATATAGCATAAATGCACCCTTTGGGTTTGACATGTAAATATTAGCTGACCTTTCAATCAAATCACATCATCACCTTGTCTGGGCAGACCAGTCTTTAGGTCGATATCACGAAACCGTATGTTATTGCATTTATGGGCTGGACCATTGCTTTATAAGTTTTTGTATTAGACACCAGTAGACCAGAGGTGATCTTTCGATGACAAAATGGTACAACATGATACAGGAGCAGGTCAAAGTACACAGCACACGTAGCACGTCAGATGAGTGATTCATGCTACTTGCTTGATATGAGTATCCTCATTTTCTCAGTGACATAATTTATCGTAAAGAAATTTTGTGTGTTCTAAGTAAGACATATGAAACATGAAACAGGACAAGGGGAAAATACTGGGAAATGTTCAAGCCTGGTGATTGTCTGAGTGTTACATCATTATTGTGGGCTACTTTCCTGAAATAGCTTGCAAGTCTGTGACACTGACTGGAACAGGCCAATTGAGATCACTTAGGAAGTTGCCCAGGCAGATGCAACCCACTGGGGCAACTGTCTATAATATATTTTTGTAACCATTTTCACAGTGGGAACAGCCGGATCACCATATTATAATGGCTATTTGAATTTATGTTAAATAAATTTATGTTCAATCTAACATCTAACGAATGCTGTCGGTTTTGGGGGTTGCCTTCAGTAATGATTGGCCCTTCTTTAAAATTGTTTACAGGGGGTAAGTTTAGCAGTTTGCAAAAATTCTTACAGTTTTACAGTTTTTGTGTTGTGGTAATTGTTTTTTTTTCCTTTCATCTTGTTTCCATCATTAGTAACCCCTTTACACTTTTTGAAATGTTCAGAAAGAATAGTCCAATAGAAAAGATCTAAATATATGTAGAAAAAATCTGTCAAGTAAATATTTTGCTGTGTTTTTGAGTGGGAGGTGGTTGTGGTTTGACTATTTGCTTGTCCTCTTGTGGATGCTTCTATATAACACTGTAAATTGTGATTATTTTTGCAGCAGTCATTCAGCAAGCCTCCCCACAGCCGTTGCCCAGTGTTCCCAGTGTCACCAGCTCTCCACAGAATATTCAGCCAATGACCATCCAGGCTCAAGTTCAGAGTCTGTCCACATCACCTATCCTCACCACCTCCAACAGCCCCCAAACACAGACCATCTCTCCTCACGTTCAGCAAGTTCCTGTAAGTGTGCGTGCGAGTGTGTGTGTGTATAATAATGCTATTGTAATATGTACTATTTAATAATTT
Source organism: Ladigesia roloffi (assembly GCA_037577295.1). Classification (NCBI taxonomy): domain Eukaryota; kingdom Metazoa; phylum Chordata; class Actinopteri; order Characiformes; family Alestidae; genus Ladigesia; species Ladigesia roloffi. The sequence continues at coordinate 8,554,503 of JBBKCR010000027.1, read as the reverse complement.
CTGAAATTGAAGAGGTGGAGAATTGTAACCAACCATTAACCCAACGTATATGTGAATAAATGGTGCAGGTGCTGCTACAGCCTCAGTTCATCAAGGCTGATTCTCTGGTGCTCACGACTCTGAAACCTGATGCACCTATGGTGACCACAGTGGCGTCCCCATGCATCACTTCACTGGCAACTTCCACTGCTCCTCTACAGGGCACCTCCCTACAGGTAACAGCACTTTCACCTCCTCAGCTCCATACACTCTCTTATATCTCTATGTCTGTAGATCTTTTTGTCTTTACAGTACTGGTCAAAAGTTTGGAGACAGCTGCTCATCAGAGTTTCCATTATTTCAGTTAAAAAAAAAAAAAGAATGACAAAATTAAGTCAGGAATAATAAAAAAATATTTTAAATGACCACCCTTTGCATGGATGCAACCCTATGGGGGTTTTCTCTCACTCAAACAGAACTCGTTCGATATTCCAATCATTTGTTGAAATGTTCTGCTACTAGTTGTTGGGTGGTTGTTTAAAAAAAATCTATAATGTACTGCATATGCATCGTCTCACTATTTTGTGTCAAAATAATTTACATACACTGTGTTCAGACATGTTTGGGAACTATAGCTGTGCCAAGCAATATTCACCAAATGTCAGTAGATTAGTGCACTGTCATATATTTGGTAGTATTTGTACAAAATTATCTTGTGCAGTATTCTCATGTATGAACTGTTGACCACTTGGGTCTATCCCTTCTCAAAGGATGTATTAGGCTTGTGTAATATTTACTTATTATGTCTCAGGCGCTGATGAGTGGGGGTACCATCCTGACCACGGTTCCAGTTATGGTGGACACAGACAAACTTCCCATCAACCGTATAGCCATCAGTGGAAAGCCAGGTGGCCAGATCCACAAGGGTGAGAAACGCACGGCACACAATGCCATCGAGAAGCGCTACCGCTCCTCCATCAATGACAAGATTGTGGAGCTCAAGGACCTCGTGGCTGGGCAGGAAGCTAAGGTCTGACTTCCAGTATCTTCTTTACAGTTTGAAATCACTTCTATTTTGAATGACTCAGACTGTTTAGCAGTGTTGAATTCAATCATTGCTGATAGGAAAACAGATACTTCTACTGAGTCATTAAGTGAGATATTTGGAATTTTACATTATTTTACAAAAAGCTGCAAATTGCTGAGCAAATATTTAAATGGTGATATAAAGGGACCATTGAAGATTGGTATATTTCCTGAAGTGAGAAATTCTTAGTGTAAATGAATCTGTTTTTCTTCTAGCTGAATAAATCAGCTGTTCTGAAGAAGGCCATTGATTACATCCGCTACCTGCAGCAATCCAACCAGAAGCTCAAGCAGGAGAACATGGCTCTTAAGATGGCCAATCAGAAAAACAGTAAGACACTGCTTAGCATTCCTGTGATTTAGGATAACTGCCTGGCTGATTCTTATGTATACTGACAGCCCTATTGAAGCTGTTGCAGTTGTAACAGCAAATGAGTAACTTCTGCAGGCTTCTGTAATACAAATAACATTTTTGGTTTATTGCACTTCTGTGTGGTTCGTAAATCTAAGCTGCTCCTCTCTTGTGTTCAGAGTCTCTGAAGGACCTGGTGGCCATGGAGGTGGATGTGAAGAGCGAGCTGCCCACTCCCCCGGCCTCCGATGCTGGGTCGCCCTTGCCCAGTGGACCATTCTCACACTGTAGCAGCGACTCTGAGCCAGACAGTCCCATGGGAGATGACAGCAAGGTGAGCTTCTGTTGAGCATTAGAATGGTTCCCAACTCTGATGGACCAACCGGCATGTTTAGTTACTATATCTATTTAATTTAAAAATATGGTTTATTCTTTCTCTTCCTCTGTCAGCCGGTAACCCATGCTGAGAGGTCTGCTGGAGGGATGCTGGACCGCTCGCGAATGGCTTTGTGTGCCTTCACCCTCCTCTTCCTCTCCTTTAACCCACTGTCTTCTCTCATGTACGAGAGCGGCAACAGCGCGGGAGAGGCCATGGGCCCCAGTCACCCCGGAACTGGCAGGGCCATGCTAGGAATGGAGAGCGCAGGTACTGTTCCATAAAGTGCACAAGATGGGTTGTGATGCCTAATAATGATCTCACCTTTTACTTTTATATATTAACAAGATAATTCAGTAGAACTGATTTTGGACATAAATAATTAGTCTATTTCACGCTGTGTGGAGGACGTGTCTTTTGCCTGAGGCTGTTGCTCTGTGCTGTTTAACATGCAGTATTATTCTTCACTTTGTGCACTTATGTATTTTGCAGCTGAGTCATGGGGCTGGATGGACTGGATGGTGCCCACTCTGTTGGTATGGCTTTTGAACGGTGTATTGGTGGCTGGAGTTCTGATCAAGCTATTGGTGTATGGAGAACCTGTCACAAGACCACATTCTGAATCCTCTGTCCTTTTCTGGAGACACCGCAAACAGGCTGACCTGGACTTGGCCAGGGTGAGAAGCACACACTGTCATTCTGCTCATACATTTCAGTGCTAACTGTTTGCATGTAAAATTCACTTAGTAGAGTACTCCAACATTTTCCCACCCCATGCCATCATGAAAATACCATTTAAAAAATGCAAACCTTAAATGTAATGCTCTTTTTCTTACTGCAGGGAGATTTTGCTCAAGCCTCCCAGAACCTATGGACCTGCCTGAAGGCCCTTGGCCGGCCTCTGCCCACCTCTCAGCTGGACCTGGCCTGTGCAGTTCTGTGGTCCACCCTGCGTCTCTGGTTGCAGAGGATGTGGGTGGGCCGTTGGCTGGCCTGTAAAGCGGGAGGCCTCCGTGCTGATCGCCCCCTGCAGGAAGATGCACGCAAGAGCTACCGTGATGCTGCCCTCGTCTACCACCGCTTGCATCAGCTCCACATGACTGGTGAGATACAGTTTCAGCTCAGATGCATGCCTGAACCATTTTTTACTATAAAAATATCTGCATTCTTATACTAGTGGTTTTTGAAAATATATTAGAAATAAAAAGGAAAACCTAGATTGGATGATGCTTTTAATTAGACCATCTGTGTATATTAATCTGTTTTAATATCAGAGATTACACTTTACAAATCTTTTGCCTTTTTATTTGAAATATTTCCACAGGGTTCTGAGGGGTCAGGGAATTTCTGGAATATCAGGGAATTTTAGTGAAGGCATTTCCAGAGAGGCAAAGTTAGGGAATTTGATAATTTAAGTGCCAAGTCAGGGGAATGTCAGGGAATTTTGTCATAGTGTAGTAGCCAAAACCTAATGTCTATTTACATGTATTTGTTCCTAGTGAGGATTTTTGTTTTATTTAAACCTCGACCACTCTAAAAATGTGTAAAATTCTATAATGAAAAATCTTTGCGAAGTTTGTGTCGACATATGTCCTTACACTCGCTAACTTACGAAACAAGTGTAAATGTCAAAATATTTGGTTGATAATGAAGAATTTAAAGACTGCCTCACCCAAAGTGATGATGACAGAAGAGCAAAATGCAAAGTATGTATATTGGTCAGACTTCTCTCCAGTATGGGAGTGTATGCACTTACGAGACAAAACATGAAAAAACATGTTAAGGGGCTGAAAAGATACACCACTTCCATCACTGCACTTTTCCAGTCATCTACATCAAACAGCTATATAGCATATAGAGGTTCTGAATGGCCTATTTTACCACAGCCATTTTGAGATAAAACATGCATGTGGAGGATGTCCGATGGAGTTGAGGTTGTGATTTGGTCCTAACCCCTTTAAACGCCCTTTTCTGCTCAGCACCCAAATGTAATATTGGAAATATCTTTTTAATGGGAGGTCATGGAAATTCTATTTTTTGGTCAGTCATGACCAGATTTTAAGTCTGACTTCGGGTGGGAACCCTGTTTCCATAAATGGGCCTCTGGTGGTGTAACAGTTAGGGAGTTGTCCTTTCAATGGGATTGGGTTAAATATGGAGAAAAAAAATTTCCTTGTTTACACAGTGTGCTGGTGTGTTCACACATCAGTTTAAGGGGCCACTTCATCAAAGAGGTCCAATAAGAGCTAATCTGTATAATGTGAGATCAGCTGTCTCTGCTCTCAGATATTCAATTAAAAATGACAAGATAATTACATTATTTCATTTTAATACACCCTAAACATGTTATTCAAATACATACATGTTTGAATAACAGTGCACTTTCTTTATATTTATTATAAACATGATTGTAAACTGTTACTGTATATGTGTGTGTGTTTAGGTAAACTTGGTGGGAGCCACCTCTTTGCACTTCACATGGCCCTGAGCGCAGTGAACCTGGCTGAGTGTGCACGCGACTGTCTGTCTGTGGCCACGCTGGCAGAGATATACGTCTCCGCTGCCCTACGAGTGAAGACCAGTCTGCCCCGACTTCTGCATATCACCTCTGTAAGAACCCAGTCCTTCAGCTCCCTGTCTGATAAGGCAGTGTAAAAATACTATCAAACGGAGAACAGCTGATTCTTTTCACACAGTGTGGAAGAAATCAAATTAATGTGGGCATTGATTATGCTTGACTTGGTCTCTTGTATTCCCTGCAGCGTGGCTTTCTGAGTCGAGCTCGCCAAGCCTGTCTCTCCCCCAGTGGCAGTGTTCCTCCTGCTATGCAGTGGCTGTGTCACCCTCTGGGTCATCGTTTCTTTGTGGATGGCGACTGGTCTGTGCGCAGCACCCCCAAAGAGAGTATTTACAGCCAGGCTGGGAACACAGGTGAGCAGGGCCTCTCCAGAATACTTTGCTCTCAATTTTTTAAAAGTAAAACACCACATGCTGTGTATAAAGATATTGTTGACTGATGCATTTTAAACCTTATTACTGTATCATTATACTGTTACTACTGTATATAAGATTTAGAATTTTTTTTTTATATAGATTTAGAATGTTTATATTGTGTTTTTATGGCTGTGCTTGAGAGACACCATCGACCGGAAACAAATTCCCTGTAAATGCACACACATATACTTGGCCAAATAAAACGATTCTGATTCTGATTCTATGTAGGGACACACTGGCCAGTGGGCCTGGATTTTGTTCCTCCTTCTAAAATCCAGTACCAGTTCATGACATCTTTTACTTTGTCTTGTTAAACCTCATAATTCTTATGTCCTTTTCTCTTTTTGGTTGTAGTGGATCCCCTTGCTCAGGTCACGCAAGCCTTCAGGGAACATCTACTGGAGAAAGCTCTGTACTGTGTGGCCCAGCCTCACAGTGACAAAACCACCAGCATGGGTCAAGGGTGAGTCTTACTGAGCCCCTTTTCACAAAACCCAGTTCACCATTCTATAATGGTGGCACTGCACATAGTAAAGCATTGATGATACTGATATTCCAACAACTGCTATATGCAAAAAGAAATCCTCTAGCAAATGACTACATGTTTCCTGTGTGTGATCAGTTCTAGATATGTTTAGGTGTTTTGATTCAACAGATGTAAATAACTTTGCTAAAGTAATAAGTTAGTGTCACATAAAGGGTTCAACAGCATATTATAATAGAATGTAAAAATTGCAATATGCAAAAGGTCGGTTAACCCTTTAAAGCACAGGCCACACTGTTTATGGCTTAACTTAACAGTAACTGTGCATTAAAATGTACAGAAATGTTCTTTGTGGATATGCATCTGGGCTTACTTTCTTTGAAAATAAACAAAACAAGGATCCAAACCTTAGTTGTGTTGTTGTGAGATAGTTGTATCTTGATTCATGGGTTATGTAACTAAAAGGTGTGAATATTATGCCACAGAGAATACTCAGATGCTCTGGAGTATCTTCAGCTGCTGAACAGTGCCTCTGACGCAGCAGGAGCCACAACTCAGGCTTTTGCCATTGGCTCCAACATGGCCACCATCACCGGTCAGTCACACCTCACTGAACCTTACTTTATTTGGTGCATCTACTTTGTATGTAAGCTTTTATCAGATGGAATGTCCACATAGTTCACAAGATTTAGGGGGTGTCTCATTAGGAGTAAAGATACCAAGTGAACTTTGCTATATGTGTACTGTGAGGGTCCTCAAGCAGGAGAACTACAGTCAGTAATTGCAAACTACATTGTGCACCTATATGGTAAGTGTAGTGTATACCGTTGGTAGTGAGAGTGATTACTGGCCATTTTATTGGGTACACCAATTTTGATCCACAAATATTGTGTGATTAACCTGCAATAACACTCACCCACGCAGTGGTCATATAGGCTGGGCTTCATTCATTTGAATTTTATTTGCAGAAAATCCTAAGTTTGTTCTTTTTATTTGTTAACTCTTTCAATATTTGCTCTGCCTGGGTGATAAGGCTGTTGTGATTAGCGTGTGTTTACACAGAGACAGATATCGGGTCATGTTGACTTAACTCCTGTGTGTGTCTGCGTGTCTGTGTGTGTTTGTCTCTGACCTCCAGGCTGTGACCCACACTCAAAATGGTGGTCTTCAGTTGCCGTGGTTATAATTAACTGGCTACAGGGAGATGACGTGGCAGCAGAGAGATTGTACCCAGCCGTGGAACACCTTCCACGCAGCCTTCAGTCAGCTGAGTGAGTGTCTTTTCTCTCTCTCTCTCTCTCTCTCTCTCTCTCTCTGTGTGTGTGTGTGTGTGTGTGTGTGTGTGTATATATGTGTATGT
>JBBKCR010000027.1:8510769-8537293 GCA_037577295.1 Ladigesia roloffi | reverse complement strand
TGTGTGTGTGTGTGTGTGTGTGTGTGTGTGTGTGTGTGTGTGTGTGTGTGTGTGTGTGTGTGCGCGTGTGTGTGTGTTTGTGTGTGTGTGTGCGTAAGTGTGTTAGTGTATGTGTGTGTATGTGTCTCTGCATCAGCAGGCTGGTGTGGGCTCTCTAATTGCCCGTGCTGAGGCAGTAGCCAGTGTGCTGGTGTGAAGGCTGTAGCAAGCAGTTCGATGCAGCTGCCTCTCTCCAGCTCCAACACCCAGCAGGACTGCCCCCTAATTGTGTTGGCGGAACTTTTTTTTTTTTTAATCTTTCTTCTTATACCTCCTCCTCCAACCCTGTCTTTGCTTCTATCTCGCTCTCTCTCTTCCTTTCTCTCTCTCTGCACTGATACCCCTGATCCCCCCGGCAACCCACCGGAATCTTCCTAGATCTCACTGCAGTGGAGGAACCACCCTTACTTCTTATTTGTCTACACCCAAAGGTTCTTTATAATAAACAATACAATCTTCGATGACTACAGCAAAGGTAGACATATGTTTGTTTCTATATTGTATAATAATAATAATAACACTAATAATAACAATAATAATAATAATAATAATAATAATAACAAAACCATATATTCACCATGGACTAAGGACTAAATGGTACAATTTATAACTTCGCCAGTGTTAACTAGTTTTTCAAGGGCAAATAAACGTTTAATGAATTTCCTGAAGGATTTATAACAATTATAATTATTTACATAACCATTTTTAACTCACTCTTTATTTTTCAGAATAAGACTGGGTGTTTTTGTGACCACGTGTTTAAGACTAATATGCATAAACGTCTGAAGCAACGCTGGCTGGAGTGACGCAGGGCCGCACTCATGCTCCTCTGCCACGTGAGCGCCACCCCCCCCCAGAAAAAAATCACTATGTGCCTGCGCAGGCATGGAGAGAAAGACTGGGAGGAAGAGGAGGAGGAGGAGGATATTTCCTGAGAGACCTGCATGGGGGTGGAACCCCTACTGCTCACTTTCATTAAAAACAGCAAATTGGCATCGCTGAGACCTAAAGCCTTTAGATCCCCGAGTCGATGTATGTTCTGCTTGTACTGAACTCTCTACCTCTCTGTTTCTCTCTCTTCCCCCACTCTCCTTTTACGTGGGAGGGGGAAAAGGGAATGCAGGACATTTTGATCTGTTACCAGGTTTAGCACTCTCTCTCTCTCTCTCTCTCTCTCTCTCTCTTTCTCTCTTTCTCTCTCTCTTTCTCTCTGTCTCTCTTTCTCTGTCTCTCTCTGTCTCTCTTTCTCTCTCTCTCTCTCTCTCTCTCTCTCTCTTCCTGGTCCTCTATCCCACACAAATGCATTTGTGTACTGTTACAAAAATGGAAAATCAATCTATGACTTAATTGTACTGAGTAGGATACCCTGATTTTGATATGAGACCTAAATGTTATGTCTGCAGGCTTTCAGGGAAACTGAGGATAAAATTCCAGAAAACTGGGAAAAACCTTCTAGATCATATAGAGTAATATATACAGCAATATAGTATAGGTGCCCTTGTACAACACTAAGCAGTTCATCAGGAAGGGACATTAGAAACAGATTCATTTTTAATTGGGTAATCGATTATAATAAAGTAGTAGAGACAGGCCTATTATCAACACAGCAGTGGCCCTGACATGGCTGTGTGCATGGCGCTGGTATGACGGGACAGCGGTGACTCATGTTAAGGTCATTGCAAGTCTTTCCATCCACCAAAAGCAGTTTTATATGTCTAGATCCAGTTTTTCAATGCACTTTAGACATAACAGCCATTACAGAACACCAGGAGTTGGGTTCTATAACCCTAGCCTGTTCCACTTTCTGCTTAAAGGTAATGGAAGGTCTGTGTTTGGTTCTCAGCTCCAGACATATATCCTATTCTTCCACTCTCACGGTGACGCTCGAATGCCAATTCAGTCTGGGTGTGTGTGTGTGTGTGTGTGTGTGTGTGGAGGGGGTCATAGTTGGAGAACTGAGAGCAGAGACCACCTAATTAGCATCCACTGTGCTAGCATGACCATCACCGGAGAGATGGCCAGTCAATAAAAGACAGATAAGGGTGAGCTCCTTGCTAGGCTCGCCTGTTGCCCTGGGAGATGGAGCTGATGAGCGACTGCACTCCGCACCTCCATTCACGCCCATTGTTAGGGAGGTCGGCGAATGTTCCAGCAAGGGCACTGAAGTACATGGCATAATAGGCATGTCTCTGAGATCAAACATGTCCTTTAATGTGCCGGAACAGGCTCGCGCACTTACCTTGTGTTTGGGACATTTTATCGAGAATGTGTCCTCCTCGAATATGCAGCCTGAGAGGGGAGGAGGAGAGAGTGAGAAAGAAGGCAATGAATCAAAAACAGAAGTCAGTCATCAGGGCTGCAATCAAAAGATGAAACTCAGCTGCTCTTTTCATCTCCTGACTCAAGTCAATGCCCTTTTCATCTCCTGCCTCAAGATGCCATGTTGTTGATGGTAGAATAAGGTTTTATGGGATGTCTATAAAGTACATACACAGAGTCTCAGGTCACAGCTAAACAGGTAGGTGGAACCACAGGCTGGATGCCAGAAATGTATGCACACAAAATAAAACTTCCATTACTCAGTCTTACCTGTTTCTTTGGCACAGACATAGTGGTATGTGTAAGTACAGTTCTTCCATTGGCAGCTGATAGAGGCTCCTTCACTCTGGCACTTGGAACAATTCTGTAAAGGCACAAGATATGGTTCAGGGTTTTCTCTCATTTAAATGCTTTATGTTCACATTCAATATATGGGAGTAGATGTATGAAAGTACTGTATTATGAGAGTAAATGTATTTTCTGTGCCTGTTACAGTGGTTCTTAACCCTGATTCTGGCACATCCCAGCCATGGCACATATTTCAGCTAACAAACAACCCCCCACCCCCGGAGTTAACAAAGGTGTGTTACAGCAGGATACACATATTGAGACCAAGGGTTCTCTAGAAATGCTCTGAATTAGTGAATAAGTTATCATTCTCAAAACAAAACCTTCTATTTCTTTTTAATATAATTTTGCACCATTAGTCCATTCAGCTTAAAATGATGTTTTCAAATACAAAAAGAAAGGTTTTGAGGTTCATGAGGCTTTGATACGATAGTAATTATGTGCTGACATAAAAATCAGAAGTGCTATGTCAACTATGTGCTTACAGTGACCGCAGATTCGTGTGCAGCTTCCCTCAGTCCATACAGTTTCCCCGAAACCAGGATGACACCGTTGGTCCAGATGGCACAGGCCTCGTGTGCCCAGTGCTCCTTAGCCTCAGCCTCATGCTGCAACCTCTGCAGAGCAGAGAAACTGCCCTCCTCTCCAGCAGGGGGAGCCTCTTCATCAGCTGTCCCCTGCAACAGCTGCAGTCTTCTGAACCTCATTCTCAAGCCAAGACGAGTTCTAAGTTGTGCCCTTCTTTCTCTCCTCGGCTGCCCGCAATCTCCTTCACTCGTCCCTTCCTGAAGCGAGGCTTTTTCCCCCTCTCTCCTCAGAGCATTGATCTGTTCTGTGCTGCAGCTGGTGGCCATGTCCTTTCCTCTGTCTCTGTTTTGCCTGAAGTCGTCCTGCCGCATTAAAGATAGTGTTTTCCGTGGTATGCTATCCGCAGGGTAGTATGGGCCACACAAGTCCCCAAGCTCTCTGTAATTTGCTGGCTTTCCACATAGGCAGCATACTAGACACCTGTCAGTTAGGCTTTTGTTAACTAAGGGCCCCTGAAGCATTACTGAAGAGTTTGGTATTACCTTGGTAGGCGTGACCAGATTTTTAATTTTCAATGAGCTCTTTTTTTTCGCCGGAGCGAGCAGCTGCTCCTCCTCTGGCCTGTTTACAATTGTGCAAAGGGAGGCAATCTCTCTGGAGCTGTCTATGCGTACATATGGTCTGAACGAACTTTTGCATTCACTCTCCTGGGGTTTTAAAAAATCTGACAATTTCCCCTTCACGGTAGGAATACTTTTGCCTTTAGTCTTAAGCTTGTGTCCCTTTACGGTGAGTTTGATGACATTGCCCTCTTGTTGGATCTTTTTTTTAGGCCCAGGTTTTTTTTTTATCTTTTGACCCTCTTCCTTTATGGGGTATTGACCTAAGGCCTCCTCCTGTTTTTTTTTAAGCGATGGCCGTCTGCCTCTTTTGGGTTTGATGATTATAGAACATATTTCAGTTGGGCAATGTTTAATCTCTGTCATGTCACCTGTGTCTGGGAACAAAGAGGAGGATAGTGGTGGTGGTAGTGATGATGATAATGGTGTTGATAGTGAGGGTGAAGGTGCCGAGGGAAAGATGGGTACATCATCCTGAGTCTGCTTAAGTTCTATAACTGGCACATTATTTGCTAGCTCAGCATCTTTCCTCCTCTTCTTCCGTTGCTTCAAATGCATTTCGTGGTTATTTTTGATGGCTCTCTGTTTGGCTAACCTTGGTGTATTAATAATAAGGCTCCTTGTTTCTAGTGTCACATCTGATGTGTCTGTGCACTCAACAGCAGCCCACTTTCTCCGCTTCTTCTTAGGAGTTTGGATACATGCTGTGTCTGGGGTCTCCCCAGTGCTAACTGTGTTCTCACCCTCCTCCAGTGCCACCTCTGGGGTGTTTCCCATTTCTCTTTCTTGTGGTTCCGGTGCCGGCTTTAATGCTGAGTCTTCTGGAACAACATCGGGTTGGATGGTTAGAGGTTGTTTTTTAGAGGCTGGAGATGTGATTTTCTGAACCAGAGCTTCATATTTAAGTCCTCTACCTTTCCTTGGAGGCAGATATTTAGTTTTAGTAGGACACTGAGGAGGCAAGCAAGGCATGTCAGTGATATCTTCAGGGGAAATGTTATCTTTGGTCAGATTGCTGCTCTCTGATGGTTCTAATTTAGGTCCCCGCTTTCGCCGTCCCCTAGAACTTTTGGCTCCAGACACTTGTGTTTTTGTTTTTTTACTAGCTTTGACTCCTTTCTTTTTCTTTGCTGGTTCTGATGTCTGTAAATTAGACTTTCTTTTGACAGAAACAGACACAACCTCCTCATTAGGTTGACTAAGTGAATCTGTGCAGACATCCTCAAGGTTGGGAGAGTTTAGGTTTGATGTTTGGTTCCCACAGGGCTGCATTGCAACCACTTCCTGTGTTTGTGTCTCTGTGAGTTTCATTGTTGATGCCTCAATCAGCGTCTGTCTCTCTTTTTCCTTGGCCTCTGTAATCTTTACCTGTGTTTGTTTCCTTGATCTTAAAACCATGGACTTTTGATCTTTTAAGTCAGATATTTCAGAGGTGCTTTCCAGCGAAGTTTCCAAAGGGGAGCTCAGAATACTTCCTGTAGATGTACCCAAAGTGGTACCTACAAGATTATCCACAGTTTCAGCTGTGTTTTCTTGCTGATCTGTGGTTACACTAATGAATTTTGTGTCTTTAATACATTCTATGATAGCCTGTAAATTGCCCTCATTTTTTAATGATTTGATCTTAGAATTGAGGCCTCTTGGTCGCCCAGGGCCTTTGGGAATTATTCCGTCTGTAGGCTTTGAACCAGGCTTTGGACCAGACTTCAGAACAGGTATAGCTGGAGGTTTTGGACCAGGCTTTGGACCAGGTTTTACAGTCGGCACAGCCCCTGGCTTTGGGCCTGGTTTGGGTCCAGTTTTTGAGCTGGGTTTAGGGCCAGGCTTTAAACTGGGCTTTGGGCCAGGTTTGGAACTTGTCTTTGGGCCAGGTTTTGGACCAGGTTTTGGGCCTGGTTTTACACCAACCTTTGGACTAGGTTTTACAGAAGGTTTTGGGCTAGGTTTGGGTCCTGGCTTCACCACTGGTTTTGGGCCAGGTTTCGGACCGGGCTTTGGACCTGGCTTTTTTCTCTCTGGAGAACAAACCTTTGGGGTACTCTGAGACCCAAAGGAGCGTGTACACATCCTGGATGGTAAACCATCTGATAGAACTTTTGGTGTTTGACATCCAATGTCCAGCTGAGCTGTCCCCATCTGATCAGAGAAGAGGGCACTGTTACTTGAGGACATAATTGGCTTTTGAGAAGAAGGTGGAGCTCCATCTCCATCCACACTCGGCTGTCTCTGGATTCCCACATTTGAATGGATCTGTCTTCTTCTGCCGCGTGCATGCTTCCTACCCAGCTGTCTTGGATGTGCGGATGGAGCTACAGGCTCTGGTTTTGCTGATGGTGTGACAGCACTAGGACAGCTTATACCTGGCTCCATATCTTCATCTCCTTTCTGTGGAGAAGGTGGCGTATCAGCCCATGATGGTGCGGAGTGCAGTATTGACTTGCCCGGCAACTGAGGAGAGTCAGGCTCTAGCACCTTTGCATCACTGCGATCGATGTGATCCCTTGCCTGAATCTGAGGTGTTGTTTTCTCATTGAGAGTTGAGAAGCCAGTCTTGACAGAGTGAGACTGAGGTGGAATGTCACAAATGGCTGACCTCCTTTCTCTGCTTCTGTGTGCTGTGTCTTGGACACTGCTCTCTGCAGTTTCCATGTTAATCAGTGGTCCACCATCTAGCTCTTCTGGCTTGGTACAGACTTCTACAGAGGACTCATCTGGTTTTACTTTATTAATAACCACCTCTTCAATGGGAATCAGACTTCCCTTCTCCTCACTCACCTCAGTGGCCAGATGGGATGAGACAGACTGCTGTTGCTCAAAGGAATCATTCAGTCCCTCAGTGACTGACAGTCTCTCTTCTGAAGACTCAACCTGAGAGGTGTGTGAGTTTTCTTCTTTCCCAGGTACATATTGATTTGACTCAAGGACATCTCTTGAAATAGCTGGTGGTGTTGTAGCACCTTCAACACTAGGCTGTGGTTCAGATTTGAACATTTCAGATTTCATTTCTGAATCCTCGGATTCCTTACAGCTGGTGTCTGAAAGACCTTGTTCCTTCTCAGCAAAATCTCCTTCCTCTGTCTCATATTTGTTTTCCAGTTCCTGGTAAACAGTTCCATCTGTCTCATAAGTATAGGTTTCATCTGACAGTGTTTTATTTATCTTATGGAACAGAGAAGGACATTTCTCTTCCTCTAACCACTCCTGTTGCCTATCCGTTGCCTCAATGATCTCGCCTTTGCATTCATGTTCTGTAGTTAGCGCCCCCTTTCCAATTTCCTTTTCTTCAGCTAATCTCTCACTCCATGCAGATTCCTCAAAGTTTTCCTTTAGAGTATTCTCAGCCTGCTTTAAGTCTAGTGGGGAATTGCTCTCTTGCTTCATAGGGCTTGGGGCTGTTACACTAATAGGTGACCTCTCTTCTCTAATTCCTCTGTGAGAACTGTTCTGTTCCTCCCCAAATGTCACTCTCTGCACCCTAGGATCACAGCTAAGGTTATCCTCAGAGGTTGCACTCTGCAGACTCCGGACTGAGTCACCTGATCTGATGGACATGTCATCTGCTGAGTTCATTGAACAGGTGGACACTGTGTCTAGACTCAGCTGTGAATGTCCCGAGGCCTGTGTTGGGCCTTTACTTTGGCCAAAGTAGTAGTAGCTTCTTTCGATCTGATCTTCAGTGCTGCTGGAGTACCCTCCTTCTTGCATCTCACCCGTCATTGATCTTGGGTTGCCAAAAGTTTCAGAGTGGGGAGGACCACACTGTTGACTTTCAGGACATGAAGAGTCCTCCAAAGGTCTTAACTGCCCCCTATAGTCCTCTCCCTTTTTAGGCTGGTTTCGCTTACCACCTTTTTTGTTGGCCATGAGAGCCTCTGAGAGTAATAACTGCTGGACATTGTTGGAGATACTCTCGACCTGAGATGTCAGAGCATTGAGGCTCCACAAGCTCGGGTTAGACAAAAGCTTCTCAGAGAATCGTTCCTTCATTGAAGTAGAGTAGCTCTGGGACTGCTGGTTTACACTGGGCGAGGGGTGGGTATGTGGAGGTATTAACATGGTCTGGTCTTGCAGACCTGCAGAGGAGGAGGAAGCGGTAGGATTGATTTGTTGGCCATACTGAAAAGTATCAGGATTGGGCATTAAGGGAGAAGGAGTGGAACTGTATGAAGGAGATCTGCCCACAGATCGTGCAGGTGAATGGCTGGAGCTTGGACTGCAGTTCTGGTAGTACTGCTCAGGTGACCTCACGGAAATATCCGTGATGCAGTAGTTCTGTTGGGGCTGATTGTAATGCTGGAATTTCTGAAGGTTTTCTGGTGTACCTGACATTCCTTGAAGTGAGGCCTGCTGTTCAAATCCAGTTCTTGCGGGAGGCTGCTGGTAACCATAACTATTCTGTGGTCGATAGCTCGCCTGCTTCAGGCTGCTATGGTTACCCATCTGCCTTGAATACTGGGCATTAGGTGCCATTCCATAGCCACTTTTGTAGCTGTGATGAATCGGGTTGCATTTCTCCATGTAAGACGATGAGGTTGAGGAGGGTGGTTGAGAGTGCTGGGAGAAATGAATGTGGCTCTGCGGGTACATCAAAGGTGATGGAGTGGGATTGGCAGGGTGGCCTTGTTGATGGGGGCTCGTATACACAGGGGCAGAAGGCTGGGAGGGGAGATGGCATTGACTTTGAGAAATGGCAAGTATATTTTGCTCAAGGTATTGGGATGAGCCGCTAACGCCAGGCTCGAGGCGGCCCACCATGTCCTGCTCATACTGAGACATTTGTGCAGATTCCTCCCACTTCTGTAAATGTCCCTCACTCATATACTGGGCCGAGTATCCGGAGCTCATGTGGCTGCTGTAGCCAGATTGCAGATGCTGGCTCGGTGTTTTGCCTCCTCTGTATGGTTTCTTGGTTTGGGCTGAACTGCTGCTGTAGCTGGGGTAGGTCTGCTGCCCATAACAGTCTTTTGGTCCTGCTCCTGCTGTCGGCATCCCTGCAGCAGCAAGAGTGTGTGCCTCGTAGCCCTGTCTGGTCTGGCCGTGATGATGTCTGTAACTCTCAAGGCGTGATAATTCATGGGGTTCCTGCTGGTAGCAGTGCTGGTTGCCATGGAAACCACTCCGCTCTCTGAAGGACTGCATGGCTCCAGCTAGGGGGCTCTTTTGGAAAGACAGAGAGAGAGAGAGAGAGGGGAAGAGAAAGAGTGTTTAGTGGCTTATGTTATCCCTTCTATCAGAGTTCAGTGTGTTACTCATTGCAATCAATTTGAATTCAATTTCTGATTTTTATCATAAGACAAATTGAATTGTAACACAAACATAGACTACTCAGTCATTCAGAAAATCTAAACATGTATCTCCATTTAAGTGATTTCAGTTGTTTTGATATTTAATTATATCTGGATAATTTAGCCCCTTATATGTTAGAAGCATCCGTACAATCCCTGAAATCATGTTTATAAAAACATTTACAGTGTTTATTTTTGCCAAATTCTGGCCTTTGACTATTTGATTTGCTTGAAGAAATGCTTGCATTTCAAATATGCTTCTCGTTTCCAATTGGGGGAGGTTGGCTAATCCAGCCAGTTTGTTTATTTGAGGAAGATTTCAAAACTGGTTGGGGTGGGAAGGTGCCTGCACTATAGTTTGTGATACAATTTATACTCATACAGGCTTAAAATTAGCCTATAAATTAAGTGTATTGACCTGGGAACAATAAATACTGTAGCCCTGGAGCCCCCAGGACAAGAATTGAAAAGCCTGGCTAACGTGGATCATGCATTAATTAAACTGCCAAGAGCATCCAGCAGTGTACAGCTGTACTGTTAATGTTGTTACCCAAGACATGGTACACGATCTGCATTGTTGCACTGCCTTTGTCTGTTTAATATGCTGAAACGTGGACTCCTCCGCTAATGTCACCCACAAATCCTTTCTGTCCTCAGCAATGCAGGCTGAGCTCCAGTTAGTCGGAAACGAGTGTCTTTTTTATGGACGGATGGAGGCACTATAAAGGGAATAGTGTCACCTAGAGACAGTGCCGGGGAGGCTCTTCCGTCTCTGCACTCCAGTGTAGGGAGCCTGTCGAGGGACGGCCACCTGGTCCCATCAGATGCTTGCATTACTCATCTCACTAGCGCACTGTCTGAAGTCACCAAGCCCCTAAGCTCACCGCTCCCCTCCAGCAGCGGCACGACAGCCTCCCAGGAGGCCCTCAGCCATCTATTACTGGTTCAGTGGTGCTGCTGTGCTTGTTTACACAATGACCCAAATAAGATCACTTGGGATGCAAGCTCCAGGACCTCAAAGATGTATGCTGGAAATGTACAAGCAGTGCATTTTTAGCATGTTTGATTGTGCTTTTTTTAGTGAAATGGAAGTGCTGAGAAACTTTCATTTTTCTGTCTGTATCATCAATCTGTGTGATGGTGCTCCAGTGACGGCCTAGGACACACTGATCAGCCATAACATTAAAATCACTGTTTAGGTCCCCATCATGCTGTCAGAACAGCCTTGGCAGTAGTGAACCCTGTATTCTTACACCATTCTATCATATTCAGCACTGACTTTTTGTGGCTCAGGCCAGATGGGCTAGCCTTCATGTCCATGACCCTGTTGTGTGTTCACTAGCTGTTCTGCCTTGCTCCACTTTTGGTAGGTAATAACCTTTCCATACTGTGGACACTATTGTTTTATAATGCTCTGAACTAGTTGTCTAGCCATCACAGTTTGGCCTTTGGTATATAGGTCCTCTGTCAGAGGTTTTAATTATTGTTAAGATTATTAAATTATTCATGTCCTTTGTTTATGTTTTCTTATCGAACAATGTATATGATTTCACACGCTGCTGCTGAAATGTCCATAAAATAAATGGCTTTACTGTCGCATAGTAACTATAGCTAGAGGCTATTTTATAGCTAATTACTATTGATTTTCATAATTCTCTCACTGCGCTGGCATTACTCTTCTTTTTGAGTGTTTAATTTAGTGATGCTGGGTATGAAAACTAGCATGTGATTTCAAAAGGTGACTTCACACATATTGTTGTTGCATGGAAGTTACAGATAAACGTAATATTTTAATGAAGTTCCAAGGTTTTATGTTCATTGTATTACAGACACATAAACTATAATGGGGGAAAAACCAGCAGCAAGGTCTTTTGGAATGCCTTCTTGTATGGAGTCCATATTTAATCAAATCCTTTTATATTTTCATACCAGCAGGTACCAGTGTCACTACTGTCATGCAACAGGATTGCAATATCTGTCATTTTTACATACAATATGACTGACACAGCAGTGGACTATGTTCATGAAAGGCTCAGATTTGAAAAAATTTGCAAATTGTTTAGCAGTCTTTACAAAGTTATTACATATTGTAATTACACAATCACCATTCATACCCTGTGGGATACCACTATGGCAGGATGACGGATACTCTCATTAAGGTTTTAAGTAAAAACTGTGATACCAAAACCTTTGAAAGACTGGGTGTTATCAGAGTGAATTCCAATGTATTTTGCACAGGCATGCCCAACAAGACCTTTAGCACCCTTCGCAGGCGTGTATATCTGAATAATGCATTGGCTGTTTGAGCAAGCGCAGACGTTACCTCTGATTGTCATGCTCTGTGCCAACTAATCACACACACAGTGAACACACAATGCTGCCTTGATCACATCATTCCTACTGGAACTTCAGTTGGAATTTTTCTCTCTCTCTTTATTTCTGTCTCCCTAGGTGTCTCTCCCTGCTGGTGGATGGAGAAAAAGCTCCTCCCAGTTTGTTTACATCTCTGTGTTGTCTACCTCAATTATGCATGCTAGGGGAGTGCGCACGTACACACACACACACAAACACTCACACACAGCTAAAAAATGTGAAGATTCTTTAGTTCCCATACATATACCTGACCCTGGCATTTTGATGCCTTATTCTGTATTAGCCCTTTATTGGTGATCCTATTATATTTCGAAAGACTTATGGCAAGAGACTTATGAATAATATTTGCGCTAAAATTACAGCATAAACTTATTCATAAAACCATCGGTGGAGTGCCTGTTAATATAAAAAAAGCAATTATGGGGAGAATTTTCACTCTTTGGAATTTGTAATCTAATAAGCCAATAAATCAGGTGTTTGGCATTTGCCAATATGACAGCTGGGGTTAAGGGATTAGAGGGTGTAAGGCAACCTGCGAAAAATGAGCCTGCAACCAAAAACATTTGACTGATGAACAAATAGTCATACGAGTGACCATTGTAGAGGAAATGCTATGATAGTAAAATCAAATGGCATTTCTTTAGTTATTTCAAAAGCAGGTAATAAAAAAAATAAAGATCTGCCTTAGACAATTGGTTTATGACAAGAGCTGGAGGGTCAGACCAAGGGTGAGTTTAAATTAAAAGCAGAAAATGAATTAAGCAGTCCACCTGCAGGATCTGCAGCAGAAATGCGTGGATGAATTTCACTCCGTGAATTAAATTACAGTTAATCTCTTAATTGAGCCAAATTGAATTAAGTGACCCAAGCTAGCCGGCCCGGACAAGTTTGAGATGTTCAACTGCCACATAGAGTGCATTTGAAAAGTATGGTATGCTCCTATGGAGCTAATCCTGATTAATATAGAAGGTTTGCGTAGCTGTGGTGAGGGTTGGGGAGATGCAAATGGGATTGGGTGCTTTGGTTCTTGCCCGACTGAATGCAAGGTGCATTTCTCGGAGACGTCACTTTGACTGACAGAGCTGCAGTTTGCAACCCTACCTTTCAATGAAAATTCAGGCACAGTGGCGCACAGCAGTCACTGAGAAATGTGAAAACTTCTGGGCAGTGGGCTTGTGGAAGGGTCCAGAACATTCTGTTCTGCTTTAGCTTAGTCCTGTTGGTCACTTCCATGATTTATCTGCAGAATATAGAAGCTACTTATTAAAGAGAGTCTATTACCGGACACGTGGAGGAACGAGGCTGCTATTTTTGGTGGTTTAAGTAATACATTTCAATATGGCCCACATTTTTTCTATCACAAATTAATCACAATCGTCAAGTAAATGAATTGCGTATACTTATTTTAAAGACATATCCTAAAGATGTATCATGATGCTGGTATTGATACAAAATTAGATGCAGTGCTGACACTTGCAGTAAATGAGTGATCTTGGATATACCTTGCTTCTTATTAGTCTGTTCCATTATTCCCAAATCATCATTAATTCATGTATCGAGTGGCCCGAGTAAGAAAATACTAACATATAAATGATTTTCAAATCATTTTTAATAAAAATGATTGTCACAGTCTTCTGCATTCTGTTACTAGCTTCAAAGGCTTAAATTCTGAACAACTGCAACACTTGGTCAGGGAAGTTACCATTCTGTCAAACATGAACATACCACAGCACACAGTCAGAACTGACTAGGTGGTGTTGTGTCTTCTCGCTGAACAGGAAGCGAAAAGAAATCTAGCCCTTCACTTGCAGCAGCACAACCCAACAGTTAGCTAGCATTATTAAAAAAAGTAGTATTACAAAATAAGTGTTATATTCATATGTACTTATATTCACATCATGAGTAGTGATTATTAACTGTATGAATTGTTATGGAAAAATATTGTAATGCAATTTTTGTCCATGGTGCCCAGTCCTAATATCAAGTAATTAAGCTTAAGGGTGGGGCGTTCAAATGACCAGCTTATGTGACTGACCAAATGCTGTCAGTACTGTCCGGGTGGCTCCTGTCATTAGGGGGCTGTGAAGAGTGGCCTTTAAATGTCGAGCCTCAGTGCTGTCGGCATGGCGACGCTGAGCAAAGTGAGCATGCTGCCGTGCCCTCCCTGCTGGGAAAAGCCTGCTGCATGTTTCATCAGCACCAGCCATGCCCCGGGCATCACGCCTCAGGAACCACCACTGCTGTGCCCACCCAGGGAGAGAGGCAGAGGGGACTGGGGCAGGCACTGTTAGAACCCTCTTTCCACCTTGGATTTCTGTTTTGCTTGGATTTCGGTCTGCTTTACTGCAATGATGTGCAGGTCTGTTAATGGTAAAAAAAAAGAGAGAATGTGTATGTGCGCAAAATCTCCAGATGCACCCTGAGCACCCTAATACCTGAATAAGACAGAAATGCATGTTCGGAGCAGGGACTTAAGCAGCTTTGTGGGACAGCGCCGAATAAAGAGAGATAAACGCGGGCTGCTGATGGCATGCAGCACCAGGCCCTAATACCCCCTGTTTCTCTGAGTCTGAGGAAGCGGCGGACGACCCGGCTACCCTGGCAACAACAAAGCCCGTACGGTAACCAGGCACTCGGCGGCTGCTATCTCGGGGATTTCAGATCCCTATTTATGAGTGAGGGAGAGAGAGAGGAAGAGAGAGCTACAGAAATAGAGGGAGACAGGATTGTAGAGAGAGAGGGAGAGGGAGAGAGAAGGGTCGGCAAATTAGGGCAGGAGGCTGATTGATATTCCGAGGCACGAGGGAGGCACGGAGCTATAAAGCAGCTGATGCAGAGAGAAGGGTTTGCGGCAGGTGAGACTGCTGTGCTCTTGTCTCTCGGTTCTGTGCTCTACTGAGGCTGAGGCCCCTCTTTGATCTCCCTTCCTCCCTCCCTCCCTCACTCACTCTCTCTCTGTATGGGTGCTCCAGCTGTGCCTGTCCATTCTCAGTTGGATTGCACCTCGCTCTCGCTCTTTCCCTCTCTTACTCTCTCTCTCTCTCTCGATCTCTCTTTCTCTCGCTCTCTCTTTCTCCTGCCGCATTTTCCGTCCCTAAGATCGCTTACATTGATCTCCCGGAACCGAACTGAACGAGAAGTCTCGAATGCTACCCGTGCCGAGGGATTATTTGCTTTGAGACAGACTTCATCAATAATGGTGGTACAAAAGGCGCAATGACATTACTGGCCCGAAATGCTATATGCCTTGCTGCGTTCAATAAGGGCACAGTCATTTATTTCTCCCTGTGAGGCTTGTCGCTCCGCTCCTCTCTCCCTCTCTTCCTATCCCCTCCACTCACCAGCTCACCTAATTGATGAAGCAGAGCGGTCACCATGCCACTCACTCGCTACCTTTCTTTTTCCTTTCTTTTTCTCCCCCCTTCATGTCTCTCCTCCCCTCCCTGTTCCCCTGTCTTGCTTCATTTTCTGTATACGTCTCCCCTTGTCTTCCTCATAAGCTTTCTTTTCATTGTCCCCATCTTGTCCTGCTTTTCTTTCTTGCTTTTGGTCCACTTTAACAGCAGATTAACCTTTTACCTCCAAGCAGGGGACTTGTCGGGAGTGACCTAGGGATAGTGGCTGAGGTGGGTGTCTGGCGCAGCCTGCTGCATACAAGCCTTGATGAAGAACGGCAGACTTTTCCTGTCCCAGTTGTGTAGCCTAGTCTGAAGTAGTTGGTACACTCTGACTAACTCACCTGAACATGGTTCACAGGATTTGCCTCGCTAGAAATGTAATGGGAAATACATGTCCGGCTACGTAACATGTTCCTTAACATTAAATTCGAAGTGTCATTTCACTCGGCTCTCTGTTGTATGTGCAGCCACTGATTTAGTACAGATAAATCAGGGTATCTGCATTCACAGTGTCAGTGTCATAAATTTCAGGAGCTCAGAGCGATTAACGAATGGGGTGGGGTGCTAGGCTCCATGCTAAAAAAACCTGGACTGGTCTGAGCTGATTTGTGAAAGGACTTCAGCCACAGACTGTTTACATGGTGCTCTGATATTTGGTCTGCATGATTCTAGCCTTTCAGAGGTTCCTTCCGTCTGTCGCCTCGGTGGATGCTTTAGCAGACGCTGATTTTGGCTCTAGTCGCTTGTTAAGGCAAAGGCTGAGTTGGCTGGGATCCAAGCCTGCTACATAAGAGAATGCTGGTTAAAGGCATTAAATATTATAATGCAATTAGCAGGAGAAGGAGTGGTAGGGGGCAATCAAATGGTGGGGTCGGGAGACTGGGAGAGTTCACAGAGAGGGGTTTTTTTGCAGCCGGCAGGGCCATTTTCAAGGCCGTGACAATGCCCCAGGCCTTTCCCAGAAGGTGCCCTTCATGTCCCAGACTCTTATGTTCTATTCATGTCAAGTCTTGGCTCGCTGCCTTATCAACTGCATAGCTGTTACCGGAGGACCAGGCTGGGGAATATTTGCTCTGAAAACGCAGCCGGGCCGAGCTGGGGTAATGCTAAGAGCCACAGATACACCGATAATGTATATGAAATCAGAGCAGAGCCCGGATACACCACAGGGAACGAGTGAGAATGAGGGAGGGATGGAGCGAAGGGTTAGGAGGAGAGATGAGGATTCTTATTGCCAGGCAGTTCTTTCATCGATTTTTTTCTTTCCTTTTCTCTCTTCTTCAATTGCTGCTAAAATAACAGTAGTGCTGGGATGAGCCTCCTAACATAATTAGTAAATCCAGTGTAAAGCTCAAATGGGAAATATGAGGCAATGGGGGCAGTTCCCCACGTTTGTCACTGCTAGTCATCACGAATACATGATCAGTCAAAAGTCAAGACTGCAATGATTAGTAAATGAAAAAGAAATTGCTTAATATTAAATAAAGTTCTGATGGATTTTAGTAAGCAGGACAATCTGTTGACAGACTGCAATACACTACAGGAAGCGTTGAGGGCGATATGGCATTGTTTCCATGCAGGGAGGAGCAGCACAATAGTTCAGTCAATTAACTGGAAAACACTCGATAAAGTCGTTGATTATAGTGATTATCAGTCCCTCCTATCAGTCCTATCATGCTATCCCACCACTGCTGCACTCGCTGTGGTCTGATACAAACGGAGAACAATACATTCTACAAATGTACAAACCAGGCAGGAAAGCATAAGAGTCTATATCCGGCAGGAGCGGGGGTGGGTGGTAGGTGGCGGGGGGAGGACATGCTCTTTGAAAAGCGTCCGCTGATGCGATTGCTCTGTCAGAAACGCTTTCTCTGATGCCCAGAGAGTCAGCGGTTTGGGGGATGAGGCTTAAGACAAAGGGATGCTGGAGCTTTGGCTCATTTATTCCCCTGTCTCTCGCTCTCTCCCTCCCCTCCCTCCTCACTGTCTGTTGTATGGACCTGCTGGGGAGAAAGAGAGAGAGAGAGAGAGAGATAGAGAGAGAGAGAGTGTGTGGACAGGGATGGGCGAGTGTGTGAATGTGTCGGTGGAGCAGAGCCAAGCCAGAAGTGGGAGACGGGGGAGAGGGGAGCCTTTGTTCTTAGCTGATGAAAAAAAAGAAGCTATACTGGGTCCCGAAACGCACTCTGGCCGACATCAGGGCGCATCACAAGGCGAGTAGCATGGTGCAGCGTGATTAGATTAAACCCTGGGCCCAAATTACTCCGCTCGCCCTAATTAAACTTTAATCTCCAATACCACACAGATTACCTGCAATGTAATTGAGCGAGGAGCAGTGATTTAAGGAGGGCTCATGGTGTGTGTGTGTGTGTGTGTGTGGGAGGGAGAGACAGAGACAGAGAGAATGGATGCAGGGTTGGCTGAAGGTCATGTCCCCCTGCAGGCAAAATCTCTCTCTCTTTCTCTTTATCAGTTTTTTCCACTCCTTCTTTGTGGATAGAGGACGGTGGAGGCGTCAGTGCCTGCTCAAAAATGGAGCAGTCAGCTCCGGCTATGGGTGCTGTCCGACTCAATGTCCCCGACACCCCAGTGAGGTCCAAGTAATAGCGCTCTAGTCCTCTGCCTTTGGAACTCTGTGCATCATTCCTCTCTGTTTCATAAAACAACAACCATATTTCCTGAGTGAGTGAGTGAGTTAGTGTGTGTGTGTGTGCACGCAACTTCACGAAATGTGATCGATGGGGCTGATTCAGAGATAGGACAGCAGGTGTCTGCTCCCTCCCCCCATTTCATGCTACAGTCCAGAAGGTGATGGGAGATATGAAAGGTGCCATTTTCTCAAAGCCTGCCGGTGTCCTTTATGTCCACAAAAAATGTCCATCTACAAAGACACGGTCTCAAGCTAGTTGGATGTAGGGTCAGAAATATACAACGGATAAGCATCATACATGCAGCCTGCTTCTCGGTCTGGAACTCATAAATCTCTTATTGCCGCTCGCCTGGTTTGCATATAGATTTTCATTAAATGCTAAGATTTCGGAATGCGCCTCGGTCCTGCATGTGCAGCTTGCCTGCATTTCATTTGGCTTTCTGATCCCATGAGAGAAGTGAGTGCTGTGTGAGGGAGGCCACTAAAACTGGGAAAAATCAAACGTACCCACAAATGTAGTAAATTAACAATGACATATTTGGTTCCTGAGACTTGTTTCTTTGCCTCTGACAGCGCATGACTTACTGTTATCAATAAAACCAAAGTAGCAGCAATAGGGAAAGGAGTAAGTATGAGGACTTGACTCGCACTCATCCTTAACTTTCTTATGATTAGGCTGAAGACTTCCAAAACTTTAGCTTGGAAAACCCCCAAAACTGATTAGTTTTGAACAGCCAACATTAATTCAGAAAATAACTAAAATCCTTCCAACCTTCTCCCGCAGCTCCCATAGTCCCATCGGGATTGATGAGGATAATGATGAGCTGTTCATTACAGGAGCATCCTCAGTCTGGCGCATAGAACGAGGTGCAGGAGCTGAAATAATTGACTAATCTATGCAAAGTTGTAAGTTACAGGCCAAATTAATTTAAAGCCTACAGACTTCAACTATTTGTTATCATGTTTGCATACTTACTACCTACAAACAACAGAAGAACCAACAGTTGATTTGCCTCACATTAGGGTATAGACAATTCATACTCAATTGATCAATGTCAGGAATCACTGAAGTCGGATTATAAGGCAACTTAACTAAACCCATTTTGAGACCAGTCATT
Source organism: Ladigesia roloffi (assembly GCA_037577295.1). Taxonomy (NCBI): domain Eukaryota; kingdom Metazoa; phylum Chordata; class Actinopteri; order Characiformes; family Alestidae; genus Ladigesia; species Ladigesia roloffi. The sequence goes on along the minus strand of JBBKCR010000027.1, from coordinate 8,518,615 downwards.
TTCATAAGCGTCTTTTACTTGTTGGCTACACATTTTCTCTGGTCTAGTCCTTTAAACACTTGTGTTTGTTGTGCATGACTGGTTGTATTGATGGCTAGACAGGGGCCTGCATGCCCTTCAGGCTTCTGCCTGGCCGGCCCATGGATGACTGAGCAAGTGGACAAGGCCAGCCGAGCCTCGTCAGAGTCCACTACAGATCGTTACGCTGTTTGTGTCCAGCTCCTGCTTCAACCCCTCTCCCCTTTAAACAGAAAAACACTGCAACACAGTCGTCTCCTCTTCTCCGCACATATGTGTGAGGTTATGAGACAGGAGGTGGCACCAATAAAGCATGTGCTAAAACACTATTTCGGTGCGTGTAGACCTTAGAAGGATGGACTCACAAAGCAGAAATATTATCTACGAGCAGCATGCAGGCGGTCGCTCCAAATTTGGTAAACATTGGGGCTGGTGTCCTCCGAGATTAAACCTTGGAAGCGGCACGGTCAACCCGTGTGTGTGCTGGGCCGCTTTGCAACGGAGCATCACAGCAAACACTCTACACACACACACAGTCTGACAGCTTTGAGGTGGGAGAGCATTGTCTCTCCACATAAGCAAGGTGGAAAGAGAGAGACAGAAAGAGTGAGAGACTGAGACAGAGAGGGAGAGACAGAGAGAGCAAGAAAGCGAGACAGAGAGAGCGAGAGACACAGAGAGAGAGAGAGAGAGAGAGAGAGAGAGATATAGAGGTAGCTGCTGTGTATAAATGTAACCAAATGAGGCCATCACAAAACGAAGGACGCTGGAAAGGTTAAGAGTGCTCATCAAATCAAAACATAAAAAACAGGATGTTTATCAACACACAACTCACTTACAAATCTAGCCAATCTCATTGGGTGATCAAAAACAAAACATGGTATAATTGTGCACGTATTTGCAATATCTGTGATATCCTGGGTTCAAAACAAGTGGGGTGAACCGTTTAAGGAGACTGTCTTAAGCGAAGGTCTTTCAAGTTTAAACAATTTTAAGGATGAAACACGGCTCAATATTGGTATTGTCTGTCACCAGTATCAGGTTTTAGTGTCAATATCAGAAAAGAAAACATGAGTTGAGTATTTTCTCGGTGCTACAATGTAATTTTACAGTGTGTCTCCGTCTCATGTCGAGCCCGGCATCGTCCATTCAGATTAATAACCCTGCTGTCAAGCAGCCCCTTCTGGCGTGGAGATGCTTGTTTGTCAGAGACGACTCACCCCCGGTCCTCCACCGTTGCACAACTGAGCGAATATGAGTGATGTGATGCCACTGGATGCTGGGAAAGAACAGCCTTGTGTTCTGGCTCTGCTACAGCAGCCCACATCTCCACTGCACACATGCTTGAATAACACATTTTGCAAAAGGCGGACGCTGACAAAGAGGCTGTCCTCGCATGGCTGTATCCGGGGTGTAGAGGATCGGCTTGGCAGACGTGAACAGTGTGTCCCATGTCGCTTCAATTCTCAGAGTGCGCTGTGGAAAATGGGAGAAGGGCAGCTCTTGATCTGAGGTGTTTTTGAACTTGGAGTGATGGATAACGTTGCTTTCGGTCTTCTGAACAAAGATGCTGTTCTCTGTCTATTTAACCCAAGCGTTCATTCGGCCTCAAATCATTTAACCTGTGCTGATGTCAGAGTTATCACCAGCAATATCAACAACGGGAGTATTTACATAGAAAGTATTGCTTACTCCTGAAACAAGCAGAGAAATTCAGCAAATGTAAAACTTTCAGATCATAATATGGCTGAATGACATGGTCAGTGTTGCAGTTTTACTGCTATATATAATGGAATTGCCTTTCAAGATATTAAAGGACACATTTCTGGAATAATATATATATATATATACTATCTCAAATGATACGTATACTCCCCCATCCATTCAGTCCATATTAGGAAACTTGTCTTCAAAAAGCAGACAATTTTAAAATCATACCTTTTGTGATGTCATAAAACCAGCACATTTGAATAAATGTATCATTCTGGCCACAGCAGTTTAGCCCCGCCCACTCTTACACTGATTCCCCAACACCTTTTAAGGTTAATTAGACATTTGTTGCATATAAAAAGAGTGATTACTCCAAGTTTAAAGTAAACTGCTTTGTTATTTTATATCAGAACATGTTGCAAAATAAACATTTAGAGCTTTCAGATCATTGAAAAATAAAATCAGGCTAATTCAGATTTTAATCACGTAATGATGTGTTATGATAGCATTTTGTGTTGCCAAATTACAAATATAATTGAGTTTAAGGACAAGGATTTGTTTATGCAGCTGATACAAATATGTTTATGTATATTTTCAAAAGTAAAAAAACAGTAGAAAGAGACAATATATTTAATTAATGTGTAATAACACCACAATATTTTCTGGAAGGTAAAATTCTCTGGGTTTCATCATAAAAGCAATGGAACTGATGTCAGTTAATGAATCCCACAAGCTATAAGCCTGTTATTTGACCTGTTTTATTCAATAAATTAAGTGGTTGTGTTGGACCCCATAGAAGTTAACGACGAATAATTTACTATTATTTGTTATAAAATCTGTCATCATGAAGCAATTTATACATCTGTAACAGCTTTCTGCTGCCCATCTCAAAAGATTTTATACCTTTTTTTAATTTTACTGTTTTTGTATTTTAGTTAAAACTGTGATTCTGTGCTTTTGAATTGTAATGTGAATGAACTGAGAATATTTTAAGTGTTTACTATAAAGTTAGGCCTAGATATTCAAAGAAACTGAAATTGTACGAGTAGCTAAGCATTCCAGGAGAGCTCAATTAAGTCTTTTTGTTTGAGCCAAGTCTTTGTTGAGTTTGTGTGTCTGGCATCAAAGACTGCTACATTTATCAAGCAAGCTCTGTCATTTCTGTTTTTGTAGTTTCTTTTGTAGCTTTAACAGCTTTATCACTTTTGGACTGTGAGACGTCTCAGTGGTTTGGAGTAACTTAGTAACTTCAAATCTCCATACAGAAACAAGCTCCCTCCCTCGGGCACCAGTAGGTTTTTAACGTTTGGGATATGGACACAGGTCCAGCAGGTAGGCCACTGGAGGCCTTCAGTAATGGTGGGGACTGTTGTGTCAGGCAGTAACACCAGCTCGACCAGTGATCATAAACTGATGCTCTTTTCTGATCCAGAAATAATTTATGTGGTATGTTCAACAATACTGTGGTGTGTTCAAGATCTCAAAGCTAGTTATTAATGGTCACTTTAAAACAGGGACACTTTTGCTTGTCATATTTAATAGTTGTAAACTGTCTTTGTGTGTGTTTGCGTGAGTTCTACAGTCAATTATAAAGGAAGAGGTCTCACTGTGTCTGTGTTATGGGTTGCCACTAGGGCTTTAACGATATACAATACAAAACCGAAATCGCGACACTCGCCCATAACCGCGTTCGGGGTGTGAGGAGGGTGTATCGCGACACAGACACACCCCTTCCAACTCTTTCCCGTATGTAGTTCCTGCCCAGAAACATACGTTTTCACAGTAATATATTTATGTGATGCCACATTTAAACTGTACTGTCTCTACAGATTGTTTAGATGCAGTGTTTTACCCTCTGCACTGCGCTAAAAGTTAAATGGACCTAATCGACAATAAATTGCTCCACCCTGCTTGAAGTCTACCTGCCATATCTTCCAATATGTGGAAAAATTCACTCAATTACAGAGTTACAGATTTGAAAACATCCCAATATTGCACTGTTGAAAGTGGAAATCACAGTGTGCTAAAAGCTGTAGTTTTGTAAGTGGTGCTGATATCAATCACAGTCTTGGAGTCTTGAATTCTACATAATCTTGACAGCAGTGTGGATGTAGATGCATTACTACAAATATACGTAATTGTGATCGAATGCACTTTTGCTTGCTGACAGATTTGGAGTGTTTACAGTAAAGTCCAACAGAGATGTTTCACCCACACAAGAAAATCACAGACTGGAAGTGTTTTTTACTTTCCTTGGCAGATTCTCTGAGCCAAGTTTTTCTGCAGGGGTCTTTCCATCCTGGCTCTCTTTCTCTTCACTTCTACAAAAACAACAAAGATCATCATCATTTAATCTACTGAAGGAAGACACGAGCAAAACTATCTCCAACAGTTTAAAACACACGTTCTCTGCATCACCACCTACATGATTCAGTTCTGAATTATTTGTACCCTGCTGCTCGTGAAATAACACTGAATACATGTGAGATATGTACCAGAAATTAAAACTTTAAAACAAAGAGAATTTGTACTTCAAATACAAAGCCCCACACCCCCATTTCTCCAGAGGTTAGTCATGCCTTGTCCCAGCCACTGGCTAGGACTCCTCCCATCACATGGTACCACCAGCATGGGCCTCCTCTAAATCACATGAAGCATAATACATTTGTTGAGATTTTTCTAGTGTAATGTCAATGGACTCATCTACACACAGGAGAACACTACTTTCAAATTCATTAATCCTGCATTCCCACCGGCACAAGGAAACATTTTACATTGAAAATAGAGCGAGGTGTATCCTAGCCGCACCCATCCTATAATGGCTCTGCTCAATGGTTGAAGTGACTGGGTCACTGTTTTCTGATTGGTCAGACAGACTTGATAAAGATCATTGTTTATTTACTGGCTAAAAGGCAAAAAAAAAAAAAACTATGGAGGGGACTTCGATTAAGTACAAGCTCCACTGTCTGTCTGGGCTGAAGATAAATTGCAGAGTAAGTTTTCTACAAAGCTAATAGATTTATCTATAACTCTTAGCTTTTTCCCCTGGTTTGACTTCACGTACAAGGTTTTGGACAAATTTTTTTTTGCTGATGATATGTCAATTGTGCTTAAAGATAATCAATACATGCAACAACTGTCATCAGAGTACAGTTTAGGTACAGCACTTTTCCTGTATGCTTACGAAGTGTCTTTAGATCAGTGATAGGGGAGAGGGAGGGCCATCCTGAAGCAGCTACACCACAAAGCCTCATTGTAAATGAACAGGCGCAAGTTAGTAAAATAGGTCATTTTGTAAATCCCTAGATCCACCCAAATAAACAAGGGCTCTGTTTCCTGCAGATCCATAATTTAAGTGAAACCAAACATATTTTGATTTCAAGTGGGACTTCAGCTCTCACCAAATATACAGACATTATCCTAGAAGGTGGGACAAAAGGGTGGATTAAGACAGTCAAGACAAGAAGAAAAGCACAAAGCTGGATATATGTTTAGACTAACAAAGGAAGGAATGGGACACCCTAGCATCTGTTATTTTTTTTTAAACGGCATTTGAATAAAGCCTAAAGGCCTTTGATGTCTGATGGACGAATAGAATTGTTTAACATGAAAAGATGTTTTTTTTTTATTGTGTTTGCTATTGATGTGTTGAAAGCTGAGGACACAATTCGTTCTTACGACAGGATGACCTTTGTTTTAGGAAATAAAGTTACCAGCATTTTCCCCTGCGTTTTTTCACATTAGCAAGCGAGTCGCTTCCTAACGCATTGCCAATGTTTTCTCCATTTTTCAAGAACAAAGGCAATCTTGCTCTGCTGAGTCACAAATCTTTGGCAGTCTGAAGTTGTTTTGTGATGGATAAGGCAAGATTTAGCCGCTATCAGTCGATAGTTTTTGAAGGCTGTTGTTTGAATGTGCTAATAAGATGCGGATTCCATCCCTCGGTTCCAATGAGCTCGTAAATCTACATGATTCTAAGGGGTACCTTTTTTAGAGGGATTAAGTTGTAGTCATTTTAATGTGTTTATTTCTAGGTTTGAGCTTAGCAATTTTATTTTTTTAACCGGTACAGAAAAATGTTTATGTTCTGTCTTGGGTGTCCAATTAATCTAATCTAAGACAACTTTCAAGGGCATCAGATGAATAAGTCTTAACGGCTGTTTGTCCTTTCTGCTTGTAAGATTGTAAAAAATATTCATTAAATGTGACTGAAATTTGAAAAGGAGCCAAAAAGTGCCAAGCATTGGGTAGAACAGTGTGAAGGACCGATGAGGTGGAGAAATTTCTCTGAAGAAATGAAGCTCCATCCAGTTCTTTTGGGAAGAGTCAGAGCTGAGTTCGGGATCTAGAACTAATCATCTAACATCAGTAGGTGACCTCATTGATGCTCAGGTGACCTGGAGATTATTAATTTTCCTCTAGGTGTGTGTTTGTGTGTGAATATGTGTTTGTGTGTGTGTATGAGTGTGTATTGGATTAGCCTGTGATGGCCTGTCGACCTTTCCAAGGTGTTTCCTCGCCTCTCGCACTGAAACTGCTGGTACTCTGGTTAAGGATAATCAGTTCAGGTGATGGATGGATTTGATTAATCAGCCAAAGTGTGCCCTGAATTTTATTAACACGTGAAAAGGAATTAAAAAGCTTCGCAGTGTTCTGACCAACTGAGGTGCTGTTAATGAAGATGCGCTGTGTGTTTCCTGGACAAGCTAATGGTGTAGCTTAATGTGAAAACTATGCTCACAGAATGAATTGCATTTTAAGCCAATTATCCGGTTCTATAAGGCCCACTAATGTATGCAACACTGAGACAGGACAAGCCACTGAATGCTGATTCGTTTTCGGGAAGTAGCTGCTGCACACAATCAACCAGTATGGCTTAGAATTAGTGACTGACCAATATTGATTTTTTTATTACCGATACGATAACAATTCTTTTAATGTTTATGTGCCCGATAACCGATATTCAGAACCGATATTTATTTACTATTATACTTCTGTTTTTGACACAATTATTACAACATCACTGAACTGACGAACGGTTTTATTTATACAAATCAAAACTAGGGGTCTGAAAGTACAAAAAATACAAAAAAAAAATAAAAAGGTTACTGTTACTAAAGTCTTCAATGGTGGATAAACTACATATCAGTAATTTATGTAACACATCTAATGTGTGCATTAATAGGCGTTATGTTTAATAAAGTTTACTAAATATAGGAAAGCTAGTAAGTGTACTTTACCTTTGCACGCAGCTTCCCCTCAGACGCCGTGCTGCAATGGCGATCATGCGTGTAATTCTCAAAACACCCACCAGATGGCGGTGTTTATCGGTAAACCCGATATTACAAAACCGATATTACAAAACCAATAACCGATTTTGGGAAAAATGCTGAAATATCGGGTAAAAATAACGCTAAATCGATATATCGGTCGATCTCTACTTAGAATATTCTTTCTGCAAGTGTAACGTGAGCGTTTTCTGAGCTTTTACTATGTGAACTTTGTGTCCTCATGTGGTCAGAACGTGGTGGGAAATCTACAGTTCTTTGATCCTTTTTCTACTTCAGAATCCTTCTTCTGTGGAACATAAAGTCAGACTTTCATGTGTTGAATGTGACACTTTTCATTTAAAGAAGATCCTCCTAGATGTTACTTCTTTTTGAGCTTTTAGCCATAGATATTTCTTTTGCTGCCTGCTCAGCTAGATACCAACTTTTTCATGTTAAATCCTCAAGGGTCACAATTGCTCACAAACTAGAACAAGCAGAAATATATTTAACCAGATTTGAAGACTAAAGTAATTGCATTGCCCTTTCCTAATGGAAATGAAGCCGTCCGGAACAGAGACTACCTGCATTTGACACTTCACAGCTTTGTCTCAGTCAGAATTACAGTCGTCTTCATTCAAGAGTGACGGCGAACATCTCCCTCTCATACACACACGCCCACACACACAGAGCAGAGACACACACTGTTTACCTCCAGAGTGAAACTGAGCGTCGGGATTTATCATACTGGCCAGGAGGACATGGTGAAGGAAGTAGGCGTGTGTGTGTGTGTGTGTGTGTGTGTGTGTGTGTGTGTGTGTGTGTGTGTGTGTGTGTGTGTGTGTGTGTGT
>JBBKCR010000027.1:8492261-8502261 GCA_037577295.1 Ladigesia roloffi | reverse complement strand
CCTTCATTCTCTTCCTGATCCTTCCTTCTCTCGCTCCTCTTTCATTCTCTATTCTTCTCTTCATCTTTTTCCTACATCCTTTCTCTCACTTTTCCTTCATTCTCTGTTTTCCCTAAGTCTCTCACCCTTTTCCTTCATTCTGTCTCTTTCAGTCTGTCTCTTTTCCTTCATTCTCTGTACATCTTTTGCTTCCTTCCCTCGCTCTTTCTTATTCCCTTACTCTCTTTCTTTTCTTTCTTTCCCTTCATTATATCTTTCTTTGTCTCTCTCTATCGTTCTCATTTCTTTCATTCTCACCCTTCTCCTTCACTTTATCTTTACCTTCGCTCTCTTTCTCTCTTACTTGCTCTCTCTCCCTCTAACTATTTCTCACTCTCTCCCTCTCACTCTTTTTCTTCCCTCTCTCTTTCTCCTCTCACTCTCTCGATCTCTCTCGGCTCTCCTCTCTCCTCCTTTTATAAGGCGCGTATTTTTGGTGGATGACGTCAGCGCGGGGCCCTCCCTCCCCCTGCTCTGTTCACTCTGTCACAATAATCGGCGCGTTTATGCCGTTAGCGGGCGCGTGCGCACACTCCGCGTCGAATTAAGGCCCGCGCGGCGGTGGCGGGGATCGATCTTCTCTCTCGCGGGCGCTTTTCTTTCTCTCTTTCTTCTCACTCTTTCCTTCTGTCTCTCGTCCTTCCATCTCGCTCTCTTTTCCACTACCTTCTCTCTCTCTTCATTTATTCTCCTTTTCCTTCTGTCTCTCGTCCTTCCACCTCTCTCTCTTTTCCACTACCGTCTCTCTCTCTTCATTTATTCTCCTTTTCCTTCTGTCTCTTGCCCTTCCATCTCTCTCTCTTTCCCCCTACCTTATCTCTCTCTTCCTTCTCTTTTTCCTTCTGTCTCTCGCCCTTCCATCTCTCTCTTTACCTGTTTTGTTCTATCTCCCTCTCTCTCCCCTCATTCTCCCTTTTCCTTTCTTCTTTCTCTCTTCAGTAATAATCTCTTTTCCTTCTCTCTTCTCTATCTATATTTTTTCCTCTTGCTCCCACTCCTTTCTCCCTCTTTCTCTCTTTTTCTTCTGTCTTCTTCCTTCTCTCTCCATTTTTCTCCCTTCATTCTTCTTCTCTTTCCCTTTATTCTCACTCTTCAATTATACTCCCTCTTATCTATCTCTATATTTTTCTTCTCGCTTTCTTTTTCCTTTCTGTCTTTCCTTCTGTCTCTCTTCCTTCCTTCTCTCTCTCCATTTCTCTTTTCCTCCACTCTCTATTTTCCTTCATTCTCTCTCATTTATATGGTCTTTCCTTCTCTGTTTTCTCTTTGTTTCCTTTCCCTTTCTGTTTCTTCTCCCTTTCTCTTTCCTCTCTTTTCCTTCATTCTCTATCCCTCTCTCTCCTTTTATTAGACCTTTTTTCTTTCATTCCCTTTCTCTTCATTTATATTCTCTCTTTGCCTTCTTTCTTCTCGCTCTATATATTTCTGTTTTCCTCTCTCTTCCTTTCTCTGTCTCTCTCTCTTTCCCTGTCTCTCTCTCTCGCTCGCTCTCACTCTGTTCTAGCAGTAGGGGGTCGATAGCGGTGGTGGCGGTGCTTTGCGGCTCGAGCACGCGCCCGCTCCCGCGCCGGCCGGAGATAAACAAGCGTGCCCGCGTCTCCGGGGAGGTAACCATGGCAACCGGCGAGCTCGTTTCGTGGCGCGTGTCCTAGAGGCGGTGCGGTAACAGGATTCAAGGCCAGTGTCACCCTCTGTTTTCTCTCAGAGAGAGAGAGAGAGAGACAGAAGGAAGGAAAAGAGAGAGAGGGAAACACACAAGGCCAAGAAAGCAAACGCTGGCCATTAATGAATGAGTGACATCAAGCACCTGGGAAAGTAACCCATCAGCGTTAAACACACTAAACAACAAACACGTCAAAACAAAAACTAAAACCAACAAAAACACCTTACATTCAGTTACACTGGAGTGACTACTTGCTTGTGAAGCCCACACGCACCATATAGGTGCGCAGTAATAGACTGCAGCCCATCTGTTGTCATGCATAATTTGTCAGCCCCTCTAGCCTCTGCTCGGTTGTTATAGAACTGTTGTTGACCACATATTGTGCAGAAGGCAGACTTTTCTCAGCACAGCAATGACTCTGACATGTGGTGCCAGGGTTTTTACACATCAGTGTCACTGTTCACTGATCTACCATGCCAGGATATCCAGCCAAGATGGTCAGACCCATGAGCATGGCTACAGCAAACTGTGCTGTGCGTGGCTGTAGATTTGGCCTCTGTTCCTATCAGTATACCAGCGAGGTTGACTCATGCGGTAGGCATTTCCAATAAAATGGCCCATCTGTGTCTTGCTTGGCTGAAAAAGAACAGTCCCTATAGCAAACCTTTGTTTTCTACAACGTGTATTTTATATGGTCAGATTCTATGGCTTAATATGTTCAAAGAGGGTTTTGTGCACTTTCTCTTGCTCTCTTTTTCTCTCCGCAATCAATCTCCGGAGGAAAAAAAAGTAGGAGCCTTATTGAGAGTCGGTCTGAGAGAGCTGTCAGGGTGATAGCCCGGCCAGCCGCCTAATGGACGGACCCGGAGCCATCGGAGAGCGCTTCGTCCTCATCAGTGGGAAAATTGAGAGACAGGATGTATAGCGCAGCTGAGATAGAGAGATGAGGGCAGGAGAGGGGTCTAGGATGGGGTGGGGAGAGGGGGGGTGGTTGTAGAGAAAAGCAGGACAGAAATTAGGTGGAGGTATAGAAAGGAGAACTCGAGAAAGGGCGAGAGAGAGAGAGAGAGAGAGAGAGAGAGAGAGAGAGAGAGAGATAGATTGTAAATTCATGGCTGGTGTTGCGGAAGCTGCAATCCTTATCAATGCATCTGTCCATCCATCCTAGCAGCGCAGCCTCATCTCCCCTGTGATCTCTCACTTTCTCTCTCTCTCTCACTAACCCTCCTCCTTTAGCCCCCCCACCCCCCAACCCATAATGTCTGGAGGTAGAGGGTGACAGTGGCTCACTAATACAGCAGGCAGCAGCTCAGAGGGAGGCAATAAAGCAGCACACAGCGTCTACACTCGGACATGTCTGAACCGTGGCCTTGATAGAAGCCTCCTATAACGGAGCTACTCTTATTAACACACACACACAGACTAATGCCACCATTATTAGCCTGCTTGAGTCACCCATTCTCAGTTTTTTTTACTGCCTCCCACAGTAAAGCTCTCAGTTGCTATAAATGATGCTGGCAGAGGACGAGCGGAAATGTCCCGTTTTGAATTAGAGCTAATAACGTATTCATTGCGGATTCTCTGACACTGATACTTATTCGCCTGTTTATGCCATAAATGCTTTCATTCTTAGCTTCTGTGTCAAAGTTGGATGAGCTGGTTGCTGAAAATCCCATTCAGCATAATTACAATCAGTAGAACACAACGAAACCTTTGTCAATTTAGAGTGTGCTATTAATTCATTCATAACAACATTTTGTTTCGCATTCGTTTGAAAGGTCACACTATCAAGGCAATGCTGGTGTAGTTGTATAGACACACAATTGAGTTACAGCACAATTGTTTTGTTGAAGTATACACTAATGTGACATATTTTCAAATTGAACACAAATTCAGGAGTGTACGCAGCGCAGGTAATTCGCAGATTCTGCTTAATTCTTGCTTCAAATTCAAGAGAAGGGAGGGAAAGCACATCTTGTAAGTGTATATGAGCTTGGGGCTAGCATAGTAGATTGAGGCTAGCACAGTGATAAAATATTTTATAACACTGAATGATGCTGAATAATCAAAAAACCATGAACACTTGAAGCAGTTTCTTGAGCTCCATTTGTATAGGACAGAAAAATGTTTCAAAATGAGGAATGGCTGTATCGAATCCTGAATTTCGTGAATCGTTACACCCCTCCTGGAGATGTATTTGATATCTGTGGGACAAGCATTCTTTTGATGTCGAAGATCTAGATATTTTTGGTAGAATGTCAGTAATGTGTTCATCTGAACAGGACACATGTATGCTCTCTTTCAAACTTGATTTTTGTAGATTGTAGAAATAGGACACTTACATGAAAGCACATTAATGTACATATAACTATATAAAACAGCAGGTAAGATACTTGGGATAGGGGGTCATTGCTGTTTCCAGTTGTCTAGACACGGAGTGGCTACAACCTGTGGTCATGCTAGAGGGTACTGCAGTCATCTGGTTATGGTAATAGGGTAATATGTGAAATATATGGAATGTGATAATAGCTTTTTTGATAAATGGCAATGTTGACAGGCTCGTGTTTTGGTGCAGCCTTGGCTGAAATAGCTGAAAAAGCCCAAAAGCATTGGGCTGGATTTGAAAATAGTCTGTCCTAACATTATGCATTGGTGATGCATTTTCTTTCCAGACCTGGTTGTGCAATGTGTGCTGGTCATGTTACTATATATCACTGTTAATCATATATCCTTTATAGAACAGTTCAATACAGAAGCCCCAACTCTGTTTTTTAATGTGCTCTCACAAATATGTAGTCCCTGCTCTAACTCCTCTACATTTCCAAATCCAAATCTGTGTGCTAATTTTCTACCCATGGGACTATTAAAGAGTGATCTCATCTTCCCCTAAAATCACTCCTGATGAAATATACAAACATACAACATTAGGAACAGTGTTTATCAGTAAAAGCGTCACTTGTGGCAACTGTACTAACCTGTAAAACTGATTTAACCTAGGAAGAAATCATTTGTAGGCGGAGCATGGATACATCAATTATTAGCACCCTTAAGCCTCCCCTCATCTTTTGGTATCAATCCAGACGTTGGTAGAGGGAGGGTGTTGTTTATTGACGTCTTTGCACCTCTACCATTGATGGGAACTGCCGTTTGTGCGTGTGTGAGTGAGTGTGTGTGTGTGTGTGTGTGTGTGTGTGTGTGGAGCACAGTTGCACCGATGGTGACTGGGATCAGTAATTAACCTTCCCTCGGAGGAGAGAGAACACAAACACGAAGGCGATAAGCTTCAAACCACCCCCATCCCCTACGCTCACACACCCACGCTGTGGCTTCGCTGCACTGTCGTCTTCCACTGATGAAGCACACCTGCCCAGAATACTAAGGAGCTCGGCTTTATGTCTACAAGCGCTGCTGTAAGACGCCGTTTTGACTAATAGGAGATGTTTTGTAACGGTTATGCCGTGAATTTGAATGGGTGAGCTGGTCCTGGATCTGAGGGAGAGGGAGGCTAACCACGCAGATATGATACTGATACATTATTAGACTTTAAGGAACAGTAACTAAAAACCCTGTGTAATTCTAAGGGCTAAGTGAGATTGGAAAACTGTTAGAAAAATGTCATAATTATAATTACTCTTATGAGGTATATAAAACCGGGCAAATGACTTTGGAGGGTATAAAGTCTTTAACCAGAAATAATATGGACCCTCTAACACTTTTACACAAAAAGGTACAATGCCAACTTCCATAGTACCCCGAGCGTCCCTCTACAGCTCAGTATAGAGCAAAAATACCCCCAACGACATGAAGCATGACTCATATATGTGTGTGTGACAACAGTTATGCTGGGTCTGTCTGGAATGGAAGATCAGGTGTTGGGGAGAAAGAGCAGTGTAAAATTCATTAGCTGAGTGCCGAGGGTGATCTGGGAGGGTGATCTCGGAGGCGGCTAGATGGAAGCAGCACTGCTGCTATGACCGCTACTGTCTGCCCTGATGTGATGGGAGTGGAGGAGGATGAGGGGCTGAGGACGCACTTTTCCTAGAGGCACAATCTCAGTCTATTTCTATTCAGTCTATTTAAAAATGACTTTTCATTATTAACTGATGCTTTCTAATAGCCTATAATCGATTTGTCTATTGATGTTTTGTTAAAAAACTGACTATTATTAGTGAATTACAGGCATTTTATGAGTTTATTGCCAGTGTTTTTGAGTTCTGACTATATTATTAAGGTATATGTCATGGATATATCATTTTTAAATAAAAGATTTTCATGTACTTTGTAAACACTACCAAAGCTCAAAATATTCACATATTAAAATTACGTGACAAATTAAGTAGCCCTTTTGGAATTCACTGTTTTGTGATGTCACAAAACCAAAGTATCTAACAATCTTCTTCCAGTCAGCCTATATCAGTCTGACACGGCCCACCCATGTTAAAGTTATCAGGGATTTTTTAGCCTGGAGCCCATGATACAGGTGAGCTGACTGGAACAAATGTAATTTACAAATATCCATCTTAAAAGGCATAGTAACAGAGCGCCATGTTTAATTCTAAGGGATAGTTTAATAACTGAATGTTTGTTCATTTTTCTCAAACAATAAAAATGAAACTATTTAGTTTGAGCAGCAAACGTCACAGAAAACAAAATCCTTGTGTTTACATAATTGTACACCATTGGACCAGGATGGCTGCTAAAGTGCTCTCACTCATCCTCTGTCTCTCTAACACAAGGGGAGTGAGGTCATCCACATCCTCCTGCTGCGGAAGAGAAGAGTTGGTCTCCCAAATGTGAAACTGTGAACACACACACAGACACACAAACACACAAACACACACTCTTATCCCTCTCTTTTCCCTCCAGGGGCTTGTTTTTGAGTCGAGGAGGTGGCACGGTGGATGACCTCGTTACCTCATCTCCATATTAAAGTGCAGCCGGTGTCATTGTGCAGTGCAGGGAAAAAAAATCAAGAGAATTAATCACTGGAATGGCTCGAAAAACAGATAGACATGGAGACAAGAGAGAGAGAGACAGACGGCCAGCCAGCCAGCCAGACAGACAGAGACATGCAGGGGTATCATACTGAGATGTGTACCCTGATGCAGATGATGTAATGTATCGTACGTAAAATTGATATTTCTACAGTATCCCTCTCTTTGTCCAAACCACTTTTCAAAGAATGGGTCAAGCGGAGAGATACAGGAAAATAAGGACAAAAGCCCCAAACATCACGTTTTACACTGGAGAGGCAATCAGACGCCGCAATCCGGGGTGATAACATCTCCAGTGGACTGAGAAACTGAGGGGGGAGAGAATGCAATAAAGAGAGAAGGGAAAAGTGAGTGCCATGGAGGGCTGGGGGGTGAGGGGTGGTGGGATGGTTAGGAGGGGTTGAGGGAGGGTGTAAACAGTAACAAACACCATATCCAGTGCAGCACTGGAGCTCTGCAAGATGTGCTCCACAATCTAATAGCCCACCGCCCCTCCCCCCATTTAATCTGAGGAAATTCCAATAACTCTATTGTGTATATGTGTATAATATGTATTCATTTAATTTTTTACCAATTACTGCTTCTCTTTCTGTAGCTAGAAGGTTTGGTTATCAGTACGAAAAAGGCTCTGTGTAAAATAAATGAATAAAAGTCCCATAAAAGGGAAACATCACCACGTTTGTATCTGTTTTTGCTTGTGCTGTGTGTGGTTTGTCGTCTTCATATTTTACACAAATTAGGGGGTATAAGGAATAGCAACGGTCCCAGCAACATTGCTGCCTGAACCAGTGGTGTTAGGGGGAAGAACAGACAGTGTGTGTGTGTGTGTGTGTGTGTGTGTGTGTGTGTGTGTGTGTGTGTGTGTGTGTGTGGGGTGGGGGCGTGTTCAATCTTCAGTCTTGGCTGTGGGAATCAGTGATGGGGAAAATGGGGGGAGGCGAGGGCACTAATGGCCGAGAGAGACGCAGCTGGCTAAAGACACTGAAGGACAGAGCAAAATGACAGAGAGCGCAAGAGAGACAGTGTGCGAGCGAGAGAGAGAGAGAGAGAGAGAGGTGAAACGATGTAATCTTCATGTTCCATGTGCTTTTGAGTACATGCCATCGTTCTCAGCTCCGAAAAGCAGTTCACGCTGGCAGCCCTGTTTGTGTCAATGGGAGACCTCTGCAGAGGAGAAAGCCGCCACATTACGCCTTTTAAATGACATAATTAAAGCGAAAGTCGGAGTATAACGAAGCGTGAAATCCTCAAATCCTAATGAGAGCACTGAGATTGAGCTGTCTCTCTCTCTCAGACACACACACACACGTGCAAAAAACACATCACGCGCCAACACATACACCCCAATAATAGCAAGAGATTATCTTCGCATGTATTCACCAGAAAAAAACCCAATGAACCCCCATATATGAATGGCAGCATATTATCCATATACACCAGTCGTAGACTAGCAAGGGTCTGCAGTCTCTGAACGGCATAAAGCGTCCTCAGACGCAATTGCAATGCCCTCATAAATTCCTAATGATTCGAAGCCAGCAGTTGACATCTTTGCATTAGAATAACTACTATTTGCATGATTTGGGTGTAAAAACAACGCTAAGTGATGAACCGCAGTTGTCTAATGCCCTGCTGCTCAACACGGAGCCAGTCGAGTCCCCTTTTCGCACTCTGCAGCAAAAGAGCAGGCTGATAAATCATTCTATTTTTCATTGATGTTTCCTAACAGATGCTGCTTCGCTCATAAACAAACCACATCCTCACAGTTTCAACGAGGGGCAAGCTGCCGGCATTTCCCAACACTTCCTTGTTTTTTTCCACCTGTTCATACCAGGAATCTACAGAAGGCATCAAGACCTCATTTAGTAAATAAGTATACTTTTTTTATGGGCAGTAGGCTTGCATGAGACAAACTCTTTAATGACGAAGCGAGAAAACGAAATGTTCCTAAATAATTATAGGTTTCTGGGACAAACTTGGTGCCGGACCTTTACATTAGGTTGGGGTTCTTTAAATGTTCCCTCTGATTACAGCCATTAAATGTTCTGTAGGGAACTAACAGTTGTTCTTGCATTATATTGGGAACATTATTTTGAAGTGTGTAGGCCTTGGATAAGACTGAACTGACACACACCTGCTTTCAGTTGGAGCTCACAGATCTCGCAAAGTGCTTTGCTAAATTTTGCTGTTATTCCAATATTTTTTTCAACTGTGTCTCAGGCTACATATCGTGTTCCTCTGATAAAGCAGCATATGGACTCAGCAGAAGAAACTGATGAAACTTTACAACTGAGACATCCTCAAGGAGACTAATGTCCACGGCAATTGTATTCGCGGACATTTAAAACACGATGGGGCTTTATTTTTTAGGTTCCAAAGCCACTGTGAAATTAAAAAGCCATTAGAAAGGTAAGTGACAACACCATCGCACTCAAACTCGTGTTGCTCATAAAGCAGCTTCACAGCAGTCTCTGCCCTTGGCCTGCCTTAAAAAATCCATTAAATCCTACAAAAACAAGATAAAACAATTTTGACTGATTATTAACATCCAGAATCTGTCACACTTCGGAGAGAACAATAAATCTATCTTTTAGCTTCCAAATCAGACAAGTAACTTTGTGGCAGATTGATCAGTTTATCAGCCCATTTGATTCCATTTTCATGTCTGAAGTATTATGATAAGATATTCTGTCATCTAAATGGGCTGATTATTTATATAATAAAAAAAAAACACAACTGTAGGACTGTTGAAGGATCGTTTATATTTTGGCTTTGTAATTTTAAAAGTTTCAGGTTTCAGTATGGGCTCATGGCACTGATTTGATGCACCGTAAGGAAAGAACCCGTGACCCTTAACATTTTGCGAAAATTCATTACAAAATAGGCCTAGAGAAGTGGCCCCAAGTTACTTTTTTTTTGTAAATGAACGCTTGTTTTTATACTGGGAAATGACTGTTTTTGAGATACGAGGCTTTGTTCCTACAGCGGCGATGTACAAGATGATTGATGGTGCGCTAATGTTGTGTTCTGCCATATTTATAATGTGTCCTGCTGCTGAGAATGGCTTTGACTGACACGCGCTAATGATGCTGCGGCTCATTTCGGCCTATGCTTTCCCAGTGACCTTTGGCCTTAAGGCTGCATAAACAGTTGAATGGTACTGGGGCAACACAGCTACGGATAGCGCTCTGAAGAAGAGACAGATTGAATATGTGTGTCTGAGGCAGAGAGAGTGAGAGAGAGAGAGAGAGAGAGAGAGAGAGAGTGTGTGAGAGTGTGTGAGAGTGTGTGAGAGTGTGTGAGAGTG
>JBBKCR010000027.1:8443007-8473794 GCA_037577295.1 Ladigesia roloffi | reverse complement strand
ACACACACACACACACACACACACACACACACACACACACACACACATATTCTCTGCATATATGTAGGCTATGTATGTAAATACAGTAGTCTACATTTCCGTACTGCAAGTTTAAGACTTTAATATTTATCTGATCAGTAAGGGACGTTCTGCCAATCAATACACAATTAACATTAGAATAAATACAAACAAACCAGAAAACAATAAAATCAAAACTTGTTTAGAAGGTTTAGATCTATAATTCAAATTTGCATGCAAATGCAAAAAACTCCATTAGAAGCTCCAGATGTAATTAAATTAAGTTTCGATTGAGCTGAACCAGGTAGTTGAGGTATATATGTATATTTGGGGTGTCAAGTGAAAAAGTCTAATTAATTACAAGCACAACGCCGTCCTCCTACTCCATATTTAACATCATTTTTGTTTATGTGTGAGGCAATGCTATACCTTGACATGCAGCACAAGACTGAATACACGTTTCTATTTGTTTCAACTGAACCTCTTCTGAGAACATGTGTTTACATTTGCTTTCAATTTTGAGGGCAAACACTGACGCACGACTTGTTCCATCATACATACCTGAAAAAAGTCTAAAGTGATTTGAATGAATCACCTATGCAACTCATGGGAGCACGGAGGCGAGTGAGAGGTCCTCTGACGGACAGAAATACAAACTGTTTTGATGAGCTGTCGCGTGTCAGAGGAGAAAAGCATCACCACAATGACAAAACGTCTTCAGAAATACATGTAAAAACAATGGATATTCACACAGACCCAGTGAGAAATGCTAACATATGTGGAGAAATGCATGATTTTAGAACTGCATAAAGAGTGAAGAGATTGTGACGATCGCCTCAAAAATGATTGAGAAAAAACGAATTCAGTGGGAATACTGAGAGGAAGAGTGTACAGCCACCTGGTGGCCAAAATCATGTATTGCAACTAGTTACAGAACAGCAAAGATGAGCTGGACCGGAACGGATTTTGTAAAAGCATCGTCCGAAATACGGAGCAAAATGTGCCTGACAAACAGGGTTTTTTGTAGCGATCCCATAAAATAACTGATGATCCTTTATTGGAAATGTGTAAGAGTGAGGATCTGTTTTAAAGCTGAAAGAACCACAGAATGCAATGCTTCT
This sequence comes from Ladigesia roloffi, assembly GCA_037577295.1. NCBI lineage: Eukaryota > Metazoa > Chordata > Actinopteri > Characiformes > Alestidae > Ladigesia > Ladigesia roloffi. Next base: position 8,472,655 of record JBBKCR010000027.1, on the reverse strand, counting down.
ATGGCAATTAATGCTATTTCTTGGAACCATATGTCAAGCCAAGAACCATTTAGAAGCATTTTCTATTAAGTGTGTCTGCCTGCATCAGCAGTCCTGCTCTGATGCACTTATGTTTTCTCGGTAAGGTCACAGTGACATTGCTGTCTCTCCTGGTAGTCGGCTGAAAGACACACTCCATTCTGAGCAGAGGATAAAGCAGCGGAGTTTGTTTGAGTGATGGAGCGCTTTAGGGATTAGCGCATTAGGGAATGATTTTCCATCAGACTCCTCGTGGCTCGGAATATAGGGTGTAAGCTTCTGTTTAGCTTTGCTGAACCTCATGGTCAGAGACCACGCTCACTTTGAAACAGCAGGGGTCAGGGGTTAGGGACCACCCATTACATTTCTGTTACCTGCCTGCTGCTGTGGTGAAATATCTCATTTTATTTTCTTTCAAATCAGCTAGGACCTGCTTGCTTTTTAAATGAAAGACCATGTACTGTCATTGTGTAAAATGCATGCCTAAATCCAGGACTTCATTTAAGCTGGAACAAGCCTGATCCTAACACTTAATTACATAAAGGACAAAATCTGTAAATAACAAAATGTGAAAACATTGCCTATAAAGCAGCATGCTGTATCACCTAATGCCATAGTATGCATGCATGTCAGAAATAACAGAAATAAAAACAACAAACATGCGGTTTATCTTTTAGGAATGCTGTAAATGTTTATCCCTCAAAAGGCAATGATGCTGAGCTTAATGACTCGCACATATCAACATTATAGCGAAGCCCTAAACTGAGCCACATTTCCGATTAAGATTTTTAATGTTTTCCAGTACCTTAGGGACCTCACCATTCAATCAAGCCCTGCTTCAATCCACACACACTTGCCACAAACTGCACTGAGCTATAGACTAGACTATTAAAGTTTGGTGGAAAGAGTTTTGTGGGGAATGACATTTTCTATCACAGCATGAGTTCGGAGTGAAAGAACTTGACAGACCCGCCCTCAACGCCATCCAACACCTTTAGAACGGAGACTGTGATCCAGGCCTTCTCATCGCCCATCTGTGCCCGAACTGATAAATATCCTACAGAATGAATGAGCCCAAATTCCCACAGAAACACTCCAAAATCTTAAGGAAAATCTTCCAAGGAGATGGAAGCTGTAATAACCGCAAAGGGGAGGACCAACTCCATATTAAAATCTGTATATTTTAATGCAATGTCATTGAAATCCCTGATGGTGTAATGGTCAGGTGTCCCAGTACTTTTGTCCATTTACGTATAATAGCAGATCAGTACCGTTTTCTTAAGGAAAAAGGATGTCATTAGAATAAACTATTCAAACAAACAACCACAGCATGGTCAGAAAGCGGGGGGTTGTTTCTGGTCTCTGCTGGTGCACTGCACACAAACGGTGTTTAACAGCTTCACTTCTTTTATTGCACACCTTTATCATTTTGCAAACAAGTCGTCACAGTAACAATGCATAAGAGAGAGAGAGAGAGAAAAAAACAGAAGCATTTTGACTGTTAAGAACAGCCTCTTGGGTTCTACGTACAGTATTTATAGATATTTACACATACACAATGCAAGAGCAGGGAGATCCTCTGATACTCTAGCCCACCGTGATCACGCCTGCTCCCTGTTTAGAAACCCCACAAAACCTCCAGACCCCGCCCCCCGGCTTCTGAATCCGTGTCCAGAACTGGGTGGGTTTGAAAGTCCATTTGTGACAAATCCCAAAACATTCAAGTATCTCTAGCATAGCACAGGCACTGAGTTTACACAGAAACACACACATACACACGCCTCAGCTCTTCCCTTCCTACTGTCAGAACTCCCAGTAGTAATCAGAAACAGGGACTTCAGGAGGAAGAGTTTAAAACAACATAAAAGATAAAACGTAAGCCAAAAAAAGGAAACAATTTTGCAGAAATGTATCACCCTTAGACATTAATAAATAATAAAGAGAAGCTTTCAAACACAACACACAATTGCACTGAGTGTCTTGCAATAGCTTGGTTTTGAAAACAAAAAAAATCCTCTTGCTCTTTAAACAAACAACCAAAAAAAAAGTTGTTGCGTGTCATTAAAGAGTCTCATTTGAAGCTGAACAGGCAGTCAGCTGCCCCTGTGGAAATGGTAAAGGCACTCTCTTGCCTTTTTTGGCCATAGTTTAGGAGATAGAACCCCTCTGAGTACTGAGAACCAAAATCCATCGGTAAAAATGGACAATCTCACACTTTAAGCATGTAAAATTTTTGTAACGAATGCGGCTTTGAGTGTATTGACTGCAATGAATATGACTTAAGTCTGAAGTATACAAAAAAATCAATTAACAACTGTGGCGAACAGGCCGTTTTGTTTTATTGTACAAAATACACAGGGTTTTTTTTATGTACACAGGGGCAGAATGGATTGTTTCTGCTTTATAATTTCTAAGTGGCAGAATGAGACAAAATAGAGACAGATGAGCGTGGATGAGAAAATGGATGCCTTCGGGTGACATGGCCTGCAATGTAATAACGGTGGTCAGAGGTTTGTTTCAAACCATGTACCGTCTTTGATTGGTTCTTGCGACCGCACCATGGGCTGCGACAGAGCCGCCTCTGAGAGATGATGAGATAGCCTGTGTGCAGTGACAAAAAGGACACCGAATTACCAAGTGGTGCATCTGAGGGAGCGAGGAAGCTGCCCATGCTGGGGAAACAGGTGCGTTCAGCATGGGGTCGGACATAGCAGGGCGGAACAAAAACCCAATCAGTGTCATTCTCTGTTCCTTCAGCAAGTCCCTACCAAGTCCCAACCCTTCTGAATAACCCCAAATGAGGCACACACTCCACTGCTGAATATACCGAAATGAAAGATGAGCTCACAAACAAGAAAAAAAAAACCCTCTCGACGTCGAATTGCACAATATCCAATTTAACGAAGTCTCTGTGAAAGGTGTCGAAGGCGACCGGAGGCCGGGAACCCCAAATCAGGTCAGACTCGAAGAGGAGAGGAGTTGAGTAAGAGTCGTCGCAGGAGAAGCACCGCACTGCAGTACTCCTCTTAAAGCTTCAATACGCCCTTATGTAAAAGATCTCACACAGAGCGCCTCAACAGTTGGCTACATACAATGTGAACAGCAGCCATAGATACAAGTCTTATATGAACAAGACTACATAAACAGTATTCGTCCCATTTATCCCCACAAACTCCCTCCACCTAATGATTCTCCATTCCCGCTTCTTTAGTAAAAATCTACTGAACACCACGTAGACTTTTTGCACACCTGTTGTACACTCAGGTGACTTAATATATTGAAATGACTCTCAGAGATAAATATGCAAAAGTAATAAATTATTTCTGATAGACCGTAGAATTAAAAGCAGGATGTAACAAAACAGTATGTACTGCAGCTTCCATCACAGATAAAAAAGGCCAAAAAAAAAGAACAAAAAACAAATATTAAAAAAGTCCCAGGTATTATTGGTACCATCAAAAGAACCGAAAATTGACTTATTTTCTGTAATGCTGCAGGTCTAAAGCCTCTCTCTAAAAAAAGAAAAAAAGAACTCCCATGTCTGGTATCTGTGGACGTACAACACATGGACACGTATGTAGAGCTGTTCGGTTTGGAGGCGTTTGCAGCAAGTCTCGGAATTCACTGAATTCAAAGCTGTGGCTCGGGTGCAAGCCTGTGGTTCGTAGCAGGCGTGTCCTGACAAGCCCCGAGGCTGGTGGGCTTCAGGTCCTGGGGCCCCTACTACCTGGCTCTTGGGGCGTGATGGAGGGGAGCAGCGGCATGCTGGGGCTCCTGGCCGTCATCCACCACGGCGGAGTAGCCCTCCTTCTCCACGCACTCGGCTAGAACATTAAGGACCAGGCGCAGGCGGCGGTCCAGAGCCTGCAGGTGTGGCTTGATGAGGAGGGGGGCCAGGCGGTCCCGCAGGAGAGATTCCTCCATCAGAGAGCTCAGCTGGTACTCCTCTTTAGCCAGCAGCTGCAGCCGAAGGTAGGTAGACCTCCTCACCCTGGTTTAGCGAAGGGGGAAGAAAGAGTCAGCCCAAAATAATTAGAGTGAAAAGTGTGGCAAGAAAAGTAAACGGTGTGTACAGACACCTTTCACCACTGATGTCCACAGGCAAAATATATCCACATTTAATGAGGTAATTTTAAAGACACTGTCTTTGTGATAACATCGAACATTTACACACATCTGTCAATTTAACCAAGACCAGTATACTGTGTGAAGACCAGGAACTTGTGTGAAACTGAGAAAAATTATAAAAAAAAAAATTGTTGTACAGCCAAATATATGATATGTTAGAAACAGAAAATTTGCAAAGTGGTTGTAATGAATAAATGTACCTAAATAAAAAAAAATAAGCTCAAACTTTACATTTGACCCTTATTCGGAAGTTACTGTATTCTGCTTTTGGATTTTCTGCAAAACAATAATGGGTTATACAAAGGCAAAATATCTTAACTTACAATTTATTGAACATTTAGACTGTAATCCCTTTATACCAACATTTCTATGATAAGAATTATAGCTTTAAAATAACATTTAGTTAGTTATGTCTAGTAAATATAAATTAATAAAATTAAATAATACTTTAAGAGGTGTTTTTGGTAAAACAAAGCCAGACTGCCTTAACTTCAATGTATCGTAATTGCAGTGTTCTGTTTTTGGAAGTTACGGCAAAAACAACATCTAATTTATACCAAATAACAACAACACCGACTCAATATATTTTGCTCTGCCTTTGTACGGCAGTATAGCCCTGCAAATTCACGTTGAAGTTATAAAAAGTGTTTCATTTTGGACTACATTTTGAATGAGGAACTAGAGCTATGTTGAAGTAGAACATAGCTGATTTACATAAATCAGTATTAAAGACAGTATCTAAAACAATCTGTTTAATTCCTAGCGGTAAAACGAGATTGAAATGAAATGTTTAAAAGTCATTCAAAATGAATGATGATTATTTTGTACATAATGGAATAAACAAACTTCAGACACCAAAAATGTCTTGAATTGTTTGACTGAATTTGAGGAAAAAAAGGGTAAATTTTAATTATATAATCTTTCTGAAATCTCACCTGCAGCACTGACTCAAAGGCACCAAGATAGACATTTCGTCATGAGAGTGTTTTCCAAACCTGTGGGGCGTGAAAGAATACGTTTTAGAAACAGTTCCGATTGTTAAAAGGAAAGGGTGTAGTGAGACCTATGCCCACGGAATTCAAAATTTGCTAGTTCAAATCTGAGTCCAGGCACTAAGGGATGCAGATCCAACACCTGTGAGTATTACCTTTATGTTTTCGAGGGAAGCTCTGAACCCTCAGCTTCTGTATGAAAGCTGTAGTGTGGCCTACTTTCTGTGCAGATCCAACAACCTTGAAAAGCAGCGGTAACTGCTCAGTTGATGAATGAATCAAATTCTGCCCTGGAGACATGCTTTAGTAGCAATTTTTAGCTGGATTTTTGGTCCATAATTTGGCTTACCTTAGAGCTGATAAATAATTTGTGTAAAAGCTTTTGCACTTGTACAGAACAACAGTGCTTTCATCTCCACCATGGCTCTCCACATGCTGACTTTCACACCCAGCCTTCAGCAGTACATACATTATCAACTGAGATGTGACCTTCGCTGACAATGTACATATTTACTTAGCTTGAAGCTTTGCTAGTAAAAAAGTATAAATTGGGTTGAAATGATGCTGAATCTGGCTCACCCTCTGCCATTGTCCAGATGAATGATGAATGTCTCATTCCCAAACTTCTCAAAGGTCTCATAATGGTGACGGTCCATGTTGCCTGTCCAAATGTAATAGAGGAAAGAGAAAGAAAAAACAGTCATATAGAAAATAACAGTCTTCTCAAGTGTAAAGTGTCCATTTTGTTAAAGGCAAACATACCACAGTGGGAAATTATTTCTTTGAATTTAACCCAAGTGACGCTAAAGACTGAACTGTCAGCACCCGGGGAACAGAGATACAAGTAGCAGTCCTGGGATTCAAACCCACAACCTTCTGATTACAGGGGTAACTCCCTAACCACTAGGCCACCAGCTGCCTATTGCTGAAATCACATTATCCCTTAGAAGTTGCAGCTACTGCCAGCACAAAAAATGATCCAAATCAAACAACACATGCTTAAGTAGCTCAGTAAATTGTTATTTTGGCTCAGGATTTTAAACAGGAGTGAAACTTACCCATGAGGAAGTCAAAAATGGTCATATCCATGATGTCCAGAAGCCGCGTGCCGCGGTCATAGGGTGGAGTCTGCTTGACTTCATCACAGTAATCTGGATCCACCTCCCACCTGAGCAAGAACAAGCACAGGTGACTTCTACCTCTACTAAACACTACTCCTGCAAACTAGTGCTCTTTTAAACTATGGTTGGTCCTAACAACAGATTACCATGAATGTGGATGATAGTCTATGCAGCAGCTTATGAAATGCCAATGGAATTAAGGGCACAATATCATATTTATAAAATGATAGCTACTAGAGTGCTACGCACAGAGGAAAAAATAGTAGTTTGAATGTACTTCATCTACAATTGTGGATGTAATTCTATATTACACACTATTATTAACAGCTCCAGCTGTTTTTTAGACAGACCCATCTCATTCAAAATGCTGCTGTCAGAGTTTAAACCATAAAACATTATAGGTTCCTCACTCTGAATTCAGTACTGAATTGATTCCAAAGCATTACTTATTGTGTACACGTCATTCAATACATCGGTGTCAGGTATGCTATGTTTGAAGTTTATATTCCTGGTAGGTCTTTTAGATCTACAGGAACTTTTTAGTTAAGAGTTGAAAAGAGCTGAAACTACACTTGGTGAAATGGCATTTGGTGACTAAGCAGCTCGCTGCTGGAACATACTGCCCTTCATTATCAGCTCTGCCCCAAATCTAGCTTTAAAATGTGGCTAGAGCCACTCTCTTCTCTACTGCCTTTTTTTTAAATATTTGCACTTCCATGTATTATTTTATTTCTTCCTTTCTTTTAATTTTTTGGTATTTTTTTGTATATTTCTGGTAAGCACATTGGATGACCTTGTGTATATTAATGGGTTGTAAATAGACTTCACCTTAAACAAAGAGTAAATGAAAGGCAAAATTTGTGATGATGTACGTAATTCATGAGGACCTAGCACATAATTGAACAAAGTAAATTCAAAGCACTTTTTTGTGGGGTCCTTCTGCTTTGGATGCAGGATGCAGAGGGAGTATACAGAGCCTTTCTCATGAATACAGAGGAGACTGCATTTTGTATAAAGGGAAAGAATGATGAGTTCCCTCTCTTCCCTCTCACAAGCGAATCAGTAAAGGCAGCAAAACTGGGAGATATGTTCTTTTCAAACACCTAGTCAGCAGTTTTGCATCGTGTTTGATGTGATCGGCCTCGGACCGTCCGGTTAAAACTGGCGTCTCTGGGAAGACGGCCCATTGTCTCAGCCTAGACAGCTGCCTTCCTGGAACTGTGCTACACTCCGTTTTTTTGCTGATAAAGGCAATGCGGGAGTTTAATGAAGATGTGAGTTGGTGTGTGGTGACCTGTGATAGAGCACGGAAGAGATAAAAGAGGTGATCCGAAGACAAAGAAAAAATAGGAAGCAAAGAAAAAAAGGGAGACAGAGAAAATGAAACAGAAAGTTGTAATAAAAATGTTGGGAAAAAAGATGAAAAAGGAAAGATAAAGAAAGAGAATAATGAAAACAAAACAGAAAAAGAGAACAGCATGGGCAAAAGAAAGGAAGAACTGAAAGAAAAAAGTAAAAAACCTTACTCAGCTTTCTTGCGCTTGTGGTAGGAGCGCCTCCATGGGTTCCTCCAGGTTTTGCGCTTGGCCAGGGCGAGGTCAGGCAGGAAAGCGGCCAGAGAGCCCTCGATCTGGTCAGGCTTTCCGCACAGAGCGTGCTCAGTGGAGCAGTAGTACGAACACTCTCCGTAAAAGCAAATGTTGTTGGCTGTGAAGGGAGTAAAAGAGCAGGTTTAAGCTTTAAGAGGTTTAAGCTTTAAGAGGTGTAGAAAAGAGGTGACTGAGAGGAGCAGACTGGAATGGCCAGACAGACTGAGTGTGATAGAGAGAAAGAGAGGGAGAGAGAAAGAGTGTCTCTCTGTAATCTGATGGCAGAGGGAATGCTTTTACAGGTGGTTTGGGGTCACTGAGTTTGGTCATATAACACTGTTGAATGGACTAAGATCACTGAAGGTTGGGTCACAGTTAAACTCTTGGCAGCTATGTGAGTCTCAGTTATTACCATAATCTCTCTGACTGCAGACACATCTGATAGCAGTCATACTGCCCAACGTGAGGCCTTTTGTCAGGAAATGTGAAAGTGCTGATAGCCTTTGGGTAAAAAATGCTGTACTGAGACTTCTGACCTTTAGCAGATGGGCCTGTTCGTGATGGGCTGATGTCAGTGAACTTGGGTGCTCGTATGGGTTCCGTTGAAGAGGCTTTAGCTTATGATTAATTACAGTGACAAAGGTTTTCTGACATGACTCCCCGGGGGGGTGCGGGCCTTTTTTGCTTTTTATTGCCAGAAAGGTTCCTTGTAAAAAGTTGACGCAATGCGCTAATGATAACTCATGATAATTAGCTCCATTAATGAGGGAAAAAAGGCCTGTGTATGCCTTAGTTCAAGAAGAAGTTCATTAGATGGCTGAAATTTGATTCTAAAACCACTTGGAGAGTTGGTGCGCACTGATTGCCCATTGCTATTCAGATAAAGGTCATGAATAGCCCCGGCCACAGCAGATCTCCGGTACACCAGCCACTGCTGTGGGGAGGGGCAGGGAGAAAAGACTGGCTGGGGTAAGGGGATCGAGGCTTGGGAAGGAAGGAAGGAAGGGGCATGCTGATACCTGGGGAGATGAAGAATGTCCGCCAGAGCTTTTTGTCACGGGTCACGTCCCGGATCTCCCGCGTCATGTTCACCAGCCTGCCGGCCACCGGGGGAACACGCCGGAAATCCAGAATCCTACACATAATAGATATATAGATAGATGGATAGATAGATAGATAGATAGATAGATAGATGGATGGATAGATAGATACATAGATAGATAGATAGATAGATAAATAGATCAATAGATAGATAAAAGCAATTTGAGTGCTAATAGCAACATACATTTTAATAAATTAAAAATTTTAATCAAATAATATATTTTTCCTGGGTAATTATGACAAGTCCTTTCATTGGTAATAACAAAACACTAAAAGATATTTTTCAGTCATAACTCATTGAAACACCCGGAAAAAATGTCTGTGAGGGATCATACATTTGTGTTTATAACAATAAGAAGAAACATTTTATGGGTGAAAAGTTCACTCCTGTTTTGCATTAAGAGAAAACATAGTCTGCGTCTTTGTTTTTGATCTGCTTGATGTTAAAACAAATGGAAAGAGCAGAAAGTGTGGCTGCAAAATGTTCAATGATCAGCCAGAGCATGAAAACCACTGCCAGGTGAAATGAATAACACTGATTACCTCGATACAGAGGCACCTGTCAAAGGGTGGGATGTTGTAAGCCACAAGTGAACAGTCAGTTCCTGAAGTTGGTGTGTTGGATGCAGAAAAATGGGCAAGCGTAAGGAACCAAGCAGTATTGACCAGGGCAAATTTGCGACAATAAATTTTAGGAGGTGACACCCTTTCCTGGCAACTCTATTCCCTAATGGCTGTGGTGTCTTTCAGCAGGATAATGTGCCCTGCTACCCTGCAAATTTTGCTCTGAAACGTGACAAAGACCTGAAGGTGTTGTCTATGTCACGTGCTGCGCAAAATAATCTGATCTTGATGCCAGATACCACAGTGTGCCTTCAGAGGTTTTTGTTTTGGCAGGTCAGAGCTGTTCTTGCAGCACAAGGCAGGTGGTTTGCCATGTAATGTCTGCTTGGTGTAAACTCATTGTAAATGTAATTCATGACACAGCTCACAGTAACTATACAATTTTAAAAGTGTAGAAAAGCAAACCGAGTAATCCTTGTAGGGATAAAATGCTACACCTTTAAAATGCATGCTCATGTACATTGTAGGTATTGAGATCATTTCTAAAAGAATACAAAACTCCTCAGTGCTCAGTCCCCAAATATGGTTAATGAAACTTACTGGACCACGTAACTACAAAAACTTCTGGATACTGAAGTTGTAATACTGTACATTTTCCTCACTGTTAATTAAACAACACAATCAGCATGCTAATTACATAGCAATTGGACATGTAATCTCTGTGAGAGCTTCATCAAGTAATAACTGCACAGATTTACAGAGCGTAGAAGATCTATGGAAATAAGGGGCAATTTCTCAACTGCATAATGATTTAATGATTTTTTCCAGTCGCCGACAGCAGCTGTCGCAGCCTCGTCTCGGCACGTGAGCCAATTCATAACATATCCACTTTATGACACCTCTCTGATTGCTACTTAATGGCCTTTTAAAGGCCTGCTTATTGGCCTTCAACGTCTGGCCACACACAGCCCCAGAGGACGACTCTCATCTTCCCGCGAATCAAACAAATTTACACAATCTTCCTCTTCCCTCAAATGTGATCGACCAGACAAGACATGTTTCACATGTTTCCAGTGTCTGTATTTTGTACTGAGGCTACAAGGATAATGTGGATAACAGATTTACAGCATTAACTGTGTAACAGCCAGTTTTGGCTAAAGATAACAGATATCTGAATTTTGTCAGTTTGTCAATTTTGATTGATTGTTGTGTCATTCCATGTCAGACAGCGCATAAAAAATCAATCCATGAAGTCTATTTAAAATGTCCATATCAGGAAAACCAAATCTTTAATATGCTTTAAATAATCGAGATCAATACTGTGTATGAACACTATAAAGGTTTTAGAATATTCCATGTCTTTCTCAGACCACATATTCACATTTAGCTGCAAAACGAATGTTTTTGTCATTTAAAAAACACCAACATATTTTCATGAATTGCCAGTTAACTTCGCCTATTTGCAATGAAGTTATAAAGAGTGTTTCAGACTGGATGTCTTTGAGTATGGCCCAAAAAGTGCAGTCATGTTGAACAGAAGTCACTTAAAGGTGTTGTTTAAAAATGTATTTCTTTTTTTGTCACTAAATCCATGAAAATGTCATAAATTGGGAACAAGGCAAAGTATAAAATGCAGTAAAACTGAAGGATAGGTTCTCGTTAACAGTGTTCAGCAATACCAAAGATGCAAACTTTAGACACCAAACATGCCTTGGTTGACTGACTGACTGTATTTGGGGTTTGGAGGAAATAATGCAAAGTTGACTCTCACGTTAAAGTCTGGTTTCTGGCCCAGGCCCTGGGCCCCTGAGGGACAGAAACCCAAGCCTGCAAGATGAAGCCACTCGGGGGCTACAAAGCCACCAAGTCATGCAGGAGGCTGATGACAAAGAGCCCAGTGTGGAGACTTGGCTGAGCATGAACAGTCTGTCAGCCATATTGGGGTATTGGCACAGGACTATAACATACAGAACAGGGATGGAGGGATGGCAGAGAGAGAATTAAGTGGGCTAATGTTTGAGACACTTTACTTTATTCCAATTTCATTAAATGTCTACTGGTCCCCTGTTTTCTGTTCATCTTTTCAGCAAATTAGTTCTGTATTGGCATTAGTAATCACTCGTATTGTTGAGATATTAGCTCTCAAATCATTTTTCTCACTAATGTGCATTTTTACTACAAATAAATGCTCAGATAATAGTCAAATTATATGCTAGATTACTCAATGACTAATATTGTAGATGGTGACAGGCCTGGCATGACCCTAACTGGACAGCAAGTTACAACGATGCATTTATAATCACCTGACCTCATTCAACACAATGGCTGATTCTAGTCTGCATGATAAAATCTGCTTCAACTCAATAATTTAAAATGTGATGTATTTTGTTACTCACACTTGATCTCGGAAAACGGATGTGATATGATTTCAATTGAAGTAGATTTATTCCATTTCTATAGGTGCGATCAATTACGGCAACCGATATTTTTAAATGAGGTCAAATGTCAATATTTTGTTAACTGCTAATTGTAATAAGACACAGTTACAATCTACAGTATATGATTGATGCATGCACTAGTCTACAGGTGCAATGTCTACAGGTGCTAGTTTTGGCGAATAGAAAAAAATAAAAACACATGGCCAAAGTAAAGTTGGTCTCAACAAGTTCAATCAACGCCTAACCCGCACAAAGGCCCTCTCTGTGAGCCTCCTCGTTAAAGTCAGCAGGGATCTTCTCCCAACTTTGATTGCTCTCATATGCACCTTGTTATCCTCAGAGCTCACGTCACTGCGACGTGGATCGAATCAATCTCGCTAAGTGCTTTTCAGGCTGCCGGCCAGGAGGCCGGAGTGACGGGGCCTAAGCGGCGTGTGGAGAATCGGAGCCGTTGGGGCTAGGTTGTGTAACGGCGGTCCAAGTTGCTCTTTAGGGCCGGCTGAAGCCTCCTCTTGCCTAAAATCGATACTTGTGTGGGCACGGATGTGGCAGCTTTTGCCAAACCCACGCAAATGCCCGAAGACCAACTGGGCTGAGCACTGGGCCGAATCCCAACCGTCTGTGTTTTACCACTTCAACTGAAAGAGCTACAGCATGTCTGAAGGAATAGTTTGGTTAAAAAAAACCTAATTTGCACCATGTCTCCTTTATATAAATGTGACCCGCCAGATATTTTTGTGTCTATAAAAGTTACCGAAAGTATGGAGAAAATGCATGCAGTTTTAACGACAGCTGCTACTACTGTTTTAACGATGCAAAGTGTTTTTGTTCGTTTTAATAAAACCAGAATTTCACAGGGTGTCAGAAACCATGTAAGAACATGAGCAGTGATCAAACACATCTGTTACAACTTGTGATAGCTTAACATCATTTGAAGGATGTGCTTGGTGTTGAGTACAAGCTCTCAGTAAGTGATAAAAACATCCAGTTCAGACGGTAACTTTGATCACAAACCATATATTGAGTGAGTGACTACAAATGGAAAATTGGATATTTTTTTACAGAAGCGATGCTTTAACCAGGAGGAGCATCCCTCAAGCCTCTAGTAGATTCTTGAAACAAAGCAGAAAGACTGTAAACATTGTAAACTGTGGTTAGTCGGGCTCCAGCTGCTGGCCATGTGTGTGTGGGTGTTCGGCAGGTATGAACTGATTTGAAAGACAAGCAGACTGGGCGGTGTTTGAAATGAAACCCGAACACACGTGTATACATCTGTGACCAGACCTGAGTGGGCCTCTGCTATTCACCTAGCAGGTGTTTCAGAGTGGGCAGGCCTACCTGTCGAGATGAAATGCTGCAATCTCCGCGTTGTGTCTCTCAAAGTCAGAGAAGTAGAAGAAGTCCGGGGGTGTCTCCTGCTCCCTGGTTTGTCTGGAGAACAGAGAAGAGAGAGACAGAGACACAGAGACATAGAGAGACAGAGACAGAGAGAGAGAGAGAGAATATGGGAGTTAAGTTTAGCATGCTTGGCAAAGTGCAGCCAGCGGTATCAAAGGCATTGCTGGCACACGTTCACTACACTATGACTGAAATCTTGACATTCCATCTCACACTGCAGGAGGTCTGAAAGAGAGCAGCCACTGTGGAGAGATTGGAGAGAGAGAGAGAGAGAGAGAGAGAGAGAGAGAGAGAGAGAAAGACAGACAATTGTTCCATGGTTTCAGAATACTATGAAATTACAGTTAGCAGAGATTTGATCTGCTGGTGTCAGGCAGCTGGGCTGAATGGCAATTTGGCAGCAAACTGTATGGGTCGACTCTCCTGGAGCCTGAGATAGACAGGGAGACAGACAGACAGACGGATGGACAGGCAGGCAGTGTGGAACTCTGCCTAGTGAACCTCATGTCTGATTCAATGGAGGCCTGGAATTTTGGCAAGAAAAACGAAAACCCAGGTGGACCCTGATTTTATAGCACCATTCAGACAGATTTCCACAACACACTGCAGCAAGACAAAGACAGTCAGATATAGAGGCAGAAATACATCTTCAGTATTATTTCAAAACCTCCATTTCATGTTTTTATTTTATGAACAGCTGCAGAAGAGACCAAGAGAAACGGTCCCGAAATTCCTAGAAATATAAGTACATTATAGTAAATATAATATATATAATATAATACATTATAGTAAATATAAATAAATATTTAGTCAATAAATATAGTTACATTACATATTTTTAAATAATCCTACAAAGTTTGTATACTTGTTGTGGCTTTCACAATACTGTAAACAGATCATGACTATGAAGAACATTACATCTTATGAAATGGGTATATTTTGATTTGTAGTTTCATCTGTCTTATACAGCAGTAAATCCAGGGTGAAACTCAAATAGCTCCTTAACAACACAGCGCAATGTAGTTCTGGCATCTACAGGAAAATCATGCATTGTTACACATATTGCAATCTGTTTAGGTTCTGAGCCGGTATTTTAATTTCTATGTAGTTCGCCTCCCCTCTTTCTTTCTCTGCATTTAATCCATTCACCAAGTAAAGCAGGAGGTTGCCGCCAACCTGTTGAACAATTTGTGGAGACAGTACTTTACTCAAGATCACCTCAGTAATGACACTAGCGGTCCAGGGATTCAAACCCATGACCTTCTGATTGTAGGGCCAACTCCCTGCCCCAAAATGTGATTATATTTTACATGTAATACTGTGATTTTATAAAGTTAAAAGACATTTTTGGCACCCCACTTTTTTCAATGCCAAAGAACTACCTTACCCAGAACTGAATCACTTTTACGCATTGCGTCTCATATTGCTCTAACAAAACATGGTGCATTTGATGTCGCTGCTGTTGCGGTACGCTAACAAGTGTTCCCTGCAGGGTTACCCAGTTCTGGTCCTGAGTGGGCAAGTGAGATCTCTAATCAAACACAAATTCTATTAACTCAAACTCAATCAAAAGTGTTTGATAGAAACATTAAACAGTAAAGGACCAGCTAGGGATGCAGCTTACACTTTGGTTAGAGAAATAGTGCAGCATTCATATATTTGGTTATCATTAATTACATGTTGTCTTGTGCTTACTTGTTATGTATCTTGTGAAGGGGTGAGATCTGGGGCAGGGGTGGGTATGGGGGTGTCGCCATTGGGAGGGGGAGGGAGAAGGGGGTGTTACCCTGTTTGAAAAATTGGAATTGTGTGTAGTCCAATGTTCTTATTTTAATTTGATGTATTGCAACTGTTATCTTCACACTTATAATCATGAACTATTTGATAAAAAAACAGTAAAGGACCAGAATGAACCCGACACCCCCAGTCGGCTAATGTTAATTAGCTCCATTTACAGTTTTTCAATCAGGTTGCAGACTTGAACAAAGGTAAAAAAACAGTAGGGGTGCTGTGTAAGAGTGGTGAATCACATCAGTGTTGCTCTTAACTTGATCTAAACTCAAACTTATTTCTTGGAACCGCTGCTGTGTGACAGACTGTTAATGACCAATCACAGCGAGCTTGTCTGGGGCCACTTCATCTGGCCTCACAGCAGAGGCACATGGGTAGATTTGAGTGTGACCCAGGTGTGCAGTGCAGCCTCGCAGCGGGCCACCGCAAACCATCATTACAGGCAGCAGTTTCTGCTCACAAAGCATCTCTGGCTGCATCTAAAACCTGTCATGCCGTTCAATTTAAGCGAGTGGCTTCCCTTTATCTGAATATTCCCCCTTTGCCACCTGCGATTAGACCTAAGTGCATCACATACCCTCCCCCTCATCCGCCTCTCGCGACCTCGTTGGCGACAAAACTCAAATAGGAAAAAAGTTTTTCTGCCTTTTTTTTTGGTGTTACCTCTCATCTTTTCATTATGATGGGGAAAAAAAACGCTCAGCTTTTCACTGCAAATCCCCATTATGATCCATTCAATTTCCCGGATCAAAAGGGAACTAATGGCTTTTTATTTGCGCACAGGACTGAGATGTGGCGCTGATTCACCCAGGAATAAAAGGACCGGACGCCTCCCCGGGGGAGGAGTGCCTGTCAGGCTTTTGACCTAGAATTGAATGCGGTGCTGGGGAGGTGGAGCGGGTGGCGCCTGCTTCCACACCTGCTCTACAGCAGCACCGTATGATTCAAACTGTCAAGCTAAGACCACCAGGGAAGTGAGTGCTCAGCTTGGAGCGCTCCTAGAGGGAGGGAAAAAACTCTATTATTTTATTCTTAATGCAAAAGATACTAATCTCTCTTTACTATTGTCACTGAGTCACTTTGCAGTTACATGTACAATCTTAATATTAAGGTGCTGAAATAGGGTTCTCTGGAGCGATGCCATATAAGTACTGAGTGGTTTCAATTGGAATAATTAAACTGAAAGGCTCTTCAGGGAGCCAGAAGCTCGTTATTCTATGATTATCCTCCAAAGGACCTTTTAGGATATCTTTATTTTTACACTTAATTGGCATAAGCAGTGATGTATAGTTATGGTCAAAATCTATCCCCACTTAGAAAAAAATCTTCTAATGCTTCCAAATGGTTTGTTGATTACTAAATGACATTATCACTTGCAATTTGTAGGTTGATAGAAGCGTAAGTATTAAGTAATACCACAAAAACTGCTGCTTTTTGGTGTACTTTGCTTCTTGTACAAAAAAAGTAGTATTCAATTAGCAAAATAGTGGTAAAACCTCTTAATTAAGAAATTAATGTGGACATTCTTTTATCATCAACCTGCATCTGTGTTAATCAAACACCATCTTTTGCGACAGCGAGGCTGAAACAGGCTTCGTATGTCTTGCTATAAGTATGGGCATAATCAAATCAAATCAAATTCAAGTTTTATTTGTCACGTACACAGTCATACACAGTACGATATGCAGTGAAATGCTTGTACGACCGCCGGTGACCTATAACATAAAATAAAATATTAATAAAAACTAAATATAAGGAATAAATATTAATAAAGACAATAAATGAAATACAGAGAAAATAAGTATAACTAGTACAAATAAACAAACTAATGGCCTGAGTACTGGAGAGGACATGGACTGAGAAATTCATTCTGGAATTCCAACTGCACATTTCAGATATGTAGAGTAAGATGGGCATCAGACATAACAGTGCCCTAAGAGGCAAATAGGAATTCATGCCAAAGTCATGGTCTTCTCAAGTCACTTTAGAGACAGTGTTGTCATTTGACTGTGTTCTGATTCTTTTATTACATCTGTATTGTTAACTGTTCTCTCATACATCTTCAGCCCTTTATATTTACTAATATCTTATTTCTCATATTACTGTATTTAGAACTCTGCTGAGATTCTCCATGCTTGAGTCTGTTGGGCAGATATTACCCATCATCTGTTGGAATTTGTATTGTAAAATAATTACCACACATGAATGAAAATAATGAATGGCATTTAACTGAAAATGCCATTCCAGATGATGTAGAGGATATCAGTTAAGCAACTCATATATACAAGTATATATGCTTGTAAATGTATTAAATAATCTGGCCCATCACCCCCTGTCTGCACTTCACAACCCCCCCCTTTCTGGAATGACAGCAAGATGCCCTCTTTTACTATTTCTTCCTCATTATGGGTTAATGGACATAGGCAGTGATGTACATTTATGGTCAAAATCTATTTCCAATCAATGTGATTTCTTTTTAGAAAAAATCTTCAAAACGTTCGTATTAATTAATTAATATATGACATTACTTCTATAATATATCAAGTTTTCTTCAATTATATGTATTTCTTCACTACTGCAGGTACTGTGGGATCAACAAGAAGGTCTGCTTATAATAAGTTGTCAGCTGCCTTGAAAATTGATCACGATTTTTGAAATATGAGCCATATGGATATTCACTTAAGTTCCCTATTGGTTCTCTACAGCTTTCTCATTTTAAAATCGTCCATAGCTCCATTCATCATTCTGGACACACTGATATTTATTTATCCATGGCTTCTTGTTAATTCCTTAAAGGCTTTGTTTCAGAAGCCTAGCATCTTAGCATCACATTATACATTTATCTGCAACCAAATTACTGTTATATTATTGATAGCAATGTTTCAAAGTAGTGATTTAACTGCAGATCGCACTGCATGTGCTGGAAGAGAGAAAACTGCAATAAAGCATTCTTTATATACGTCCATGTATTACAGCAGCCTCAGAGCAAACAATGTTGACAGAGGCTCTCTCTCTCACCTTTGGCCAAAGAGTGCTATGTTCTGTCTCTCTCTCTCCCTTTCTCTTGCCAAAGTGTTCCATATCTTGCTTTCTCACACTACGATGTCCTGCTGGGCAGTGACTGGCAGGCCTGTTGCCACTGTCACTGTGACCCTGTCTGCTGTTTCCTTTCTGGTAGGAACCCCTGAACAGCCAAGGAGTTTCAGACAGTCAGTGATGTGATAATCCGCAATGGAAAGGAGAATAGGGGTGAATGAGGCATGGTCGTGCAAAAAGAGTGAATATACGAATTGCCTTTATATAAATCAAAAGCAAGCGACAACAGAGAAAAACGAGCTGGGCTGTTTATTTGCAGTCTATGGAAGTGAGTTCAGGGACGAACATCTTTCAAGATGGATGCTGATGACCCAAACAATGAGGTGTATAAAAGCGGGGTCAATGCCTGACTCCTGAGTTCACTTCCAGAAGCGGATTTAAAAGACACAGGACCCCGCATCGGGCTTGGAATCACACAAGGCCCCCTTTCAAGATCATCAAAGAGATGGAAAATACTTTAAAGAGATGCTTTGTCGAGGAAATATGTCACCAATGGCCTATATTCTTATGGGATCAATGTAAAAGACACAGCATAGGCCTGAGGTGTCACACGTTAATTGACAGGAAGTCGGAACAGATTCTCTGCCGTCACCCAAACCTGCAGGTTTCCGTGGCACAGGCAGCACCTAAGCTATAATCACATCAAGTGTTTACAAAATGCACTCTTTCAGACACAAGTGCTTGTAATGTGCCGCCACGGTGGCGCAGAAATGATTGGCATTTTCTTTAACAATGTCTCTCTAATGGGGTTACTATAAGATTAGCCTGGTTTGCTAATCTTTTCAAAAGCCTACCAATGAGATTCAGCCAGAGTAACACTAGCAGATCATCAGGCCTCTTTAAATTCCCTTTTAAGAGCACATCAAATGGAGACCGAGACAGACTGAGACAGAGACAGACAGAGAGAGAGAGAGAGAGAGAGAGAGAGAGAAAGAGAGAGAGAGAGGAGAGGGAGAGAATTGTACTGAACCAAACCCAAACCAACCATCAACAGCACTGAGCTTTTCACAACATAAAATCAGACAGAGGAGACAAAGTAATGGAGGTTGTGACCAAGTTGTGTTTAATCAAGATCTCACAACTGAGTCACGTACCTCTGGAATTTCACAATCAATATTTAGCCTGCTCTTCCACACCTTTTCATCATTTCAATGGCATTGCTGTATTAATAGGCCTGTATCCAAAACTATTATCTAGACAACAGCTTGAAATGTTAAACTACTGATATGCTGAAATGAGGCTGGATGCTCCGTTTGGTATCTGCGGTCAGAAACGTGGGCGAGGTGGACTATGTGTGGACACCAGAGTAACAGATGGAAACCCACCTAGGCACTGGATAAACATGTAAACTCCACAAAGAAAAGACCCTCAGCACTTACCGTAGCGCAGAGTCATTTCAATATATTAAGAGTGTTAAACATACATTGTCTTTTCTCCTCTTCCTATTTCCTCCAGCATAGCAGCATATCAGTTTGAGATCTACTACTCAATGCTGTGTTTAAAAAAGCTGGGGATTTATTCTGAATGTTTTTTCTTGTTTAGATAATAACTCTTCATCATAAAACATTTATGGATTCCCTTATTGTGAGATTACTGTGATAAATAGCCTCCCTTTTTGTGTTTTGCATGCCTGATGTGGCAATGAGCAACTGTAACCTTTTAGACCCTGTAAATTTGTAGACCTGTGTAATTTGTTTCATCGGGACAGAGACGTTAAAACGTATAGGCCTATATTTCTTTGGCTTGATGAAAGGAAGACCGAAGTCGCTTGAGTAATGCCCTTTCACCGAAGTGAAAAGGGCACTGCAGAATGTAGTGGCTGGATTATTAATGAGTATTAATGGCCACTTGCATGTTGATGTCCTCTGGTGGGGAGAGGTCAACTTTGATACATTTAACTTTTCCTGCCATGTCCTTTACAGAAGTGACAAATCCCCTTTTTCTCATTATATAATGCCTGCCTAGAGATTGACTTAGTACTTGTCCCTGTGTATTGGATTAGCGGGTGTTCTGTGCTTAGGGAGGAAATCACTGACCGAAGCTGTTGCTTTGATTACTTTTGTACCACACCGGATAAAAGTACAGTTTTTATTTACAAGCACGTTCCAGGCGGGTGCGTTGTATTATGACTGAAATGAACTCAGCTGGACGTGATAAAAAAAAAAAAAACTGAGCAAATCTCATGTGAGAAGTAAATCCTCAAATAATTACAGTGGGCCAACAAGGCCAGATGAGCAGGGGATTTTTTTGTGGTAGAGCACTGCAACAGCTGTTAGCACACTCAGATGGATGGCACCGTTGTCAGGAGGGACTGAGATAAGTGCAAAGTTGATTGGCAGTCAGTGAGGCGGTCAGAATTCCACTGATGAACTCCAATACTCCAATGCTTCGAGCCCTCATGACTGGCATATCTGCTTTGCGAACAAACCCACACTCTAGACTGGACAAGAGGAGTGGTCTACACAACATACAGCACTGGAGAAAAAAGGTGAAGACCATGGCATAAAATGTTCAGTTTCTAAGGTTTTATCTTTTCTAGGCACATGTAATGAATTGAACAGAGCTGCTGCCAATATTTATCCTCATTTTCAATTCAAAATAATATTTAAAGACAATGACAAATCATCAAAACAAGATAAATGTGCTTACAGGATTAGAAGAATAATGATCTGGTTCATTCTGAAACAAAACGGCAACCATTACTTTTGACATACTTCGAGGAGTATTTTGCCATCCAACTGGTCACATTGTGAGAGGAGAGTGTTGATTTCAGCACTGTTTTTATACTTTCCCTCATTAAATAAGATTTGTTTCAGGTAGGGCTGGGAATTTAATATGTTAATTAGATTATTAATCACAGAAAAATATTACGTGTTAAGATTTTTTACGCAATTAACACTTTAAGCCCTGCCACTGGTCGGCAGACCGGAAATAGTTTTTGAGATTCGGTAGAAAAAAACGCCAAAATGGCGAATAAAAAGTTGTCCTGTTTTTTTTTTTAAAGAGTTTTTTGCCAAATCATTTTAGCCTAAGTCATAGGCTTCTATTCAATAATAAATGAAAAAAAAACTGCTTCTTGTAACGTCCGTATGTATGTTCGATTAAATGCGATTAATTAGATTAATTAATCGCCACACCATGTAATTAATTAGATCAACATTTGTAATTGCTTGACAGCACTAGTTTCAGGTGATCACTTGTGTATGAATTTATCAGGCACTGGCATGGAATGGTTTCCAATCATAGAGATGCTTATTTATAATAAATTAAAGGGGTCTCTTTTTTTTATTCCAGGGCTGTATTTAAAAAATCCTTGTTTGTATGTCATTCATTTCTATAACTGCTTAATCCTTAATAAGGTCCCAGCCTATGTTCTGGGATCCCTCAGAAAACATCCAATGGAGACTGAGTGGTATATAGATGGATGTAGCTAAGCTCCCTCATTGCACAGGACTTCAGATGCTGGATTGAAGTGTCAGATTCATCACCAGTATAATGCTGAAAAGACATAAGTAGCAACTAGTAACGTTTTCATTTCAAATAGCAACGAATACGGTAGCTAGTCATCTGTAGTGCAGAGTTGCCTACAGTGCGCACTCTTTCTCCTGCCTGAACTGC
This sequence comes from Ladigesia roloffi, assembly GCA_037577295.1. NCBI lineage: Eukaryota > Metazoa > Chordata > Actinopteri > Characiformes > Alestidae > Ladigesia > Ladigesia roloffi. The sequence continues at coordinate 8,450,801 of JBBKCR010000027.1, read as the reverse complement.
AAAAGTGCCAGGACCCACGGGAGACTCAATCCAGCAATTCCCGTCTCCTTGTTCTTTCTCTCTCTAACCCTTTCTTAAATCTCACTAACCCTCGGCTCTGTCTGACCCACGGTCATTCCCACAGGTATTAAAACGGCCTTTCCATCTGGCCAAAGCAGTGACCCATGCAGCGATGGGGATGGCAGGCCAGAGTGTGGACCCAGATTCACCCCTGTTACCAACACCTGAAACCTCTAAGCAGATCACAACTGCTGCTGGAACACCTAAACATGCGGCGCAGCAGTGAGGGGAAAGAAGGAGATCTATCATCCATACATAATCTGTCATCACAGTTGGGTTTGTGGTCCCGCCGACAGGGCTGCTTTATCTGGGCTCATATGCAGAGGGTGCAGCTATATGACTGGGAGAAAATAGAAGATCCCTAAAGCTCTGTAAGAGCTTTAAGAGGGGAAGGTAAAAATGAGAAATGGAATATGAGGAGGATAAAGAAAAGAACCAGAGGGGGAGACAACAGAGAGGAAATAAAAGGAAAGACAATAGAAATTCTTCAAGGGAGGGACAAAAGGAGAAGCAAGAAGAGAGAAAAGAACATGAGAGAGAGTGTTAGAGAGAAAGAGAGAGAGAGAGAGAGAGAGAGAGGGAGAACTCAGGTATAGGAAGAGAGAGTGTAGAGAAAGGAAGAGAGAAACAAAGAGAGAAGAAAGCAAAAGAAGACAGACAGAAAGAGAACAAAATGTAAAAAGAGAAAGAAAGAAATAGAGGGACAGAGAAAGAGCAATAGAAAGGAATGAGACAGAAAGAAAGAGAGAGAAAGAAGAAAGTAAGAAAGAGAACAAAATGAGGAAAAAGAAAATGGAGAGAAAGACTGACGAGAGCAAGAGAGAGAGAAAAGCAGTTATGAGGAAATTCTTTTATTCTTTATTTTCTGTCAGAGATGGGTCTCTGTCGGTGAGCCTCCCTTTATTGCTAAGGGACACCAGCCACACAGCAACCAGGTCACAAAGCGCAGCCCCTCATCTAGCCAGAGAAGATAGGCAAATAAGAAAAAAGAAATAGCTGCAAAAAAGTAGCTGCAAACAAAAGTGAAAGAAATTGTTATGGAAAAAAGGAGGCTCTCTGCTGCAGGCATTAGAAATGTGAGGAGGAACCATGCATAGCCATGTGGGGGCTTAAACAGAGCTTACATAAGCCTGTGGTAAGAATATTAGACACTTTTATCTGCTTATAAGATTCCCAAACTGATTTAGTTTACCAAATCTTTCTGAAATGGCACTGCTGTGCTTAATGTGTCTTCCCTGTCCTCATTTTATCTGCAGCAAAGCTTTTTAATAGCTGTGGCATATTGGTACTTATATTGCGCTGTTCCTAATTGTTTCAGCAACAGCTCAATTTGTGGAACAATGCAAGTGGATGCCATCAATCTAGCCACAAATAAATAAATAAACAAAAGAAATAATAACACCACTTGTAAGACCATCCTCATCTTTATTTCTCTATTAAATTGTTATATTTTGTAATATCACGTATCATTAGGGGCGAACCGAAAATTTGGCCACTGTATTTTTTGGGGGCCGAAAATGGCAACAATCCCTACTTATCATTCAACTTGCCTATTGTTTTTTTTTTTTTTAACGAAAACTGTGTTTATTGTTTTGTAGGCATCAGATATTTTTCATGTTCACCTTTAAGATTAGTGCAAATTGAGTAAATTAGATTTTCTAAAAGGCTGCTTCTGCATTTGTTTGATATGCAAAGAAACATTTTATAGATTTTAATTAAAAGATGTTTCTTCAACCAGCAAAGACATCGATAGGGAAATCCGTTACACTGTAGTGGTCTTTAATTAGCCCTGAGCACTCTCATGAGTTTGAATGGAAAATGGCAGCTTTTGAGTTTATACAGTAAAAAAATCAAACAACCCCGCCCCCCTCCAGAAAGTTCCAGTTACACACACTAATACATTTAACTATGCCACATATTGACAAAGTTTGAAATTAAACAAACCAGTAATAATTGGAGGAAGGCATTTGTGGTCAAACATGCCCCAACCATGGTTATGTACTAAGTAATTCTATAGGTGTTTATGCAGATTTGTTTGGTAATGCCATTGAGTTTTTATAGATTAACTTATGAAAATATTGATATAATAACCATTGTTACATGGTCGAAAAAATAACTGTGTTTGTAATCTCCAGGGATGGATTAAAAATACAAATAAACTGCATGTGACGTCAGCTCTGCAGTTCACCATACTTACCACTAGGGGAGTTCTAGGACATTTGGTTAGGTCACATAAGTACATCCCACGTTTATCACTATATAAAGACTGGATGTGGTAATGAGACTGTGTAAAATATTGCTGGTTGATTTTCTTGCCTGCTTTGCTATTTAATCATTCTTGAAACTTTCACCTGTACCTTGACTCTGACACGCCTGACCATGGATTTTGACATTTGCTCTGTTTTTGGAGATTGTCTATCCTCTTCTGACCCTGCTTTGCTCTCGGATTATGAATTTGGATTATCTCTGTCAAACATCTTTCCCCGATGCTGATCTTGGACGCGTAATACTGGATTTTACTTGTAAGTGTCAAACTGACACTGAGTACTTGTCTGTCTGGTCAGTCATTACTCTGCATCGCAACTGAGGAAGTAAAAACATCTCTTTGCTGTCACTGAGATACAAATGTTTCAGAGAAAAAACAAGCTGGTCCAAAGAAATCATGAATTGCTTGACACATCCGATTAAAATGGTTTTAGGGACACTACTGGCCATGTTCTTCAACAGTTCTTCCCACAGTTCTCCACTGAGCAGAGAAACTGATTCAGCGCTATCGGAGGCATCAGAATTATCATTTAATTCACATAGGAGGGGAGAAGCCAAGAAATAGCACCCAACAGATTATTCAATAGGGATTAAAATTTTCACAGAAATGAACTGAACAGCAGAGGGCTACAACAGGTAGGGCGCTCTTTTTAAACAGTAACTATCATTCGATCAGTGGAAGCGGCATTCAAAAACAGGTACATAACCAGTTGAATGAAGCAGGATTTTAATCACGGATAAGCTGATTGTTACTGACTCAGAACGGCACTGAGTATTTCATCCTGTTTCGTCCAACATATTTGTCAACATCGCTTTGCGTTGTGGCTCTGGCATAAATTAAGACATGTCAGATAATTGGAAATGGTGCAAATTACTGCAGTAATTATATTTCAGGGTTAAGAGAATTAAGGGTCATTGTGATTTTTAATTAGAATTGCCCCAGGGTGCCAAGGGGTGGGGGTGGGGGGATTACATTGCATTGATTCAATTCCTCTCTTCCTCTCTCTCTCTCTCTCTCTCTCTCCCAACGTTCTGCACCTTTCTCTCTTCCACTATAATTGACACTGTCCCCGGGCTGTGGCTCCCTGCCTGCTGCGGAGATGCAAGCTTCTGTCTGGGTTTGCTGGCATTACCCAGCAGGTCCACTGCCGCGGATCTCTGTCATCACTCTTCTAGGAACTAGTGTGAGTGTGAGGCATGCTACCTGGGCGCTGCCCTTCAAATTGCAATCAGTCGCCGGCCTAACTAAATTCTAACCTTACTTGTTGCAGAGGAACCGCAAAAGTACACCAAATGTTCCAGAATGTCCAGCGAGCGCTTCTGGTGCGAGGACTTAAACAGTTAGTAGAAGACAGACAGCTTTTGTTTGGCTATATTAGTCACTATGTGATTATATGATTACATAATCCTATTATAAAGCTTCAAGCATTGCATTAAGTTTATCGACAAATTCAACTTATAACCTTCTATGCAGTTTTTGGCGGAATTTCTCTGCCAGTGTCTTTTTTTAAACGTTTCAATAAGTGAAAAGTAAGAAATAAATCAATTGCTCCTTGTTATTGCAATTAAGATGCACACCTTAATCACACATGTGTTATAATGCTCATTAACCCCATAAAATTACAAAACAAAGAAAACATGTTTTGTTTTTTTTCCTCAGGCCATGCACCACAAGTGCCCGGGGTGTAAAGTTTTCTGCAGTGGGTTGTGAAGCATTGGACCTCTGTACTCTAGAGTGATAAAACTGTCAATCAAATTGTATTATTTCCCTTAATTTCTGACAGAAATATTAAATTAACAGGTGCCTGGATATTTTTGAACAAGGAACATTTGGTGAACAAAAGAGCAATGTTCTTAACTGGATCGTATATTAATCTGACAAGATGAAATTATCAAAAGGGCAGGTAACATTTTCTAAAATAATAAAAAAAAAAAGAAAAAAAAACCACACTGTTCTAATATGACTGCGACCGCAATTGATATAAAAAGGTTGATATAAAAAGGTCAGGCACAGCATGACCAAGAGAAGACTCAGCACTGAGGCCCATTAGTGGACCACACTTTTAAATGCCACCTTTCCCCCACCATGGAGTTGCGGGTTGGCTGGCCCGCAATTCCAAGCCTCCTTTGCAGCCTCCTGCTGTTGGTTGTGACAGGAGGATAAGGCTGAGGAGGATGCCAACAGAGCCTTCCCGCTAGCAAACCCGCTGCGAAAGCACATATGGGAGACGTGCCTCTCAGGGCCGCTTTAATTAACAAGGGTGCGATATAGACTAAGCTGCGAATCAGCGGGAAAATCCCCAAACCGTGCAGACAGGCTTGCGTTCAGCCATCGAGATCCCTGAGGCCCGAAACACTAATGAGTTGGAACTTATGGATGAAACTGGAAATACCTCAAAGAGCACACTAACTCCAACATTACACACCCAGCCAGCCTTGCTTGCCTGGTCTGTCCCATTTACGCTTATTCTATGCACGGCTCAGTCTGAAAAGAGTGTCACGAACATAATACGAGTCAAGGCACTTTTGAAGTAGGAGATCTTTTGAGGAAAACAATTCTTAGGTTCAAGTTCCTGAGATTAATACCAATAATCTTGCCCTGAAACTTTGCCTTTAATCCAGTGCTATTTATTTCTGTTTGCATTGATGCTATTGTTTTGTCTCGCTATCATAGTTTGTTGATGTCTATGGCATTAAACCTCTTAAATCTACAGTCCTGTGCTTAATTCCCTGCCTGCCGAATCTTGCTTGGGAGTATCTTATGATGTAAAGCTTCCTCTGTGCAGGATTGAGGTGCTCTTTGCATTTACCATTTCTAAGGAGAAGCCGCATGGAACATCTTTACTACACCTTACATAATTCATAATCCCCATCTTTAAATGGATTTCTTGGAAGGCAACAGAAGGAGATTCAGCTTTTCCTTCCACAAGCTGGCAATATGTTTGTGTGGTACCAGGAAGGTAGCGAACACAGCTCTCTGTGATCTGCATGGAAAAAAAAGAACATGGGCGCTGTCGCTGGGCTGAACGGTCAAATACGGGTCAGTCTGAACTATTTTGTGGCAGTTAGCCTTAGCCGCACATTTTGCAGGGTTAGCCGCAACAGTTCCTTCACCTGAATATGCCTGCCTTCCTTGGCATTATCTCTCTGAAGGGCTGAACACTCCGATTAGCTCAACATTTCGCTTTTCCCTGCGCGACTGCTTTGCGCTGTCGGTTCCATTTAAAAGAAGAAATGAGAAAAGTGCCGTGGAGCAGCTATCAAAACGTGCTTTTCAAACAAAGGGCAATGCTTCTCTGTGTTTACCAACAAGCGGATTAGCCGTCAACTATAGCATAAAAGGGGGGGAAGGACAGAACAAACTCTTTCTTTGCTTGAAATAGATATGAAATACCTAAACAAACCTCCTTTGGGTCATGCGCAAGTCAAAACATCTGGAGGACAGACAATTCATTCCTGACTCAGGTGCTTACATTCCACCGGCTATGTTATCATTAGATAGCATTCTCTCGAAGAAAAAAAGGCTCTGTTCATCTGCTATCGCACCTTGGTGAGGCAGGAAAATAACAAATATAACAAGCTGTATGGGAAAGTTAATGGATGAGGTTTGTCGGGCAGGCTGAGAATGCCTCTCCATTCAGGAGACACACGACCAGACCATTACACAGGCCCAGATAATGAAGCTGCAGTCAGGGTTTCACAGTGCCTTTGGCTGGTCATTCTTTCTCTTCCTCCCCTCACTCACAGCCCAGATTTACTAGAATAATGGGCAGCACAGATCCAAAGGAATTCATCTCTCCCTCCCTCCCCCCTCCCGTCCCCTGAATACAGCAGTCAGATGCTTCAATCCTTCATGGCATTAGAGTGACGAACGAACAGAGCAATGGGAGGAGGGGATCCAGGCCTTTAGTGTCAGTCCCGCAGCTAAGAGCCAGATTTGGTGTTAAAAACAGAAGCAAATGAGAAGTCGTCTACTTCCGTGACAAGCAGGGTTCAGCGGCAGAAAAGGCTGGAGGGAGTGGAGAACAGTGATCAGGAGCAGTAATGAAGACAAGCCTGAGCACTTTCAGCTGCTTAACTCCGATAGGGATCTTAAGCACTTTTTCTTGTGTCTTCCCTAGCACACAAAATCAATTGGTATTTATCAAGCTCTCATCCTGCCGCGATCTTGCGTATTGAGCTGTGGCCTTTTAGCATGCGCGAGCCAGGCTGGCCATCGATGGAAGTGCGCGCTGCCGCCCTGTAAAACTGCAAGACTGGCAAAAGGCCTTTGACAACTCTGAAAGGGTACAAAAACACATCCTGTGCTTCCAAAGCAGTCCTAGTCTTCCAACCCGCCAGACAAAATAATCATTAAGAAAGAAAAAAACCCCAAGGGCACAAAGGTAAAGGGATGTCATCTTCTCAATCATTACACATTTTATAGTGTTATGGAACACTGGCTGAACACAAATCCCAGACTCTGGAAAGTGGTGGATCTAGAAGGGGATTTGGGAAAACACTGGAAAGTTGACAGGAAATAACTTCTGTGAATGGAAGTTATGAATATTTATGAAAATACAAGGTGCTTTTCCACTTTGCAACTAATCTTATGTAAAGGGTTTGATATTTTTTAGGACTCTAATGAGTACCTACAGGAATTAATTGGTAATCACCAAAATAAAAAAATCTTCCATCTCGCTATCTATGTCATCCACACTTTTGCTGTCAAGTTTCCCAGTTCTAGCACCCATGAGGTATGACATCCCAACTTTGATCCCGAGCTTCCTCAAATGAACATTTTGCGCAAAATTACAACTTGGCTTCATTGAATGCTAAAAGGAGCATATTTCTGAGAGTTTTAATTTAAATTGTCAATTTTTTTTTCACCGATTAAGGCGTGCCTCCCATCCTGACAAGTCTTTTGTCATTCCGTGGCCCTGATAAACCTTATGCTCTTTGCTGTTTATCAAAAACTGGATGTTTAAAACATTTAGGCCCTATTTATTATACACTAGCACACACTAATTATTTTAAAATGTAATTATTATTTTTCTTTTCAAGGTTTTCCTCACCTGAGTTGTGGTAACCAGTATGAAGGAACACAAATTACATACACTTTTGCACAGGTAAGACTGAAAATTATTCCATGCATTTGAATTTGCTTACGTCAAACATTTGCTTATGTAATAAATACCAATGTAAATGTTTACCTTTCAATGGTGGTCTTTACACTAAATTAGGCATTTTTTACATTTACTTGGTTAATACAAACTGTTTTAATATTATTACCAAGTGGGCATGTGGAGAAGAGGACTGTGATTTCCACAAGAAAAATATCAACAAGGTAAAATTCAGGCTTCAGGCTTCTTCCATCAGGCAGGAGGTACTGCAGCATCCAGTCCCGTACCAGCAGGCCATCAGACTGCTGAACACTGAACATTGACCAATATGTCCTCATAGACACTTTACAGACACTACGACACTTTA
>JBBKCR010000027.1:8413868-8429253 GCA_037577295.1 Ladigesia roloffi | reverse complement strand
ACGTCCATTAAATGACTACCAGACTGCTACGGCTAAAGCTAAAAATCTGCGTTTGTGTTCTGCTGATGAAAAAATGTCACCTGCGACTTGGATGCCCTGGGGGTAAGCAAATAAACATCAAATTTTCATTTTAGTGTGAGATGTTCTTTTAAGTATAAATAGAGGAATTAAAACGTGACTAAACAGTGTCCGTTCTGCTTTTTTTAAAACAAGGGACGACGTACTTGTGTGTATTCGCAACATGTAACCCGAGACCTGTGTCTTTTTTTCCCTAGACTATTCATGATTGCATTCTCAGACTTGATTATAAGCTCAGCTCTGGAAGAGAGTCAGCTTAAATCTCAGACCTGTAATTTAGTATCACACATTTCATTAAAGTGGTGCAGTGCGCCGCTACCGCACCTCAACTCGCACTCCCTTGCCAAGCGACAGCCATTCAGCACTTCACTGGCCCCCGAAAACCGTACTTGTTACCCCCATTCTCTCAATGGGCCCAGTTTAGCCCCATGCAATACAATTGATATTCCGTTACGAGACTCTAATACTAGATACTGAAATTGTGATATACTTTCAATACATTGAAACCTTACTGCTAAACCCTTATGTAAGTTTAGAGACTGGCCTGCATTATACACCTCTGAAGTCATGTTGTTGCTCCACAGGCATTCGCATACAGGCTTTGGTAGATTTTTTATAGAGAAAAAATTAATGTCAAGGAAAATGCTGCTATTGCACCCTGTGTTAATCAAAAACGGTCTAAACCAGGTACACCATTTTAACAAAAGTATCGGTCCATCCTTTATAGCTTCCACTATTCTTGGACCAGGCTTTGTGCACAGTCATGCTGGAATAGAAAAATGTCTTGGTATGCTGAAGGTTAAAGTTTGCCCTTCACTGGAAGTAAAGGAGTCTAGCCCAAACCCTCTCTCACTGTCACTGAGCCTCTGAAGGTTACTAAAGTTGCTACAAACAAGCTAAAACTGCTGTGCAGTGTTGAACTGATGTTGGGAACATTTTTGTTTACTTCAGGAAATTTGGGGGAAATGACATAAATTCTTCTTAGAGAAAAGTTGTTTTCTCTAATAACGGGCATGATGTCAATTACAAAAAACACACATGACTTCAGAGGTCTATTTTGACCAAAATTGCTTGTTTGATGGAGCATGTAAATATACTGATTAACCCAACCAGTCACGGAAACACTCTGGACCAAGATGCTCACGGCCCACAGTGAAACACTATGATTGACAGTAGTATATTAGGGCTGGGTTTTGTTGCTGATTTCCTGAATCAATCAGATTCTGATTCACAAGGTCATGATCCGATTCGATTCGATTCTATATCGATTCATGTACAGATTTCTTTATGTTAATACTAGTTTGTCTTGTTTATAAATGGACTTAAGTGGATGATATCCCTATGCTGACTGACTGTACTGCAATATTATCTGTGAAAGTAAACTTTTCCAGTAAGTGTTTATTATAATCTAATCCAACATTATAAAATTGTCTATTTAATTTAAAACAACTGCTGCACATGAAGAACATGAATAACTTACAGGAACAGTGTGTGTGTCTGTGTGTGTGTTTGTGTGTGTGTGTGTGTGTGTATGTGTGTGTGTGTGTGTGTGTGTGTGTATGAGGTAGAGTCACAAATTAAAAGAATTTAGAAAGAAAAGATCTTCCAGGGCTGATTTAATTTCTTACATTTAAAACAATGAAAGAGTTAGTAGCCCTGTTTTGAAAATGTCAATTTGACAATGAAATGATAATCACAAAAATGGTTGAACCTTTGTAACCATAAAATTAGTTGAATAAAAATACAAAAAACAACAAAGACCACAACTGGTTAAAACTATCCACACTAGCTCAGCTACCACGGCAAATACAGTCTAGGAAATTCTGCTTGACTGATAAGACTCCCTTACTCTTTAGGTATTAAGAGATTTTTCTGGAGGAAAAGTGAAAGTGATCTATGTGAACACACCTCTGCAGCGCGAATTCCTCCTCTGCATTTAACCTGTTTACCGAGTGAAGCAACAGACCATCACTCGGCGTTCGGGGAGCAGCGTGTGAGGAAGGTTCCGCAATCAGTAATCTTATTACCAGTTATCATTTCTGAGGGGATGCACCAAATATATCATGGCCGATTGACTACTCTAGGAAAATCGTGTGAACTATTTCTGCTTGGCAGTAGTGTGGTAACTCAGAGACGAACCCTGATAAAGATCTGCCACACATGCACTCCTTAACTATCTGCGCTAGTGGTGTTAGCTTTAGCACTCCAGGCTAAGCATGAGAAATGGGGTTAGCTCAACACACATATCATGGAGGTATGAGTTTACAGAACGTGTTCTGAATTCACAGTCGCAGAGCAGTGTTTCTGGAGTTCGTACACATGAGGAAATCATAATGCAGTGCCTAAAGGCATGCGCTACCGATATGAGCACATATATTTCCCAACTGGAATGGACATGACTTAATGGAACTGAATTCCAAGAGACGTGTCACTTGAATTCTCATCAACATTTACTTTTACACTATTGAGCTTTCATGTAATGCTATTTTATTTTGGCTACTGGTGTGTATAGACTGCACTGACAGAAAACAGAAGAGAAGAATGGATATGGGTCAATAGCTAGATATGGATACAATGACATTTGAGGGATATGCTATTGTTTTTAACCTTTAGAAGGACAGTTGTTTTCAAATAGCTATAAAATGTAAAGGTTATTACATGATAACACCTTTATTGTAATTCTCCATTTGGGTCAATTGTTTAAAGGAATTACGTTTGCAATAGATTTATTCAGCAGCATTAGAATTGGATTCATTTATTTCAGTGCTAAAGCATGACAAAAGGATGTTTTCCTTCAATCAAATTCATGCACCATAACCCCCTTACTTAGGACCACAAATGGGATAACTGATTTAGAAGCTGCACTTCTCTTTTTTAATTAATGAGATGAGCAACACACCATGCTATTGTTATTGCAGGTGATAATTAGCAAGGGTTAAATCTCTATTACAAAGTTCTCCAAAAGATGTCCTGAGGGTGGTTGGCTCAGGAGCAATTACGCTTGTTGAAGACTGAGAACATCAGAGAAACTTTTGATGAAGTATTTGTTTGAAGCAAACGGGGCAGGATCTATAGAGAGTGGGCTAACATAAGAAAGGAAGGAGGTAAAATTGGCTTTCTCCCCAAATCTCAACTGTGCTGTGTAGCTTTGCTGAATTTCTGGAAGATCATTAGGAGATGAGTTCAATAATAACACAGTTTAACACAGAAAGAAACACAGCGTCGAAGCCTCAGTTCTGAACACAAAAGCATGAAAATGTCTTTGTTATACCTGCTTCATTTCAGCTTTGTTAGATAATAACCAGCAAGTTTCGATCTGTGGTTGGAGAGCTTTAATGGCTGGAATGAAATTGAAAGGTAGAGCAGCTGGAAACAACACAAAACTTTTATCATCTCATCTACCCCACAGAGTGTCAGAAAGATGTAGCTTTGATGGTCCATGTGCAATCAAATAAATAAAGAGGGCACCCGCAGTCTTTGGGCAAAGGAACCCAAGCATATCAGAACAATTAGTTGATCACGAGCGAGCAAGGTGGCAGCTTGGTCTCAGCCGTGGGAGGGGTGCGGACTGACTCATACAGCGAGGTTTTTCTGTGTTGCTACTGCTTCTGTTGGCATCATCCCCAAGAGCTCCTGGCGGCTCCTCTCTCGTTTTAATTAACATGTAGGCCTTGCGATGTTAATTAAAAACAGACTGATCATTACCCACCAGGAAAGATCATACGGACGCTCCGGCACATCTAAACAATGCAAGTCTGGCTCGTGCACGGCTTACGCCAGAAGCGAGGAGATATTTTTCAGTGCCTTTAGGAGGAAAAGATCTGAGACAAAACAGATTCTTTTTTTTAAGGCTTACACATAATGCATTTGTCAATGAAGCTTTGGCGTCTCGTGAAAGGAGCAGAAGTGTGCTTACATTAGGTGCACATTATTCCCAGAAGTGAGCTTAGAGTTTTAGATATGCTGAGGATCAAGCTTCGAGTTTTGGGTTCTGTGCTCCAGTGTGCATATAAAGCAGGATTATGGAGTGTTTCGTTCTTCCTGTCTGGTGAGGGAAACCTGAGATATCCTTAACCGGTGCGTGTTATGGACGATAAATCTGGGATTGCACTTACTTCATGGGCTTGAAGAGCGCTTGTCCGTAGTTCTGGAACGTCATTATGAGTTTTAGTTGGGTTCCACCAGACTTCATAGCTGTGGAGAAAAAAAAAACAAAAAACACTTTTTATGTTACAGCCACAGTGATTAAAAGACTGAACTGTGTCAGACATTGAAGCTGTTGCACATGTGTGCATGCACAGACACACAAACAAATTCTCTCATCAGTCCTACCGCATGACTTCCGCACTGACTCATCTGCGTATATACAAATGTACTAAATCTGCACTATTGCAAATCTGGGTAGACAAACAACAACTTTTTTCCAGTGTGTGTTTTCCAACCTCTTCACAAACTCCGACAATGGGAAGTTATGCCTTGGCCCATAAATAAACAATCTAATTCCACGCATAGATAAGCAACCATCTGCCGTTTATGACTGTCAGAGTGTCTAGGGTGGAGCGCTTGTAATAAAGCCTATGTTTCTCATCAGAGGAGATAACCGTGCTATGAAGCAACAGTGCAATAGGCGACTGATAAGGGCAATCTACTCAGTTCCTGTCCTGTTATTGTCCTCTTTAGGGGACAATACAAAGTCAGAGATTCACGGATTGTAGTTTATCATTTACTGCCAAAACATTACAGCACTCAGGTTAAATGGAGCAAGAATGCACTTTTATATGGGCCCAGATTCATGACTGTTTAATCCTTTAGAGCAGATGTCCCCAACCATCGGGCCACAAACTCAGTCTGTGAGTCATTTGGTACCAGAAAGACAGAATATAAATATTTAACTGATTTTCAGAGTCTGAAAGGTCTTTTATTTTGAAAAAAAAACAAAAACCAAACAAAAACAACCTCAACTTGTTTACATTATGTGTTCCATCAAAAATTTTGCCCACAAGCTAGCAAAAATGAGTAAAAAAACAAGCTGTTTTTGGTTGTATCTACACTGGCCCTGGAAAATAATGTTTCAGATGAAAAAGTTAGATTAATTTAAAGCTTTAGGCACATATTCACTGAGTAAACAACAAAATAAATTATGCTTGCATTTGACTGACAGTCTTCTTCAACAGGTCTGAGTCTTGCAGTGACAACATGTCCAAATCCTAATGTAAACAACAATTCAGAGGAGATATATTTTTTTATAGTGACTAATAAATAATGAACAAACTTGACTGACTCTGCTGATGATTCGTCTGTCATAACATTATATTCTAAATTTTAATATTCTACATTTTTCAAATGTATATGGTACCATACACCAATCACGCACAACATTTCAACCACTGACATGTAGAGTGATGATTGCTGATTACAACAGCACCTGTCAAGGGGTGGAAAGAAAAAGACTACAAGTGACATTTTTGAAGCAAATTTGTTGGAAACAGGAAAAATGGGGAGGTGTAAGGATCTGGACTGTCAAGGAAAGTTAGAGCATCTCCAAAACAATGCCTTGTGAGGTTTTTAAATCCACCAAAAGTGATCCAAGGAGAGGCAGCCCTGATCTGGCGAGTGGATCATGGGTGCCCGAAGGCTACCTGATGTAGATGGGAAGTAAAAGCTTGCCTGTGGTGTCCAATCTAAATGAAAAGCAACTGTAGCACAAACTGATGAACAAATTACTGCTGGCTATGATAGACAGTCGGAACAACTATCTAAGCATTGGCCCTATCATGAGTCAATCGTGACTCAGATCCTTTGTGATGCTGCAGCCAACCATGGCTGGAAGCCCAAAACAATTGGCATTGTTCTATTTGGAAGGGTAGGGTGGCCTTCCATTTCGCCCCATCAGTCAGTGTGATGCTAGCCAGCATTCTGTTAGCTGACAGAATTGGCCGTCAGTGTTCGCTAAACATTTTGCACTGGACAATGACAGTGTTCTACCTGCCATTTGAAAAATTATAATGGAAGAAGGAAGCCTGGACTGATGAATCAAATGTTCTTTTACATCATCTGGATGGCTGACAGAATCCAACCCAATAAATTATGTCTAAAACAACTTCTATCTTTTGGATTAAACCATTTGTAAACAGAATGAGAACCAGTTAAAATTTGACAAGGATAAGAATTTAATTATGAAGCATTTTGTGGAAAGAAACTTTCAAGTTTATGGACTCTTTCACTTTATGGTATTTCAGTTTATGAACTCGTTCATTTTGGACACTGAGGAAAATAGAGCTTTATTCAAAATGTACATAAATTACATCAAATGTAAATCTAATGCTTTATGTTACTATAATGCAGTGGATTTGGGCAGAGCAGCCAGGATAACATGGCAACCCTATCCGGAAATAATGAGCATGTAATTTTGCTGATTATGTTATACAAGGAGTGGCCGCAGAACTGAGGCCGCTGGCTTTCAGCCGCTCTGCTTATCCTTAAATTGTTCTTCACACAAAACACAGAGTCAATTGTATATTTTGTACTGTTGCGACCATATTGTTCAGCAGTAGGTCCTTGTGCTCACACCATGAGGCATGTTCAGAATCCAGATAGGCCAGGGTCAGCGCTCATATCTCTTCCAAACAGGAATGTCAAGTTGCCTTCATAAGCTGGGCTGAAATATGCTCATTTCCCCCAAATGGCAAAACTACAACAAAGGAAGCTGTTAAACCTGTTTAAGAACAGTCAAGTCAAGAGGGCAAAATGGTGTGCCAGTATGTACACAATAAACAAGACACATGTGCTAAATGTGCTAATGCTAGCTATATTTAAAGCCTGTGTGTGGGCCATAGTCCCAAAACCACATATCTGGCATATTAGTTACAGAATAGTTACCAACTACTTCTTACTAGATACAAAATTCACTTCAAAATTTCAGCATAATTTAATTACAATGAAAGTCACTCATATCTGTCCTCTCTAGAGCACATAAAGCCCTTAAAAATCAAATAAGAGGAGCCACACGAAGGGGATTAGCATGAACATTTAGACATTTTACAATAGTTCTGAGCTATGTGATTAGCCCTATATATCAAAATATATCTGTCGATGTATAGAGAAAAATATGAAAGAAATAACTGTATGAATTGTAGATATATGTAGAACACATGTGTAGGTTTACATACGTAGATTGGATTGTAAATAAAAAGGCTATATTTGTTTTTCAATACAGATTCAACCTCTGGTTCCTAGGTAACAGTGAATGGTTTAATAAGAAAACCTTGGTTCACATTTCACTGGCTGAATTGTATGCATTTTTTGTCTTTAGCCTTTTTTGCAAGAAAACAAGTTGTAGGATTTATTAAAGTGTTTTCCTTTTGCGAGTTCATTTTTACAAAATAAAACCCAGTTACACACTGAATGTGTAGACTTGTGCTCAGCTAATATCTCTAGCACTCTTTTCTGAAACAAGTGGCAAAAAAATTGCATGTGATGCATGTGAATGCTGCTGCATTGCGTACGACTTGTATATGAGAAACTATACCAATTGCATAAGTGTAATGTCACTTTAAAAAGGGACTAATTGTTTTTTCATTGGAACTAGAAAGCACTTTGACAATAATTCAGCTATAATGAGGATAACAATGACCAGCGAGCCTGCTAGAGCATAGCCAAGTCAGTAGAAAAATACCATAACCAGAGAGTTAGGAACATATTAAGTGATTTAACTGCCTTCTTTCTAGAACTAATGACCCTGTAGCAGCTGTGCAAACATTATCAAACATGGTGATGGTTCACCAAAATGGATAATGATCAAAAGATAGCTTTGGCCGTCTCTATTATGTGTTTTACACTCACTTAAATGAGAGCTGTATATTTGAAACATTTACACAGACAACAGAGGGCGTCTTTTCCACATTTTTTTAAGCAATCTGAGATCTAGGAGGGCTGACTTCACCACTGGTGTGACTTGACAGCAGTGTAGAGGGGGTCTTTTTACCAGGTCAGGATTAAACTATGAGTCAATTTAGTAGCCAATAAAAGTAAACAATGCCGGAGCCCATCACAAAGGAACACAATCAAACAACCATGGACAACAATCGGTGTCTTGCTCCTGCTGTTGCAGTGTGCCTCCCTGTCTTCTAAGGAACTGACAAAAGAATTAGTGGAAAACATCCCACTGTCTCTTGCTGAGTAATTTCATTGCACAGTCGGTGGCTTCCTTTTAAGACACATAGACGTATACCATAGACAGCATCACAGCATTGATAGCCTTGACTGCTCACTACACAGAAAGCTGTGTCAACTAATCGTGCACTCTGTAGCAGCGTTATGAGGAAAAATATAGAAACTGGGCTGCCTGTCACTCAGAATGCTGGTCATGCATGTACCGGGTGATCTTTTGTGGAAATTTGACTTGCTTGCCGTCGCACACTTGTACACATCCATGCTCTCGTGTACATGCTGGCAGCCTCTTAGCAAACAAGCTTATATGAATTTGAAAAGACATCAAATAGACCAGCGCCGGGTCTAATAATTTCACTGTAGTACAAATCCATCTTGCCTTAATACACATACACACATAAACTCTAATCATAAGCCCTCCAGCTTTGAGAATTCATTGCTATTTACCCACCACTTCACTCGTAGCACAAGTGACCTAGTTGGCTTGTGCTATGCCTATAATGGCACTAAACCACTTGGCAATAATTGCTTTTGGAAGGGGGATTACCCTCCTGAGCCAGCAATACTACAATATTAAAAAACACAGGAACAGTCCCCGCATATCAGGGCAACAGTCACAAGACCTGACCCGGCCTCACCTACGCTGGTGATCCTCTGCGACTGCAGGTCTTTCAGCAGGGCCTCCACCACGGGGTTGTGTCTGGAGTAGAGCTCATACCGGTTAATCCCTATGTGGAAGCGAAGCCAGTTGGGGTATGACTCAGCAGTGGCCTTCCCTGTGGGGATGTACTCTTCCTCTTCCTCGTTCCCCTCGTTGTGCCTAGGAATGACAGGGTGTTAGCCTTGACAGGGTGTTAGCCTTGAATATATATATACATTTTTTGTAATAGCTGCTTTTTATAAGAAACTGCAGGAGTGAGAAAGGCATCAATACATCTCTCACTGCACAACATAGACGCCTAAATGGCGGAGCACCTTTTATTAGGATGGAGGCAAATATGCACTTTTTTATTCAAACCAAACATGACATTTCAGAGCAAAGAGCTCTGTGAGCAAAGGTTAAATGAATTCATATTTTCATGAATTATTATTAGTCTAAACAAAACTGTCATTTGAGTGCAGTGAGGATGCGTCACTCTTTGGTGGGTGGCTCAGAGAAAAGGACTGAGCCGCTAAAAGAACAGAAATGGAGATTAAAAGTAGAGAGGTGACACAAAGGTGGTGCAATAGAACCCTTTCTTTTCCATTGCTTTTCCAAATTGATGCTAACTATTTTCTGTAAAAATGACAACGGCACATTTTGAAGCATTCAAAGCCACTTTACATTGACTATCATGCTATCATTCCATAAGACCAATTCTCGAGTAAGGACAGTGTGAGTGTGTTCTTGTGAGGATGGGTTTGATACTCTGTTCATGAATTTTTATGGCTGTTTCTGATTTTCCGGTACTCAAAATAGAACCCACTAGCACATTTCTAATAGCCACAGATGCAACATAAATTACACTCAGTCCTGGCATTTAAAATTAATAATGGAACATCTGTTGCATATTTTAATAACTTGAATCTAACAAAGTGCTCCAACAAAAGTAAAGAGACAAGAGGCTAATTAACATATTGATTCTGTTATAGAGAGGAAGCGAGAGAACTGAATTGCCTCATGTTGGTGGATCAAATAAAAATACATGAGAATTTTTACATAACATTTGGGATATTTACAGGAACTTGTGTAGAACAATCATACCTGACATATTGCCCAGCCCTCAGTAACTGTAATTAATAGTCGAGGTCAATTTAGTACAGCAGGCATTCACTTAGCCCCCTCCACTCCTCCAGCTTTGCTACCCCACTTCCACACACAAACTATGCTCATGTGATAAGCAATCAGCACAGATTCAATAATAACAGCTTCATAAGAATGCAGATAATGAGGAAACCTAAGGTGGGCTGAAGTTTCTCAGTGCCAATCCTCCAGGTTTTATCTGTAAAAACTTAATTCAACTTTGTGGCAGAGCATATAGCCTAACTCGAGAAATCTATCGGCCCATTTGTTATGTGTCATCACCCTTTTGTAATTAGGCAATTAATTTATATTTCTGCCCTCAGGAGGCCACACCAAGAAGCAGCTACGGGAACAAAAAATCTCTAAGAAGCTTCAGGATCTGACATCATTTAATATTTTCTTTTCACATTTTCAGCTTCAAATGTAGGAACATCGATCAATGCTACGCTAATGTTTCTGGTTATCAGTTAGTCCTTGTCTAACAATCTTTCCTACCCTCAGGTTTCTCAGCTTGGTTCTGGTACCTTCTCTTCTCATTTAGCAAGAACTCTGTTAAAGTAGTTACATATAGAGGTCCAACAAAAAGATAATAGGGTTCCTGAACCCTGAATCTCATTTGTGGGGCCACTGATGGAGCTCAGCAGAGAGTTCACAGTCTCATGAAAGGTTCTGTAGACATGAGGACCTTTACAGCCCATAGCTACATGCCATGACTTTAGAAATCTTCATGTTGCTCTGCTTCCTCAGACAGCAAGAAATTCTAAGAACCCCCTCAGGAAATAGACATATATTTCAAACTTTTTTAAAGAATGGAGCAAAACTATTAGCTGGGGAAAATGTGAAGAATTGCTGACATGTGCCACACCTAAATATCTACATTTTATCCCATTCAAAGATGTATAAGCAATAAAACTACGCAATATTCTGAACCAGGCTGCTTGTTTTGTGCCACTGAATAAGCCGAAGAAGTGGACAATTTGCCAGGGGAGTCAGCAACTCTGTAGATTGCACTGCTCTCTACATAGGTGCTCTCTGTTCAACACAGTGTCCTTGCAATAACTGGCAACCACTCTGGCTGTTAGACTGCTCACTGCTGTACATATGGGACATAGTCATTAAGGTAACAGGTGTGGGGGTTGTTTGGTTAGGACAGTTGGATAAACCTTCGAAATACATTTCTTATTCATTTGAATATTTTTCTAATTGCAAAATTACAAAAAAAAAACAGCATTACAAAGCCCCTCTCTTGTGTAGCCCTGTGCATTTATTTCACTAGAACTTATTGGAGTGTCTTAAGCTCAGATGCTCATTTCAGCTTTCCTCCCCTCAGGTTTCTCAGTTTGTTTCTGTGACCCTCTCTCCTCATATAGTAAGAACTCAGCCATAGAAGTTCCATTAAATGGTTCAACTATATTAGGGTGACCCTAAACCATGACCTGGCTCCTCAGTGGAAAGTCCTTTGAGTGCAGGAAAAAGAAAAGACACAATTTGGCATGGAGTAAATAGACAGAACTGGGTGGAAAATATTAGAAAAATTAAAGAAAGAGAAAAGGGAAGCTATTTTAAAGACTTTTGCATAATGGAGATAGAAAGGACAGGCTGATTGTGCTATACACTACGAGACTACACTGTACACATTTTAAACACCTGCAACCTCAGAGTTTTAAGAGGTAGGTTAGCTGTGGTTGAGACTACTCACCACTCTTGGTTCCCAGTAGCTTTGGGATAAAAGCGGATGTCAGTGTTGACGTTAAAGAGGGTATCGTCGTCCGTCAAAGAGGGCAGCGGGCTTCTGTAGAGGGGGTGCTCGAAAAGAGTCGTGAGCCTGGAGACGCGAAAGTCCTGGTTCTCCGTGCCCCGGTTCGCCCTCTCCCTGATCAGGCTTTTCTGCCTCTCTTCCACGGGCTCCTCCAGTCTTTTCACGGGCTCTATTCTGTCCCCGGCGCCGGCCAGCTTCTCCAGAGACTGCGAGGTGAGGTTGGAGCTGGGTTCGTTGCTAAAGTCCTGCAGTATCCTCAGCGTGTGCTTCCCTGGCCAGCCCGGCTGAGCTCCAACCGAGGCACTAGCAGCGGCTCTGGAGCGCGGCTTGGGCCGACCGCGGGGCTCTTCGCTCGGGCTGTGAGAACATGAGCAACCCGCGTCCCCTCCACCTCCTCCTCCGGATCCCGGGCCGGCCGCTCTCCTCTCCAGCTTGGGCAGCAGGTCGATCATGATGTGCATGGTGCACGCCACGAGAAACACCATCAGGATGAGCAGACGGAACTTACGGAACAGAATCATTTTGGAATAGATTTTATTTATTGTTATTTTTATTTCTGTCTTTCTAGCCGTGACACATTTGTTAGCGTCTTGAGGATGGCGAAGCCAAAAATATGACACGTGGGGAAGCGGAAAGGTGAGAAAAATATTTAACTAGGCGTTTCAGAAATATGATATTAAATACCAAGAGTATTGCTTGCCAGTCAGGTTGTAGACTCGTTGTGACGCACGAACAGGCTTATAATTTACAGATATGGTTGTTTCTTCTACCTCTTCCCAAACGTTAACAGCTGCATCTCGGCTCCGGGGCGAAGGCGACACGAAGCGGCGTCCGTGCAGTCCGCTCGCCCGCTCCGAGAGCCCCACCTCCGGATCAGACAGGGCTTAAAAGGGGGCGAATCAGGTGCCGGTAGAGTGCAAAAAGAATTTAATAAATAAATACAAAAACAGCGACGAATCGACGTCGCACGTAAACGGCGACATACGAAAAAAACAAAACCAAAAGATCCGTGCGCCGCTCTCCGTGACAGGTGTGGATCTGTGCGCCAGACTCCTGTCCTCCAGATCACTGCCCATTCATCCCGAGCTGGACCAGCGCTCCTCCAGGTTTAGGGATAGAAGAAGGAGGGGCGGTGGGGGGAGTGGGTGTTAAATATTATGATGGAGCCCCGTGCTGAAGCCTGCCTCGCCCGCGTCACCGGGAGCGGATCGGATTGGTTGGGTTTCACGGTGCGTCCGGCGAGCGAGTCTCGAACTAGAGCCGAGCGCATCTTCGCTCAGCAACGGAGACCCCACCTGCAGGGACCCACTCTGCTGCTAGAGGACGCTGCGGGACAAAAGTGAGCGATTCCGCCCACCCTTGGTTCCATGTAGCGCGAACACACACACACACACACACACACACACACACACACACACACACACACACACACACACACACACACACACACACATCACTATGGCGCTTTATTTTAATGCTCTCGTTTTATTCCATATTTCATGTCAACAGACCAAAAAAACCCCCAAAAAACAGGGAGCAAAAAAAAGAAGCCTTAATTGCGCCAGATGGATGAGGTGTAGGTCTCTCCCACCCGAGTACTTCCAAACATTTATGGATCTTGCTTAAGGCACTCCATATCCTTGGTGCATTACTAATTATAGATTAAATCATTTATACTCCAAGTTGTATGTTTTCAGAGTAAAGTTTTTTCATCTATTTGTAAGATAAAGCCGGTGAAGACACAGCTGCTATATGAAACCCTCTGCCTTGTCCCATAGGGAAGCTTCATATAGGCCGAAACTCTAAGCCCTCCATTTCTAGAGTCAAGTGCACATCAATATTAATCAGGACAGTTACATATGGAGAAAACAGCAGCTGCCCTCGTTCTAATCCCGAGCTTTTCTGTTCTGTTGCACATACAGATCAGAGCTTTTCACATGTTCACACTGTACGACTCCTGTACAGAATCGCTTTAATGAGTCACTGAGCAGTTTAAAAAGCCTCCTTAAACTGGAGCCAATTTTCTTCTCCCATTCAAGGTGTAACAAAGGATGCAGTGCAGTAAAGATATCCTCTTTTCTCCTTTCGCTGCCCGCTTCCCGCCTCGCCTAGCATAATTCGTGGAAAGTTGCGAGCTCGCAAGAACATGCTATTGTGTCACACGAACTGGAAATTAAGCTTCATTACAGGTTATACAGAGTAAATGGGACGAAAGGTTGAAAACATCATTTTTTTCTTCACTTCTCTTTTGACTCTGACCTTAACCTTCACTGTTTGCGAGGGATGTTAAAGCTTTGTAAATCTCCGTTCCACCTGATTTTGTGGGGACAGCTCAAGCAAGCTCGTGTTGTAGGAGTTACAAAAATATTTAACAAACCCTTCACAGAGGTCTCCAAATGGTGTGAAAGCAAATAACGAAACAACAGCGCAGCGCTATGCTTCACACTGATTAGCATTCTTGCTATGGGGATTATCCATGGCTGGACTGCAGTTGAGGGTCTAAGGTGGTCTTGATTTAAGCATAGTAATTGGTATAGTGTCAGAGATGGGGTTGCATTAGCGAATAAAAATGTCTATAAAGATTGCATGGCTGATTTTTAAAAATATGAATTTTATAAAAGTATTTTTTTTCGTATCCGAACAACTGAGGGAGGCATTTTAGCAGAGGTTGCCCAATTAGGCTGACATAATATCCAACTGTTACAAGATGGAAAATATTTTTATCAGACAATAGGCTGATAAAAATTCTAGTAAACCTAATGAATTCAGGATGAAGATTACTTCATGACTGAATTTTAAATGTAGCTCCTTGCCAACTAACATAATAAATTAATATAATAACAATAACTTTCTGTGTTAGCACCCAGTTGGCTCTCCATGTGTGACTCTACGTTGAAATGCTAGGGAGCAACGAGGGGCGAATGGGGATTGGTGAGAATTTCCTGCCATGAAAACAATTCTTAATGCTCCTCAGAGATCACCATGCCAAGATAAAATGCTAAGCTTAAAGGCAATGTTCTTAATATGACTTAAGGACAATCATTTTTCAAATGAGGACAATAATCCAGTTTTATTTTTAAATCAGGCATTACGAATTTGACTCTGTGCTAATATGGACTTATTCAAATGAGGAAGGCCTACATCTGTTCCAAAAGTGAAATTTACAAAATAAATAACTAGAAATACACCATATGGACAAAGGTATTGGGAAACACCTCTTAATTATTGCATTCAGGTGGAAACTTGCTTATAGTGATAGATAATTTCAATGCTTCAGTATACTAAGGCATTCGCTGAATGCCAGGCTTCACCTGAACTTGACTGGCCCATACAGAGTCCTGACCTCAACAGCTTTGGGATGAAGATTGCAAGCCAGAATGCTCTACAGGATTATATGAACAAAATTTCCACAGGAATACTCCAAAATATTTTAGAAAGCTTTCCAAGAAGAGTGTAAGCTACTATACAAGCAAAGGGGGACCAACTCCATATTAAAGTCTGTGTTGGTGTAATGGTCAGACCAGTGTTGTGCAAGTTCACACTTTTTATGAACTAGTTCAAAGTTCAGTTCACACAAGCTCAAAGTGAACTGTTCA
>JBBKCR010000027.1:8395415-8407288 GCA_037577295.1 Ladigesia roloffi | reverse complement strand
ACGAGCAGGCAGATTAAGATATCCAGTATTAATTGTTGTAACCAAAATGCAGTGTATAAATTTCATAATGAAATACATAATACGTATGAAAATACAAAAGGTCCACTTAAAAAAAAAGAAGAACCCCCCTTGCACTAGGCTGGCTACGGGCCTGTCTATATACCATACATATGTGTGTACAACACAGTCAGCACAAATTTTGCCAGACATACATATTAGGAATAACTGTGTTGGTGTAATTATTTTATTCATGTGGAAATAATGTGGAAACGTTTTAATCCGCTAAATTCAATTTATTTCAGCGTGCTCAAATGGAGATGATAGGGGGTGGGGGTTCTGACTCGCTTTTTGATGTAGCTAATTAAAAACCTTGTTATCAGCCTTTTGCAAAAAATAATTGTTTGTGGAAGGAAGGATAACAATAAGGAGGGAAAGAATTTTACCTTAAACAGCACTTAAGAGGATTCTTCCTAAAAACTGCTAATGGCCGATAAATATATAAATAGCCTACATGGTGCTACAAGGCAGGACTGGGGCTGTAATGATTGATGATAAAACTGATTGATTATAAAATCACAGCAGGACAAAACATGTTGCTATTGATGATTGCACGGTAGTACAAATCCTCCTACACTTTCTGACAACTGTAATCCGCAGACTTTATCCCTCCTATCTTTTCGCATCTTTCAGAGAATCACAAGCTGCTTTTGTAGCTTTCTCTTAATGGACTGTTTTGATAAGCGCACTTTGATTCAGAAGTGGTTCAGCTTTCATGTTGATCCAGGCGTCCACTGGCCTATAAACCTAGCATCAGCATGCCAAAAGATGTTTGATGTGAAAGATGTTAAGCAAAAAAGTGCCTCTCAGTGTGCAAGGACCTCAATTTAAGGGTGTTTCTTCAAATAGGAGCACTTCTCACCGAAAACCGCTCAACATTGTCCATTTCATTTTTGTCTTTGCCACCAAATATATAAGTTTGCTGGAAATGCCATTTCTGCGTTTAATTAGTGAATAGCTACACGTTCTCTTAACATTTACTTAAAAACACTAGTTATCTCACCAACTTCCATGAAGATACAACATGTTTTAAAATGAAATAGAATAAAAAAATATTCTATAACTAGACACAGAAATGTATCTCTCCAACATTTTTTCCAAGATCCATGACTTCCCACCATTTATAGTAAACTGTATAGGAACTACAATGCAGGATAATGTCAGCTTAAGTGACCATTCTGTCATACATGAAATTCTTCCTCTGTATTTAAACCCATTTTGAAACAGTCAGGAACACAGCACCCAGGGAGCAGTGTGTGGGGACGGCACCTCACTTAGTGTACCTTAGGGCTGTTCAGCATTCTTGGGAATTGAACCCACAACTTCCTGATCACCAGGCAAAAGCACTAACCACTAGACTAAGCAACAGGCAATGTGTGTCTAGTCAGTTTAGTCAGTAACAATCAGTATTTTAAAATGTAGCATATGCTCCTACATGTTGTGTATGGATTAAACAGTGGCTTACCTTAAACCTACTAAAGACGTTTTTATTGAGGTTTAAGGCAGGACAAAAGCTACTGAACAATATTGGATACTTTAGAAAACAAAACTGCTGCTAAGCTCATTCCAACCCTCCAACCAGTAAACCGATTAACAGTCAAGCTAAGATAAGCAGAAGGAAAGGGAGGGGTCTAATTTGGTGGTCTTGGGAAACTCTGAAATGAAGCCTACTTATCAAAGATTACTTAACGAAGCAAGCAGTTTTTGATTCCATTACATTTTAGTAATGAAGGCAGCAGGTTGCCTAGTGGTTAGGGAGTAGTGGTGGTTCTAGACTAAAACTACCAGGGGGGCTGAGGGGGGCCAGTGTGTTTTTAGGGGGGCACATATGACCAGTGTGAGAATTATGCAGTACCACGTTGTCAAAGGTTGACCTCCATATAGAACCACCTATGTTAGGGAGCTGTCCACAGGGTTGCGATCAGAAGGTTGTGTGTTTGAATCCCAGGACCGCTAGTGGCAACACTGAGGTACCCTTGAGCAAAATACAATCCACAAACACTGCTCACACTGTGTGCCTCATATGTCTAGTGTAAACCTGGACACTGGACAAGAGAACCAAATTTGTCTTGGTTGATCGACTACATTTTGGATAAATGTAAAGTAATAATGTTTTCCACCAAGCATTTCTATGAGCCTTTCTACCCTACCCTACCTGTGCTATAAATGAAGTAAGATATTTGTTTTTATTTCTGTGCCTGTGCCTCAGTGGCATCTCTTGTTTGGTGTGCTGGGTTGTGTTGGAGCCCCAGGGAGGACACCAGGCTCTCAGAAAACCTGCATGCTGAATTGTCAAGGGGGCCCAAAAATAGCTTCCCTACAGGTTAGTTCTCCAAGGCTCTGCTACTACTGCTACATGGCTGTATCACGAAGAGGAAACACATTGAAACCGCTCCCTTCTAATGTACCTATAAACTGATAATGATGGCCTTTTAAAAGTGTAAATGGAAAAAGCAAGCATCTAGCCCTCGCCGCCATGCTGATAGAGACCAAAGCAGTGCCTTTCAAAAGGAGACATTTACATAGAGAAATGAGAGGGAGAAAAGAACAGGCTGTGCCGCTATTTAATACTGCCTCTTTCCCTTTCTCTCTCTCTCTCTCTCTCTCTCTCTCTCTCTCTCTCTCTCTCTCTCTCTGCTTTTTCTCTTTTGACAGATTTGATTTGTCACACCATCCCCGGTACAGGCTTCACAGAGTTAACTAAGCAGCTCGGCTCATTAATGAAGACACTCTCAGACTGAATCAGTCTGGCACATCACTCAGAGGCATCTCACACACCTACACTGGGAAAAAAAAACCCAAAACTGTATTTTCTTTCATTCAAACATGTCAGTTGTTGTATAGCTACAGAGTGTTGTGTCAGGACAGTTCTTGCAGGCACTCCACAAAAGCTCCTGGCTGCTGGTTTAACAATAAGATTTTTTAGTACTAGTTCTGGTTCAAGCTTATTTTCCATTTGCCTGGCAACCAAGTCCATTTTATCGAACTAAAGCAGCCAGTTAGTTTGATCCTTACATTTGCAGAATTCTTACAACAAAGACTCATTTGGACTAAAATGAGCTGAGCTATTCTTAGGCTCTAGATGTGTGTAATAACAATAAAATCTACAGGCGGATCTATTTAAAGGAGTTATCTTATTTTACCATACCGTACTATAGCAGCTGGTGTTGTGGGTGGTTAGGTAAGTGCCCCTTGGAAGGTAGAGAATTCGATTCCCTGGTCTGCTAATGTCACCACTGATATACCTTTGAGCAAGATACTGTCCCCAGCTACTTACTGGCAGCTGCGTCTCTGACTGCCCACCTCTTCAGTCAGGTGAATGGGTTCATTTCATGCTGTTTGCACAGTGTGCTGCACTATGGTGTTTTTACATATAGCAAACTGACATTTATACTATGTCAAATATTTAGATTGGCACAAATAACGTGTTTTTTACGAATATCGTATTTGGACAAATACTTTTTAAAATATTTGTATTCGGGACACCCCTCCCCCTCCCCTCTCTGTTACACAATCGCGTGGTTTGGGCACTCGCCCTGCGATCAGAAAGTCGTGGGTCGATCCTCCAGACTGCAGGAACCTCTGAGGTACCTTGAGCAAGTACCGTTCCCACACACCGCTCCCCACACACCGCTCCCCACACCCTGCTCCACATCCCCACACGCTGCTCCCTGAGACGTCTCTGCACACTGCTCCACACGGGTGTAGAATAGCAGAATTCATGGCTGCCTGCTACTTCACTTGGTGAATGGGTTTAAATGCAGAGGAGGAATTTGGTTCTGTTCACACTGTGGCGCAGTGATGTGTTCATGATTGACCGATTGATCACTTTCACTTTTAGATATTTCATTTTTATATATTATATATGGTATGATAAAGAAAATTTTCAATTAGTTTATAGCCAAGAGTGGATTTCAGTTATACCAGGTTGCTTTTTAATTGTTATTGGATTTAACTAGCTTTACATTTTCACATGTTGATTTTAACTCTTACTGCGAATCTAACTTGTACTGTGTCCAGTGTCGTAAATGACCAGGTTGCTATGTAATACAGGCCAAAAGTTTGGACACACCACCTTCTCATTCAATGTGTTTTATTTATTTTCATGACCATTTACATTGGCAGATTCTCACTGAAGGCATCAAAACTATGAATGAACACATGTGAAGTTATGTGCTTAACAAAAAAAGATAAAATAACTGAAAACCTGTTTTATATTCTAGTTTCTTCAAAATAGCCACCCTTTGCTCTGATTACTGCTTTGCACCCTCTTGTCATTCTCTCGATGAGCTTCAAGAGTTAGTCAACAGCCAAAGGGTTGCTATTTTGAAGAAACTAGAATATAAAACATGTTTTTAATTATTTCACATTTTTTGTTAAGTACATAACTCCACATGTGATCATTCACAGTTTTAATGCCATTAGTGAGAATCTACCAATATATACAAGCCAGAAACATAAAAACTTAAAGGAGCATGTACCAATGTGTGAGTACACTACCACAGCGACTATGTCTACACAAATGTGAAAATGGCCCATTGTGCACAAAGAGACTCCCATACTTCCAAAAACCACATGACTTATTAAATAACTTTTGATCTTTTCAAATAAAAATAGATTTGACTGGATTGTGGACAGATACAAGATACTGTTTAGTATCTAGATACTGTCTGTGAAGAGTATGTGCAGCACACACAGGGAAAAATAGATGGATGAGGAGAATTAGCACCTTCGGTGCATTACGCAAGCATCTTATTCTCAGGAGAAGGGCGTTAACGTACTCTGGAATGATTCCCATGGGCGGTAGAGCTGCTCAGACAAGGATGAGTGAGGCTACACTCCTCCAGAGGCACTGTTCAAAGCCAAAGCATAACACCACAGATCTAACACTGGCAGCAGCATCTCAGGCAAAAAGACTCTGAACAAACTAAACCAGACAGAATGCTGTGCGTGTCAGCAGCCAGAGAGGCAGTGAGGCCTGGAGGGAGCTCCTCCAGGGCATTATTTCTCCTGAGCATCGCCACAGGATGCCAATTAAGTCATCAGGGTTTTCTGCACCTTCAGCACTTTTCTGGCTGCCATAGTAGTGCGAACTCCAAACAAAGACCATTGCGCACACCCTAACCGATGGGATGCGATTCTATAAGCGCTGACTCTGTGTTGAATTTCTAAACACAGACAGATGTCAAGGGGCTTAACGCTCTTTCCTCCCCTCTCTGTTTCTCTCATGATCTGAGTACGCTGCACAGATCCGAGCTGCATGTATGTTAAATGAACTCTGACATGGTGGACACACAGAGCAGGGGTTTCATGTTTGTTTTAAAGCTGAAGGGATGTGTGTTTGCATGAATGTGTCTGTATATTTGGAGTATATTTTTCTGTGGATGCGGTCGGTCACTCCGCCTCTCCTTAGGCCCGGTGGTTGGGAGCAGGAATGCAGACGTGTGGGTGTGAGTGGTCAGCCCCATAACCTGTGGAGTTCCGTTCTTTCATGTTATGCCCTCGCAAGGAAACAGCAACAAAAACAATATGCTCTGGTTGTTCTTGGCCCGCGGTCAGAGTCTGGTGCCGAGGGCAGAGAGCTGCCTACTGGAAGACGTTTTTGTGGAACAATGTAGGATTTACAACAAGGCTTGGGACCCGTCACGGCCCAAGTCAACCATATAGCTAATGGTAATTGGAGGCGCAGAGTATTGACAAAATGCTCCTTCGATTTTCGCCTGCCTAGCAGAGGGAGAGTGCTCATCTTGCCTGGTGAGGCGGGCAGCGGGAGGGAGGGGAGCGCGATCATTCAGAGGCGTGCTGCGGACAGTAGCTTTTCCGTTAATTACACAGGGGAGTCTTGATTGACGAGCTTCGCCCCATGCATGCTGCCGTTTCCGCCCCACGCTTGGTGCCGCCTTGCGGCAGCTCGGGGTCAACTCCAACCCAGCTAGAGAGCACACAGCTCCACTGCCTCCAAATGTCACAGCAGTGAGGGGCCAGGCAGCACACAACTGCTAAATGCTAAAGACATCCAAGGAAAGAGTTTGTTCCACTAAAGGTCTAGAGGAGAGACACGTATAATTTTCTGCGCAGTTGGTGAGAAAAGCACATTTAAAAAGCAGTTTTTTCCACTCAGTTTTTTCCACTATATCCTTGTGTAGCATCTTTTATTATTAGAATCAAACAGGCCCTGTTTATTACCTAAAACTGTTTATGTAAATGAGCTGATGAGTGGCTTTGCTGAGACTAAAAAAGAAGTCCAGGTGGAAATGTATGGAACAAACAGCACATCATTTAATTGCTGTTTTCATATCATTCAATGCAATTAAGGTTGATTGAACTCTACTACAGCTTCAAGTTGTGACATCATAATGAATAAAGACTGTATATAAATGAAAGTTATTAACTGTGCTCCCTGAAATTTAGATCTAATAGTGCGTTAACCCGACAAAATAAGTGTTTGATGAATTGAGATTAATTTAACTCAAAAGTTTTATGAAAAAACCTCCACTTTTCTGCATCGTGTAGGACTTCAAGCTGTGTTTAAGCAGTGTATACACGTGTTTGTGCTCAACAACAGGACCGTAGGCAGATGTTTATATTGCCACTTTACTATTTTAGATGGTAGAGCTGGTTTGGATGCTCTAAACACAGTCGGAGACAAGTGATTCCTTGACTAAATCATTGTCACATACTGAGGCACTTTAAATCAAAACTGATTGAATTTCCTTTTAAAGCAGCAGAGCACGTCGATGAAGCACCTCCAACACACCTACAGCTCATCAGATGTTGCCAACTTTGACTTCAAACAAATAAAGTTTAAATAAAGTGCTTGCAGATGTATTTAAGGAAAACAGAAGGCAGAAGACTGTTGGGAGGGGGTATTGCATCTGGTAATTGGCAAGGATTTTTCTGTTGTTCCATCGAGTTCCTCGTCTGAAGTTGGCTGTCGCACAGTGATCCATGGGTGATGAAGGGCTAAATGGGTCTATAACTCATTTAACCAGCCTGCCAAAGCGCAGCAGAGACGAATCCAGTTTCCGCTTTGATGAATGGGTAAATCTCCCTTTTTATGTGAATGGGAGGGGAAAGGAGGGTTTCAGTCAAGGAGGCCCACCAAATCACTATACATTGATTTTGTGGCAGCACTAGATGCGCTGTTCTCTGGCCTCCCTTCTGACATGCACATCCAATCGGCTTGTAATGCAGGAGAAGGATGGGACTCATAAGCCGAGGTGATGGCAATAATGGCGATATTTGATATAGTAATATTGTGGTCTCTTGAAAACGTTTTATTGCGCACATTTGAGCAGCCCTGGGTATTGATTTACTGAGAGAGAAGCTTTTAGTGCATTTGCTGAGGGCCCTCAAAACGAGGCTGGGTCGTACCATTCCCTCTGATTAATGTCCCTGATACCAGTCTTTTAAGTTTCCGGTTTAATTGTGTGTGAAATGTGTTAAGTATGACTTTCCCCTTACTGTAAAATCAAGATGGATCTTCTTATCAGGATATGAATTACTTCACTGTCTTTTCTTTACAGTCAATGTGAAAAATATACTTGCCCAGGCAATCCAAATGAATTTTACACGCTAGACTGAGACAGTGAGGAATCCAATTGTTGTCGTTATAAAAAAAATATTATTTACGACATGGACAAATCTCAAGCTCTGTTTATTGATATCATACCCCATGCATTATGTCCATTGTTATTGAGTGTAAAAAGAGATTTTGACCTGATGAAGCAATCACAGTGTTCATCCATCTGGCTGAGCAACGATGCCACAAAAAAGTTTCAGATCTGCAGCTGCATCTAGAATGAGCCTGAAAGTGACTATGAGAAACGAGTTTTTTTTTCTTTATGTAATTGCTTTATTTCCTTCATGCTGATTCCCTTCCCTGCTTTAAAGGCCAATGAGACTGACAGCTGGGAGAATTAGATCTATGTACTCGGGGCTTCTGTCAAGTTCTATTGTGTTTCTTCTCTGCTAATGCTTTCATACCATTTCACCGAGGAAGTAATTGGATGTACAAAATGCCAGTTTTAGTCTATGACTGCACATTGTAGTCTATGACTGCACATGGGGCTATTGACCACTGAGGCTATTTTGACCATGACTCCATCTCACCAGCCATCAGTGTTTCTACCACTAACCTTTGCAGTTGTATATGCAGAAGGGGGGTCTCTTTTTCTGATCTCTGCCAAAGATGCTAAGAAGAGTGTGATAACCAATGGTGAGCCATTTTCAGTTCCATAATGAGCCATAAGTTTGAAAAACCTTTATAGTTTAAAGAGCCACCAAAAAAATAAAAACTGTCCATGTCTGTTAGTGCCCAAGCCATAAAAACCTTTTAAGAACTTCTTGTTTTAAGAACTCAAAATCAAAAGCACACACTCTTTCAGACTGGAGGTTAGATGGATTTTAAGTGGGAATGGAAATTGGAATTCATTTCAGATATCTGGTGTGTAAGTATGATGTTCTATAGCATTTTTCTAATGCATGATGAATATGTCTAGCATCCTACCAATAAAGAAAATGGAGTGTTTCTGTCTAGGAGGCAAAAATAAACCCCTTTGCTAAACGCCTGTCTACTGCAGTTTACTTAGAAACAAATTTGGTGTGAAACCTGCCCTCGAGAGCTAGGAACTGTGTTGAACAGCATTGGTGGAAGTGTTACCACTAATTGTTAACTGGCATGGAAAAGATCCCTTTATGTCTGCAGTCTTAAAAAGTGATGATAATTTTGAGAGCTGGACTGTATTAGTGTGATTGTAAGAATACATTTCAGCTCCCTTCACCTTTCTTTACAACTATGCTAGCAGACCAACATTTGGTTGCCTAAAGAAACTTTCGATGGATGAGACATTAAGTTCTGACAAAATCGTTAACGCGAAATTTAGATAAGGAGGGAAAAAATAGTAAATTATGTATAGTTTAGAAATTGAATTCTTGCAGCTATGTTCTTAAGGCGAACGTAGCTGTATACAAGGTAGAACCTGTGTACTGTTACCGCTAAATCCTAAAAGTGTATATTGTTATGGATGTCTAAAACCACTTCAGAAGTGTGTGACTGGCCTAGAAATGGAGCAATAATAAATGTACGAAAAGTGCTAAAAAGAAATATTGCTAACCATTGTGTGACATGCTTTGAGTTTTCAGTAATTCTGCCACAAGCAATGCATGAAAATTGTGAAGATGTGTTGGTGCCTGGTTCATAGAAATGAGGATGTCTGGGTGAGTAGGAGAGTGTATTGCTTTGGTGTATTTTTGTCTTCTCAGTACAAAGAACTGTTTTGAAATTGTAATACATCTCCTCAAAATGCATAGTTTTATGTTTACTTGGATATAACGGGACAAACTGTGTGTTTCAGACCGCTAATCTGACTCTTGTCTTGTACCCGGAGTGTACTGAGTATTTTTAGACCTGTATTTAAAAGGAATAAAGTATTTTGCTGTGATTATTACAATTTGAAAATCCCCACTCCAAATATACTATTCACAGCGTGTCTACATCTTATACTGTCAAACACTAATTTGTGCATATAGCTTACTCACTCTTACACATAATTATACACCCCCAATAATCAAGAACATCTATCCTGTAGATAATGAAAAATTGCCTTAAAAGGAACAATACATAAATTGCATATTGTCAAAATGCTCATTTCAGCCAGTTCAGTTCTCCTGAGCTCATTTAAACACATTTCCCCTTTATTCTCTCTTTCAAAATGTCTCCTTAAGAGCACAGCAGTAGTTGATTTCATTTGTGCAACACAAGCTAATATTCCATCACTGCTAACCCTGACCTTTGGAGTGTGAAGCACTTAGCTTTGCTAATTCCAGCTCCATTAGAGGAGCATTCTCTTCTGATACCGCCTTCTGCCACGAGGCAATAATGGGTTATCTGCTTAGCCTGGCAAATGAGGTATAAAATGAAATGGCACATGATTTGTTTTTCATACTTCGAGCTATTTCTTAAGTAACAGACGACCATGTTTGGTAAATGAATCAGCATTGGTTCGGTTCCATTGGACGGGATTGCTATTGACTTAGATTAATCACGATTAATTCCAATTTCTATACAGATTATAAAATATAGAGAAAGGCTAGATTGGCCTTACTTTTGCTTTATCCTAATTCTGGCTCAAGAAAGGAGCCACCTGGCATAATCTGTTTTTAACTATTCTCACTAAGAAAAGACTGCACATATGTTCCCATGGCTCTGGATTCCCGAGCTATATACACCGATTGGCCATTGACAGGTGAACTGAATAACATTGATTGTCTCTTTACAGTGGTAGCTGTGATGAGATGGGATATATTATCCCAAAGTCATTTCCTGGTATTGATGTGTTGTAAGCCTGACAAATAGCCAAGCATACAGATCAGATATTGACATAGACCAAGATGTGATGTATAGGCAACTAGCTCAGAGCATCTCTAAAACATCTGAGCTCATGGGTGTGCAGGGTTTAGTTCTTACCAGGTACTAATTGGTACAAGTAAGGAGTCATGGACTCCCAATATTCATTGATGCTTGTT
Organism: Ladigesia roloffi; assembly: GCA_037577295.1. Lineage (NCBI taxonomy): Eukaryota > Metazoa > Chordata > Actinopteri > Characiformes > Alestidae > Ladigesia > Ladigesia roloffi. The sequence goes on along the minus strand of JBBKCR010000027.1, from coordinate 8,396,704 downwards.
GTGAGTTAATACTAGCCCATATTTATCCTGTAAAAAACATTCTAGGGGGAAGTAGGGGGTTTAACAATTTGAATTAGATTAAAAGGGGTGTACTTGATCTGGAACAAAGTGCTAAATCTTTGTCCAAGAGTAGTGCAAGAAGATTAGAACAGGAGATGCTCTCTACAGGGAGGTGTCCATGAGGTTTATGAAGCTAAAAAGGTTTTCTGCTTCTCTGGTTGACTTAGGCAACTCATTCCAATAGCAGGGGATCACAAAAGAGAAGAGTCTGGACTGGGTTTACCTTGAGTGTAGGGATGGCAAAGCCGGATGATGTTCCTTGGAGGAATAGACGGAGCGAGTCGAAACATAAGGCTGAACAAAATTGTAGCTCTCAGCGGTGGATGATTTCAGGTGGATGGAAACTGATTTCAAATAAATTCTACACAACATAAAAAGATCATCGGACGTCATTTGTTAAATAGTATACATTAAATGATGTGAACCACAAAGAAGACAGACATTAAATAAAAACTAGAGTAATATGTTTTTCCATTGGTATGCATGTTAATTGTATTTCTTTATTGAGAAAAATACAAATGTCCTTATTGCATTTTATCATTTTGCAAATTACTGTCTATAACAATATTTTCCTAATGTTGGTGATAATAGCATTCCCCAGAAGATTCACAAATGCAAAGTATCAATGAAGGCCATTTGTAAAGTAAAACATAAAGTGATAATGTAAAATCATACGTAAACACACCACAGCACAGCGTGTGTACAGTATGAAATTCTTTCTCTGCATTTAACACATTCACCAAGTGAAGCAGCAGGCAGCCAGGAACACAGCACCCGGGGAGCAGTGTGTGGGGACGGTACCTTGCTCAAGGGCCTTAGTGATGACACAGTGATGCCTTACTGATGCCACAAACTGTCCTGAGGTTCAAATCCACAAGATTCTGATTGCATGGCCAACTCCTTAACCAGTAGGCCACCAACAGCCTTCAGCTGTGAGTCAGGAAGTTTTGTAAGCTAATTGTGACTTTGGATTGCTGATATGTGTGATCCTGAAGTATTTTGAGAATCTGATTTGGGTATGAACACTGGAGTGCAATATTATCACTGAGCTTTGGAATCCCTATTAAGATAAAATAAGATAAACATTTATTAGTCCCTCAAGTGGGAAATTTGCTTAGTAACAGCAGAAAATGGACAGTACATAGTTAAGAGCAGCGAAATTAAGAAAAACAAATAGAAAATAATGAAATACCAATATAGAATAAAGTCACAATATAGTATAGAATTAA